>CM045729.1:28606079-28768579 GCA_024760905.1 Plotosus lineatus | reverse complement strand
TACGAATGTCAGCAATGGTTCTTTTACATGCCTCTCACCATAGACAGTAAGAGACATGGCCCGCCTTTGATAACCCAATTAGCTGCACTGGGGGGACAGTGACAACCTTGTGGGGACTCGATCCCCCAACCTTCGGATCAGCGATCCTGCACCCTAACCACTAGACCACCACTGCCCCCTAGTTATAATAATAATAATAATAATAATAATAATAATAATAATAATAATAATAATAATAACTAGATTATAGGATGTATTTCCTTGTGTCATTAAAAACTGTTTTCAAGAGATAGCATGGAGAGATGAGAGAGAGAGAGAGAGAGAGAGAGAGAGAGAGAGAGAGAGAGAGAGCGAGAGAGAGAGAGAGAGAGAGAGAGAGAGAGAGATGTGTAAGATGAAATGGGCCATAGAGCAGATGTGAGTGGGAAGATAAACTCACTCAGAGATATAAAACTGTGAAAAGTGAATCATCAAACGTTAATCAACCCAGTAAGGGTCCTTATGCTTCATGCTGCAGACATTTATGGAGGTGGAGCCAGACATCTCTGCTCTGTTTGTCACAACTCAGCCCAAGATTGAGGCTTTTTTAAGGTGCAGAATTAATCATAGTGCCTATGAGGAGGCCCTTCTGTAGCTGGAAATCCACTGGGAAAGCATTTGAGTATGCTAATTTATCAAGTTCTCAGCTACAGCCTCAGGAGAACACTTATCACATGCAGAGAGAACTTATACATGCTTTAAACGTTGCTTTGTTGGGATGAGATTTTGACCTTAATAATCTGGTGTTAGTTTTTTTTTTAAGATTATTTTTTATTGTGCTTATGTGTTACATATAACTGCAGTCAGGTCACCAACAATCACAAATAAACAGGAGTGACAGCAAAGCTCAAACTCCAAAAAATAAAAAATGCACAAAAAAATCCCCCCTCAAACCGTATTTAAGCTGAAAATAACTGATTAATGAACTAATCTTTCTACAAGAACAGACATCTTGGAATTTATTGGTTCTAGTGTAGATAAAAGTCTACTAAATTCAGATTTGGTGTTGTAGGGTGTTATAATTTTTGAATGGAAAACTTAAAGATCATTTCAACTACTCACTCATTTCCTGATCAGCCTAATCCTATGAGGGTGAGGCTGGAGTCTATCTCAGTGGACACTGTGCAAGATACAACTTGGACAGCTCACCAATTCATCATAGAACCAACACACACACACACACACACACACACACACACACACACACACACACACACACACACACACACACACTAGTTCACCCTCATACCGACTGGAATAGCCAACTAACCTAATGTGCATGTCTCCGAGGAAACCCATACAAGCATGGACAGAACATGAAAACCTCACACTGAAATGCCCTCACTGAGCCCAGTTCTCGAACCCCGATTCTTCTTTCTGTGAGGTGGATGTGCTAACCACTGCATCATAATGCTGCCCTATTTACTATTATGAAAGTGGGAATGAGGACTGAGTGGAAATGATAAGTTGGGTATACCATGTGGTTTTTCTACAATTTCTGTACATTAATGATGCTGATGTGTGAAATTAGATTTAGACGTAAATGCTATTTTCCCTCAGGAACTTACAGATATTCATGTCATGATTTTAAAACTGTAACTTTTCGGATGTGGTAACATCACCATAAGAGCGGGCTCTACAATTTCTCAAAACTTTTTCTTTAAAAGGCTGTGAGGGAACAGCTGTTTATTCTCTTCAAAACATAAGTGATACCAGAAACAAACTACTTTCATGTATGTTCCACAATCTTAAATTATTAAGTATAAAAGATGAAGATATTTTTATTGTCAATTGTTACATGGAAATCAGTTTCAATGCTTCCATGCTTCTTTTTGAATTAAAAATATGTAATTGTTTTCATTTATATAAGTATATATACACCGTACATATCTAAAGTGCAGCTAACTGGGTTATCAAACGCGGGCCATGTCTCTCACTGTCTATGATGAGAGGCATGTAAACAAATCATTGCTGACTTTCGTAAAGAGTGGCTGCAAAGCCGTCAGCGTGTTTCTGTCCCTTGCTAAAAGGGTTGTGACAGGAAGGGCATCCGACGTAAAAACCCAAGTCAAATCAAATGTGCGAATCAGATGATTTGCTGTGGCGACTCTCGAGAACGGGAAAAAGAGAAAAGAAAAGAAGAAGATACAGTGTATATACAGTCGACCCTCTTCTTACAAAATCCCCAGAATAAGAAAAATCCAGTATATGAAAAACATTTTCCTAATTTTTTTTCCTCTCTATACGAAACAAGTTCTGCTTACGAAAAGCACCAAATGGGCCATTCAGACATTGAAACGCACCATTCAAACATTCAAACAATGCGCGAGTTGCTCTCTCATTGGCTGTCTCCCACCATCCCGCCCCGCTGGCCTCCCATTCGCCTCCCATTAGCCAGGAGGGAGCTGAATCTCCATAGTACTGCACCCATAAAGCTTGTTTGTCACACGCGAAAAGGAGAGTTGTACTGTTGGTTCGTGAGTTTCGTGAGTTTTTTGAAAGTGCTCATTGCAGCTTATTTTTCATCTATAAAGTTGTTTAATTCAGTAAATGTTTAATAAGTGTGGCGCACTCCACCGAATGTGGGCAAAACGTGGCTCATCCAGACCTCCGATCCCTCAAGCAAACAAGTGAATGGTGAGTACTAAACAAGTTCAAAGTGCACTTACCTACTAGATAGATCAGAAGTCCGGACAAGAATAAACAATAAGTCAACTAGCCCTACCACATCAACTGCGGCAAAGATGTCACGTGGGCATGAAGATATCACGTGGGCAGGCATGAGCTAATGCATAACAGAGAAGGAGGAAGAGAATTTTGTGCATGTGCCCACTACGAATGCCAGTGAGGAAAGGCTCGTGGTAAGCTCCCACAACTCCAGTGCTTCTTCTGGTGTGATGCCAGGGTGGCGTGTATGACCCTAGGAACATGCTTTTTTTGCCTTACTGTGCTAGAATTAAGTGTAATTGCGCATCCTTCACAGTAGGAGGCAATAACGCCCTCACTGTGTTCCTTATGGTGTAGGAAAAAACAGTGAGAGTACCACTTCCACCTGTGTAGAAGATGCAATTACACTAGGTGCTAGTGAAAAAAAGCACCGAGCAAGCAATATGAAGTGCAGTAAGTGCTATTTATAGTGGCGCGCGGGACAATTGGGGGGAGGGGGGGTTATTAATTTTTTTTTTTCTTCTTGTAGGTGGCATCACAGAAAATAATTGAGAAGCACTGCACAAGGCATTCTCAGAGCGCAGAGGAATACACGCAGAAGAATACAATGCTAATCAGCCCCGAAAAGCCATTTCCCCAGCAGAGCTCATAAATCAAAATTTTGCTTGTTGGATATATATATATATATATATATATATATATATATATATATATATATATATATATATATATATATACAATATATGTATTCTTGAAATTGCACTAGACTGGGGGCTTGTACGAGGTGAAACCCCACTTCTTGCCTAAAGTTAGCTGGAATTGCCTCCGTCTTCCCCCACAACCCTGACAGATAACGAGAAAGATAATACATGGATAAATAAGTATAATAAATCATATTACTGATGTTTTGTGTCATTGAAATTCAGGGTAGTAAGAATGATTATGTTCAGAATTTGTTATATTTACTTACTTGTGCTCGTCATTAAGGATGTGCACCTTAAAATTACGTGGTGTAATGTGGTCAGGATCATTGTCAGGTGGCAGAGCTTCAGCAGGGGGAACCCAGATATTAAACTCCGCCAACCAGTTATGTAATGTGTTCACCTGAAGCAATTAATGGGGGGGAAGAATAAAGAAAGGAAATGAAAAAACATCCAAAAAAGGAATGAATGACTGACAGATAAAGAAAGATGTGAGAGACAGGGATGGACAGATCAAGTTATGTACATGTGCGATTATGTAAACACTGCATGTACACACTGTTGCCAGTTTTGCTGCACACCTATTACACCACATTTTGCCTTAATTATCTTGGCACAGGTTGACTGTATTATGAAGGAATATCATGGTACATCATAGCACAGAAGCTAAAAGCACTGTTTCATTCCAGTGGCACTCACAGGTGTTAAGATTCAACTGGTCAGAGACCATTTAGGGATTAACATTGCTTTGAGATGTGGTGTATTATCATACTCAGGTCAATAGAGGTACTCAAAGAATACAAGGCCCATTTGCCATGCACAAATGTATTTTACCTTGGCTTAATTATAACTGTTTATATATAGTGAACGTCAGATGAACATTTTGTCCCGTGTTAGTTAAAGATGGGGACTTTTATAAGATTTTAGAATTTCTTTTCAACATGATTCCATGCATAAATCACCTCCAAAACATAATGGGTTCCTTCCAGGCCCAGGCTCCACCTCTTCACCAAGTTTGATAAAAATTAGAAAAGGAGTTTTCCTGCTAATCCTGCTAAAAGAATATACCCTTTAATAAACTTTTGATAAAGAGTATTTAATAATTTCCTGGATTCAGACCTACTCCAAAATGAAACAGGTTCTTGACAGGCCCATAGTTCATCCCTTCACAAAGTTTGGTGAAAATCAGTTAAGCAGTTTTTTCATAATCCTGCTAATAATCAAACGAACAAACAGATACCAGTAAATGTGTGACCACCCTTTTTGTGGGAAACAAGGTCTTTTATATGTAACCCGCTCGAGCATAATACCAACTAAATCGCAAGTTAAGTTCTGAGTAAGTGCCAAAGTATGTTGAATAGTATCGCTAAAATACACCCATTAAAGCAGGGGTCACCAACATGGTGTCCGGGGGCACCAGGTCGCCTACAAGGACAACATGAGTTGCCCGCGAGCCTGTTCAGGGGTTGGGAACCTATGGCTTGCGAGCCATATGTGGCTCTTTTGATGACTGCATCTGGCTCTCAGATAAATCAGGTGGCCTTTCTTAACAGAATAACGAATACATAATTTTGCTGTCCTTTAAATAAAAATACAGAAAAAAAGCCATCAAATAAATCAAAAACATAAATAAAGCTCACGCATTTCAATCTATACATCTATTTTCAATGCCACTGGTCGCTGTGGCGCGCAGCGGAGAGCCAATCCTTTCTGGACTCCAGTGTGTGGGTGGGGCCGATACCTTGAAACTCCAGTTTTATTGGATTATATGCAACAGCCTGCGAAAGTTCTTTTTGTGTAAAGAGGTAAAGTTCCCTCATTTTGATCAGCTCATGTGTACGAAGCCAATCAGAGCTGGCAAGCAAAACACAAATGGACAGAATGAAAAAACTTCAACCTGCAGACCAGCTGATTGCTTTGGGACGCGTTTTCTGTCACAAACACTGCAGTGTGTGACTATATAGTATAACAATGTTGTTTAAAATAAATTCAGTCGTATTATATTCTAAAATTGTTGGTCTCAGTTTTAAAATATATATTTGGCTCTCAGAGAATTAGATTTTAATTTAAATTTTTTTTTTGGCTCTCTTAGTCAAAAAGGTTCCTGACTCCTGACATAGATGAATATCATTAATTATTAATAATAACATATATTTAAAGGTAAATTGAGCAGATTTGTTATGCCACAAGTGTGTATCGACCTGGTAGATCTTCGCATTAATTGGTACCCAAGAAGTAGCTCACAGTTTCAAAAAGGTTAGTCTTCCTCTTGTCCTTTCGGCTTTCCCTTCAGGGGTCGCCACAGCGAATCATCTGCCTCCATCTCACCCTGTCTTCTGCATCTTTTTCTCTTACACCAACTGCCTTCATGTCCTCCTTCACCACATCCATGAATCGTCTCTTTGGTCTTCCTCTAGGCCTTCTGATAGGTAGTTCCAACCTCAACATCCTACTACCAATATACTTGCTATCCCTCCTCTGTACATGTCCAAACCATCTCAATCTATTACAGAAAGGTTAGTGACCCCTGCATTAAAGCATAATCCTCGACATAACCAAGTTCAAATATCCATAAAACTATTTTTCATGCTAAAATAATAGTTTAGTAAGGAATTCCATGTCTACATTGCTGTAAAACAATAGAAAAATCCACTTATGCTGACGATTTTCAGTCCACTCTCGTGATTGCTCAGGGCATTTTCTGATTGTTCATATTCTCTATCAGAATACTATTCCTACTTGCAGAATCCCAGAAGGATTCCACGAATTATATAATGGTAATCAATGAGAATTATCAAAACAGACACAAATTAGTGTAAATGGAACTCATCTGTTGCGAAGAAGACCTCAGAAAGATCACTCTGATTGTTCGAGAGCTGAACTGATTTAATTTATGAACGTTAGTGAACTTCAGCTGCAAATATTCAGAGAAAGGTTTTGTAACTGTAATTGCCATTTTCTCAAAAGTAGCAGCTCCTGATTGGCGACATACAAAGTGATGTAACACCGACAATTTTCATGTGATAATCATCTCTATTATACCTAATGAGAGATGAAAGACATTTCCGTTCAGCTTTTTCCATTTATCAGGGTCGCCACAGTGAATGATGATTTGGCATAGGTTTTTACATCGGCTGCCCTTCCTGACACAACCCTTTAGCAAGGGACAGAAACACGCCGACGGCTTTGTAGCCTACTCTTTACGAAAGTCATCAATGGTTCTTTTACATGCCTCTCACCATAGACAGTGAGAGACATGGCTGGCCTTTGATAACCCAGTTAGCTGCACTGGAGGATCTATTATACCGAATATTGAAACATATTAAATTTTCTTTTCAAATATGTAACTATCTCAGTATGTCAAATTTCCACCTTAGTCTGTATTATGCTGGAGATGGTCACATATGTGCCAGCAGGACATTCCAAACCCAGAAGTTCCCAACCCTGGTCTTGGTGGAACTTTTGGCTTGTACATTTTAGTGTTATCCGTAGTTCCAAACGAACCTGGTTTACCTAATTAGTGGATTAACAGCTCTTCAAGACTTGAAGTGTGTGTGTGCCAAAACACGGGCAATACAGTACTCAATTGTGCTGAAGAGAACCCTCTGCTCTACACCAATAAATACCCCAGCAGCAAGCAAACACACACACACACACACACACACACACACACACACACACACACACACACACACACACACACACAGACACACACACACACACACTATAAATCTAGAAATTTTGTACTAAATTCTGGTTCATTCTATCCAAAAAAAATTCATTCCTGTGCCTGGGGAAGCACATACTCTATCATCCCATATTCAAGACAAAGTCTTTTAACAGTTTAACAGTAATCATTACATTCTCAACATGAAATGTTCACTTACAATTATGTCTAGGTTTTCTTTCCTGTTTTTTGTTCACAGGATAGACAATATGTTTAGTGTTAGTAATATTATCAGTGTTCATTCAAGTGACACTTAACAGCATATCTCACATTTATTGAGTGTTTACTATGTATTAAGATTTTCTCTTCTTAAATTCTAAAGACATTCGGAAAATGAGAAGAAATTTATTAAGATATAACAACCCATCTTTGATCTTCTGAATTCGACTTCATTTAGTTCTTACACCATTCAGAACAAATTCCATAACTATACTTCCTAGAAGCTCGACTAAATTATTGATAATTATTTCATCCTGCTAATGTGATGATGCGGTGGGAGGTATTGCATTTCATTAATTCATTCATTTTCTGAACCACTTAATCCTAATTATGGTTGCGGAAGGCTAGCACTCATCTCAGCCAACTCTGAACGAGGGCAGAAAGCACCCTGGACAGCTGGTCAGACCATCGGGGCAGAAAAATGCTGACGGCTATGCAGCCTACTCTTGGTGAAAGTCAGCACTGGTTCCTTTACATTGAGACATGGACATTGAGAGACATGGCCGGCCTTTGATAACCCAGTTAGCTGGTTTGGGGGGACAGTAGTTACAACTTGTTAATAGTGGGGCTTGACCCCTGACCTTGGGATCAGTAATCCAGCACAATACCACTGGTCCACCACTGCCCCGGTGTTGGATTTGTTTTGCTTTATTTTTGTTAGTTTTGTTTTTGTTTTTTATTTACATCTCTTTGTTTTTTTTTTTTTTTTTTTTTTTTTTTTTAGATTTTGGTACTTGTTCTTGTGTTTTGATGAATAAAAAGAAAAGGCAGATCTTTACACAGCAAGGACCGTTCTGTGCATCCATATCTCTTATATTTCAATAAAAAGCCAGAAAAGATTGTGTTCATGAACTGTCTAATTATGTTTGGGGGCTTTTTCATCTGTAGAGTTTAAGCCGTGAAGATGACGTCATCCTTTGAGCCGTAAGGATTATTATTAGGGTCCGAGCGCTGAGGATGGAAACTATAAGAAGCTGTCACTATAATTTATTTATTGGTTAAACCTTAATCAATATCAGAATCTTGCACAGTATCCTAATTATGGTCGCAGGGAGGTTGGCACCCATCTCATCATCTCTGGGCAAGGGCAGAGTACACCATTTACATCTCGCCAGGCCATCGCAGGGCGAGTTTGCATGTACTTTCTGTAAATTATGTATTGCATGATGTGTCACAAATTTTACAGGTTATTGAATATGATGGTTTATGAAAATATCCACATGCCAAGAGTGACCTTCTGGGATTGTGACACATTCTGGTAACAGAAAGAATAGCTTTTTCATCCATCTTAGCTATGTTGGCATCTGTTGGACAATGTTTAGGATGTTCTGACTCTGTGGTGGCCAGTGCTATCCTCTATGCTTTTGCATGCTGGTTCAGCAGGCTGAGGGTTGTAGATGTGAAGAGATTGAACAAACTGAGCCGTAAAGCCAGTGATGTTGTGGGGATGGAGCTGGACTCACTGATGGTAGTGTAGGAGAGGCAAATGTTGTCCAAAATAAAGACAATACTAAACAATACCTTCCACCCACTTCACAACCTGCTAATCAGTCACAGTAACATGCCACCTAAATGCTCTACTGAATGACACAGGCCCACCCGCCCGCCTGCCCGTCTGCCCACCCGCCCGCCTACCTGCCCACCCGCCTGCCTCCCTGCCTCACATCAATAGGAAAAAAGAACACCTGCTTATGACAGTCAGGTTTAAATAAGACCGTTTCTGCCTTTGCAGAAGGTTTGAATCAATAACTCTAGAGCAACTGATTCTCAGGCATGGGCTTGAATGTGTGATTAAAGAAAAGGTTTTCTTATATTTTCTATGTGACTTCTCTGTTCTTTGTTGATATAAATTAAGAAAATAACTACAAAATGTGATTTATACAGGTGATTTGTTGGGATGTATTACTTTCAGTACATACTGCAGAGGTCGTTCCTTAAGACAACAAAGAAAGCTTTGCCTCCTGTAAAATGCCAAGAATGCTTTCATCAAAAACTGACCTTGTCAAAACTGTGTTTTGGAGGTCAGGCTAACTTGGACAGGGTGTATTTAAGAATTTACATAAAAATGCCAAGGTGCACTCAGCATTCATTCGTTTGCTGAATAATTTCATCCTATTATAGTCGTAGGGAGCATCTCAGTTGACACTGGAAAAAGATGCGGTTCGCCTTGAACAGCGCACCAGAACCATAAGGGCAATTTGGAATACTGTAGTTAGACTGTCTAATGTGCATGTCTTTGAACTTTAGGAGGAAACTAATGTACCTGGAGAATGAACATGCATGGAATAAACATCCAAACTCAACAAAGAAATACCCTCACCAATCCCGGGATTCAAACCCAGGACTTTCTTTCTGTGAGGCTGGCTTGCTAACCACTATGCCATTGTGCCACCCCAATACAATGAAATAATTTGCTGATTTATTGATGCCCCTCCCCTGTTTAAAAGACTATCAGCCTCAAGTGAGACACTAACAAATACTGTGCAAAAATCAACAACTGCCAAGGTATGTACTCATATTTTTACATGCATGAATTGCTGTATGCAAAGTATAATTATTACAAATGTGGATGACATATCTCAAACTGGCAACACAGTGTACACACATGATCAAACTGACCATCATGCGCGCGCACACACACACACACACACACACACACACACACACACACACACACACACACACACACACACACGAGCACACATGCACACGCACACAAACACACAAACACACACACACACACACACACACACACACACACACACACACACACACACACACACACACACAAGCAGACACTCACAGGGACGATGATGAGCACGGTGTGAGCTCCAGTGTGGCGCAGTAGAATGTCGATGAAAGAGATGACCTGTAGAGTTTTACCCAGGCCCATGGCGTGAGCCAGGATACAACCGAAACCAGGAGTGCACTTAAAACGCTTCAGTGATTCAATCAGGTTATTGTACAGAAACTGGATTCCACTAATCTAAATGACAGATATGGAATGATAAGGGGTAGGGGGGAAACATACAAAGGGGAAGAGCATGAAGGAAAAAAGGATAAAAGGGTAAAGTAAAAGTGAAATCTGGTTCAGTTAAAAAAATTACATTTTCTTCTCATTGTGCATATGGTCATATTTAACTGTGTGGCAGTTTACCTGATGACGTTTGACAATGCGAGCGATTTGAGGGGAGAGGTAGATGTCACTGTCTTCGTCTGGATGATTGATATTGATGAGAACCCGCCCATGAGTGTTTGGTTGATTGACAGCACTGTTAAGATGTCGAAAGCTGCTCCCACCATCTTCCTCATTGGTCTCAATTGAACTTTGGTCTACAAAAATACACACACACACACACACACACACACACACACACACACACACACACACAAACAAATGAGAGGCCCAGTATGCAATAAATAATTCTTGGTTTTACACATACCATCACACTCTCATACTTACACCACAACACTTACACAAACGATAGTACAGCCTCTTACACATATGATTACATTCACAGTTTGATGGTGTGTGTACATGGGGACAATGGTGACAGTAAGAGGGTGTGCTAGTGTGTGAAAGCTGGTGTACTGTAGTAGTGTTTGTGGGAGACTGTGATTGTGTAAGAGGGTGTACAGTACTAGTGTTTGTATAAGACAGTGCTTCTAAATTATTTGCTGTGCCTGACCCCCATAATAAAAAAAAAACATTTCATGCTCCCCATCGCCCCGCGAGCGACTATAAATAGTTATAAAATTGTCTATATTTATTTGTATATAAAATTGTTATTAGTACCCCTCTGCATAAAATTGTATCTTATTAAAAACAAAAAAGAAAGAAATACAAGTTCTACTTACAACAAAGAAAAACTTCATTTTTTAATCTGCAATTGAAAAGATTTAAAGTGCACCAATGTGCCTGAAATTAAAAAAATACATCCTTATTTAAACTCATTTGACTTACTTAAACTCATTCAACTTATTTATGTCTTAATATCTCCGTCTCTCTCCAACTTTTTCTTTGTTCCTGTTAGAAAATTTTCCATTTGGTCTCGTGGTATCGGGTGCTGGATCGCTGATCCTAAGGTTGGGGGTTCGAGTCCCACTCTCCACAAGGTTGTCCCTGCCCCCCCCCCCCCCCCCCCAGTGCAGCTAACTGGGTTATCAAAGGCGGGGCCATGTCTCTCACTATCTATGGTGAGAGGCATGTAAAAGAACCATTGCTGACTTTCGAAAGAGTAGCTGCAAAGCCGTCAGCGTGTTTCTGTCCCTTGATAAAGGGTTGTGTCAGGAAGGGCATCCGACGTAAAAACCTCTGCCAAATCAAACGTGCGAATCTTTCGCTGTGGCAACCCCTGATAAAAAAAGGGGAAAAGACAAAAGGAAATCTCATTTCTTGAGGGTTTGTTTACTGCACTTCATATAGTTTGCTCGTGCGAAAAATTGCTACACCATAGCACAACAATGAGAGCCTCACTGCCAACTACTGGATAGGAGGTGCAATTACACTGAATTCTCGTACATAATTCCAGAAAAGCATGTTCTCCAGGGTCATACGCATCACAAAGCGCAACCCCCACTATTTGAGAAACACTGGTGTAAGAGTGTAGTGGTGTATCCATGAGAGTACTGTATAATGGTATGTGTGGAATCAAGAAATATTTCTTCCCACAAGAACCCTTTATTCACTCAACCATTACAACTTAGCAAATAAAAATATCTTGAATATAAAACCCTTATTTGGACATTATATTATCCTCTCTTCTATACATCTATGCGTGGCTCCCTGTATTTTTGCATGGATGATCATCACTGTTGCACAACACACTCACATTGTGGACAGGTAAAGGGAAAATGTGACTTGATGGTTCAGAATGCAAAATAGAGAAGATGGGTAATAGTAAGAAGCAAGGGGCAGGCACATGTGTCTGCAGATCCAGTGCACAGAGTGGACCCAACACAACACACCGTTAGCATAAGTGATGAATTCAAATTAGTAAGGTGTCTTCCTTTCGGCTTTTTCCCTTTTACTCGGGAGTTGCCACAGCGAATCATCTGATTTGCACGTTTTTTTGATTTGGCAGAGGTTTTTACGTCGGATGCCCTTCCTGTCACAACCCTTTTTAGCAAGGGACAGAAACACGCTGACGACTTTACAGCTACTCTTTACGAAAGTCAGCAATGGTTCTTTTACATGCCTCTCACCATAGACGGTGAGAGACATGGCCTGCCTTTGATAACCCAGTTAGCTGCACTGGGGGGGACAGTGACAACCTTGTGGAGAGTGGGACTCGAACCCCCAACCTTTGGATCAGCGATCCAGCACCCTATACCACTAGACCACCACTGCCCCTTTCAAATTAGTAAGGTGATATTTTACACAAATGCAATGTGATATGTAATGGCTGGTTAAAAATGTAAATCAAAATGAAGAGTGAAACAGTGACTAAAACAGGTGATAACGTCACAGAACACAGAAATCAGAGAGTGAAAGGCGGTGAAAAGAAAACTTAGTGTTAACCTTTCCTACTTTCGCTTCAGTATGAATTCAGGAAATAGAGGAGAAATTCATTTATTTATTACCTCCTTAAAGCAGTCATGTTACTTTTATGACACCAGCCTTGAATAGCTATCAGTAGAGATAGAGGTATCGGGAGCACTGCCTTTCAAACAATGCCTAAATCTATATTTTAATTATTTACCAAAGGAAACATGGATGGATGAATAGTGCCCTATATGGGACACAGAAGTTTTTTTTTACAGTTATTTATTTATTTATTTACATATCTTAACTTTGACAGAACCAGACCAGGTAATCTCTGTGCGGTCTGAGTATGGTCAAGCAGCATGTAGCAAACATTGTCTGTCCAGCCTTCTTATTCAAAGCGTTTAGCATATACTAAACAGAAATCTTGAATAAAGATGAGTTTTCAGAGTCATTCAATATACACTATGCAGAAATACATACACACACACACACACACACACACACACACACACACACACACGCGCGCGCGCGCCTAAAAGAAGATTTAATTTATTTATTTTTTTCATTTTAAAGCAGGGCATTTATGACTAGGCTGCATAGCGGTTAGTGTGTTTCTGCCCTGCAATGGCCTGGCAAACTGTCCAGGGTGTACTCTGCCCTCGCCCAGAGTCGGCTGAGATGGGCATCAGCAGTGCATCAATCAGATTATGCCATTTTCATGTACTATATGGAAACTTGTTTCTGTAGGTTTTTCTGAATTATTAATATCAATCTGGTCACAGTGATGTCATGATTAGCAAGCCTGATTCAAAGTCAGGTCCTGGGTGTGAGGATGTTTCTATGTGGAGTTTGCATGTTATCACTGTGCTTGGCTGGGTTCCCTAGGTGTGAGTGTGAATGGCTTTGTGTATCTTGGCCATGGGATGGACAGACTAATTGTTCAGGATGTACAATGCCTTTGTCCAGCGTCAGCTGAGATAGGCTCCAGACTCCCTGCGATCCTATAGGATTAAATGGATTGGAAAATGAATGAACAATTTCAAACTTGATATTTTCAGGTGCTCATGGCAGGTTGTTACAGTCATTGCTTAAAGTGAGCATACAATTCTCTCTCTCTCTCTCTCTTTCTCTCTCACTCTGTGTGTGTGTGTGTGTGTGTGTGTGTGTGTGTGTGTGTGTGTGTGTGTGTGTGTGTGTGTGTGTGTGTGTGTGTGTGTGTGTGTGGTTGACTAATGGCAGTTACACAAGATTGACTAATCCATAAAATCAGACTTATGTAACCGAGACAGAGATGAGACCTGGGACACAACCATTAATAAACACACTTATTACACAGTCTCTCTCTCTCTCTCTCTCTCTCTCTCTCTCTGTCTATCTGTCTTCTCTCTCTCCCTTTCTCACCCTGTCTCTGTCTCTATCTTTGTCCTCTTGCTCAACCTCTCTCACTCTTTCTGGTGCATGCTGGAAGAATGGGAGCATGTGGGTGCGAGTGTTCATGGTGAGACCGTTATTCTTTGGGATCCATCCCTTTCTATTTTCAGATTTTCTATTTTCGCCTGTTTCTGGATTTGAGAATTAAATAACTTTCATAGTTAGGATTCTGTGTTAGCTGTTGATTTATTTATAGTTAGAAGAATTGGTGGCTGGCTAGGTGTGGCTCTTCCCTTTCACGCCATCACAGACTCAGGTGCGTCGCAGAAGCAGGGTCGAGTGTGAAGGGCGTGCTGGTTATAGAATATCGCTTCAGTATTTAGGTGAAGCCCTAGTAATATCTGTGATATAGGAATGTTTGGTGAGCCGTCTCGTGGAGACCAAGATGTGGACAAAGTGTTTCTGACTCACTCACAGTTGAAGTCACCATCTCCAATGTTGCCTTATCCTAATAGTGATATTGAGGGTGAGCTTTAAAGGGTTAGGAAAGTTGCCACTGCCATCAGAGCAATCCCACTGGGCTGCAGGAATAAGACCTTGTAACGTGCTATCCTTCCAGAGACAAGTGTTTGTGTTCCTTAACTCGGCTACATTGAACATTACTTTTCATGTTTACCATGGAGGAAAATCCTATATGCTGTACGCGACTGTGGTGAATATACTAGTACAGTGTTTTGAATGTTGGTCGTAAGGGAACTGACCTGGGGAGGGAACAGAGAACATCACTCTTGAATCTGTTGACATACCCATCACAGATATCACCCAGACAGCAGAGCAAGCAGTAGTAGATGTGGATGATGGTATACTAGAAAATGACAATTCTCTGTCTATCTCCAGCCTGTCTGATCTTGGCTCACAGACACTGGATGAACAGTTATACTCATTACGGGAAATTTACATGTTTTTTGACAAGAGATTTGATAAAATATTGGAGGTGGGGGCAGTGGTGGCCTGGTGGTAAAGGGCGCTGGATCGCTAATCCTAAGGTTGGGGGTTCTAGTCCCACTCTCCACAAGGTTATCACCCCCCCCCCCCCCCCCACCAGTGCAGCAAACTGGGTTATCAAAGGCCGGCCATGTCTCTCACTGTCTATGGTGAGAGGTTCATGTAAAAGAACTATTGGTTATTTTCGTAAAGAGTAGGCTGCAAAGCCTTCAGCATGTTTCTGTCCCTTACTAAAGGGTTGTATCAGGAAGGGCATCTGACGTAAAAACCTATGTCAAATCAAACATGCGAATCATTTGCTGTGGCGACCCCTGAAAAAGTGAAAGCCGAAAGGAAAAGAAGAAGAAGAAGAGTGGAGGGGGGTGATTACTTTTCAGATATTGTTACTGACCCCAAGATCAGGGGTTCAAGCCTCACTATCAATGGGTTGTCACTGCTGTACCCACAATGAAACTAAACGGGTTATCAAAGGCAACATGGTATTACTGATTTTCATCCTCATGTTTCTGCCCTGCGATCTCCTGGCAAGCTGTCCAGGATCTACTCTACCCTTGCCCAGAGTTGGCTGAGATAGGCGTCAGCCTCCAAATGACCTAATTAGGATAAAGTGGTTCAGAAAATGAATGAATGAAGTTTAAAATTAGAAGTGACTAATATCTATATAAGCAGATACAGAATTAATCCTGTCAGCGATCAATATGTACAGTATTAAGATAAATAGTAGAATGTATAGATATGTATAGTGCAAAATGCTAATGTATAACAGTGGATGTTGTTGCTATATGGAATATTTGTACAGTTTAATGGCAACAGGTAGGAATGATTATCTGTGTCATTCAGAACAGTAATTAGGTGGTATCAGTCTCTTACCAAATGTACTCCTATGACTCATCTGCAGGTCGTGAAGTGGGTGGGAGGTATTGCTCAGTATTGTCTTTATTTTGGACAACATTCGCCTCTCAGACACTACCATCAGTGAGTCCAGCTCCATCCCCACAACATCACTGGCTTTATATAATTTGGCTTCATGTCCACAATGTTATTGGACATGCAGATCATTTTCTTCAGTCTGTTTGCATCTGCAACCCTCAGCCTGATGCCCCAGTATTTAACATTTGGACACAACAGACATAGAACATCTTGAGCATTGTTCGGCAGATGTTAAACGACCTTAGCCGTCTCAAAAAATAGAGATGGCTCTGGCCCTTCTTGTAAAGTGGAGTAAGTAGTGTTCTTAACCCAGTCCAATGTATAGTCAATATGATCTCCAAGGTATTTGTAGTCCTCCACCCTTTGAATATAGTTACCATGAATAGAAACAGAGGTCACTCGCATTTTGGATCTCCTTAAATAAACAATTAGTTCCATGCTCAGAAGAAAACTTTTGAAGATGGTAGGCCTCTGTGTAGTGTCTGAAGTCTGTTGTGTAAAGGATGAAGAGGAAAGGGTTGAGACAGTCCCTTAGGGTGCTCCAGTGTTGTTGACCACCATGTCCGACACTCGGTGATGCAGGAGCAAATACTGTGATCTTCCAGTCAGTTAGTTCACAATCCAGGACAGAAGAGCGGCATCCACCTACATCAATGTCAATTTCTCACCCATTAGGCTTAGCCTGATGGTGTTGAATGCAGTGGAAAAGTAACAAAACATGACTGTCATAGTGCTCGCCGGGTAGTCCAGGTGGGTGTAGACAGTTATATGATGGCATCCTCAACTCCAAGATAAGGCTGGTAAGTGAACAGAGTGGAACCAGAAGTGGTTTAACCATGGGACAGAGTCGATCCAGTATGAGCCTCTCGTGGGTCTTTATTAAGTGTGAAGTCAGTGCCACAGATCTCTAATCCTTTGGGCCATTGGAATGTGGGGTCTTTGGTACAGAAACGACATGTTTCACAGTACTGAACCCTGCCTCACAGGCTTTAAGGACACTGGGGCTCACCCCAGTATTGTATAGAAAAAAAAAATCTGTTGACTATATTTTGGAGGGGCAAGACTTGGAAAAAATTCACCTCCTAAATGCATTTCTTCCGAGTAGAACCTCTTAATATTAATGGTCATGAAGACTAGAATAAGAGCTGTTTGAGCAGTATCATCATCATCATCAGCCTGTCATGCCACTGCTGGCAGATGGCCTTCAGAACCTTCATAGCTGTGGGTTTGAACCATAACTCACCACGCTGGTTCAGTGCGGGTTGGTGAGTGGTTTGAGTAGAAACACGCTGATGGCTTTCCAGCCTACTCATTACGAAAGTCAGCAATGGTTCTTTTACATGCCTCTCACCATAGACAGTGAGAGACATGGCCTGCCTTTGATAACCCAGTCAGCTGCACTGGGGGGAAAGTGACAACCTTGTGGGGACTCGAACCCCCAACCTTAGGATCGGCGATCCTGCGCCTTAACCACTAGACCATCACTGCCCTGTTTGAGCAGTATACAAATTAAAAACTGAGGTTATTTTCCACAGGAGACACATTCGGACAGCTCAAATGAGGTGGTGGTGGGTGGGTGGGGGGTTGTTAAGCGGGAAGGGAAACTTTTTAGTCATGAATCAAACAAGAATGCAAGAGTAGCAAATCTTGGGTTTATTTGGGAATGAGGTGAAGGGGGCTCTGGTTTGAGCCAGACTGGCTGCAGTAAGAGACATGGACTCCCCACAATGTGCTCTTCTTCAGACTCAAACAGAAGACAACACAGCAGAATCAAATCATGCACCTCCATTGACTAGCTGGTTCCCTGACAACAGACCAAACCAAAATGAGCAAGCTGACCTTCTATGCTGAGCTTTATATAGCTAATGATAATGATAAAGAGACCAGAGCTCAACTCCTTGAGGGACTACCAGAACTCCGCCCAAGGTAGAGACAGCTGCTCAGCGGCAATCAGCAGTTATGGGGATCTGGAATAGACGATGGTGAGACAAGGTGCTGGGTGGAAATCAGTGACCTTCATAAAAAATGTCACTTACAGTTCCCTCACCTAGCAGAAAAATTCATCAGTGAGCTTCAAGAGACACTACCTGAGGGCTGCAGAGAATCCTTCAGGAACCCTGAGAGAGCACTGGGCGAGCACATCAACAAGTCCTCTATTCATCGTCTCAGTAACAGTGGAACAACCACAAGAAGAGAATGGAGACATGCTCCTCTCACTATTCTTAGGATTTTTAATATTTTTCCACTTTTTATTTTCTTTTACTTTACCATCTCTCTCTCTCTCTCACTCTCTCTCTCTCTCTCTCTCTCTCTCACACACACACACACACACACACACACACACACACACACACACACACACACACATAAAAAGCGGAGATGAAATGCTAAATAGTTTCAAAGCCAAAGGTTATTTTAGTAAATCTAGTCATAAACATGATTCCATAAACACCACAAATCAGCCATATAGTATTATATCTCTGATTGGATACTGCTAGCTGAGCTCAAGATTTGTGTCCAATGAACTTCCGGCTTCTCAATTGTTATCATACGTAAAATAAAGAAAGCCAAATGATCTCCCCCACAGGGCACACAGTCACTAGCCATGCACGGGTTTAATCGTGTAAAGTAGTGTAGAAAGCTTGCAAGCCGAGTCCGCGGTAAGTAAGGCTAAGCTAGCCTGTGTTTATATTTGGTTCACACGGTCACACCCAGTGACAGACCGACATCCCAGAAAACTGTTATTTTAAAATCAAACAAGCATTTCTGCAGTCAGTTTATGCCCTGTTTGTCCTTGTTGACAGGTCTTACTTTTTGGTAATAACTAAATTGTTTATCCAAGTTAACGTTGTAAACATATTATATACTTACTAAAAGATTAAAAAATATACTAAAAGATATTATATACTTACTAAAAAAATACTATTATATACTTACTAAAAGATACTAAAAGGTTTTATACCGATCCATATTGAACAAGTACTTTTTTGGATATCTTCATTTAATAAGTCACCATTAGTTATTGAACTAATGAATGATTATAATTAGCGCTAACAATACTTCTTTATAATTACATATGTATATGGAACATTGGAAATGGCCTAATGTCTTGCAGTGTATATAATATATTGTCATTTGTGGTTTGCATATTGTACTTCTAATACATGTACCAAGTAACTTGTCTGTGTTTTTTATGCGATTTTTGAAAATTGTTAGATAAAATACATATATAATATACTCATGATAGATTTCAGCACTAACATTTTAACAATAAAATGTCTATATTTAACTGAGAATGAACATACAGTATATTTGTTAATTTCTTTGTTTTATTTTTTTCTTATTACAGATATAATTGTCAAGTTATGTAAATTTTATAATAGCTCAGACTAACTGCTTTTAAGTTGAAACAGGCTTTGTGTGGTCAGGAAGTGCTTCCAGATGACTGGACAACTACAGCTAATGTGATCAGGGAGACAGGTAGGAGAATACTTGGTGTGTCATCTGGAAGGAAAGTAGATAAGGAGAATTGGTGGTGGAATGAGGAAGTGCAGGAGTGTGTACAAAGGAAGAGGTTAGCTAAGAAAAAGTGGGACATTGAGAAAACCAAAGAGAGTAAACAGGAGTACAAGGAGACACAGCGTAAGGCAAAGGTATCAGTGTCAAAGGCCAAACAGAGCGCGTATGATGACTTGTATGCTCGGTTGGAAAGTAAAGAGGGAGAAAATGATTTATACAGATTGGCACAGCAGAGAAATAGAGATGGGAAGGACATGCAGCAAGTTAGATTGATAAAGGACAGAGAGGGAAATGTATTGACTGATGACAGATGTGTGCTGGGAAGATGGAAAGAGTACTTTGAAGAGCTGATGAATGAGGAAAATGAGAGAGAAAATAGAGAAGAGGTGACTGTTGAGGACCAGGAAGTAGCAAAGATTAGTAAGGGAGAAGTGAGGAGGGCATTGAAGAGGATGAAGAATGGAAAGGCAGTTGGTCCTGATGACATACCGGTGGAGGTATGGAAGTGTCTAGGAGAGGTAGCAGTAGATTTTCTGACAAGAACATTCAACAAGGTCTTAGAGAGTGAGAGGATGCCAGAGGAATGGAGGAGAAGTGTGCTGGTGCCCATTTTTAAGAACAAGGGAGACATGCAGGGTTGTGGCAACTACAGAGGGATAAAGTTGATGAGCCATACGATGAAGTTATGGGAAAGAATAGTGGAAGCTAGACTAAGGGCAGAGGTCAGCATTTGTGAACAACAGTTTGGTTTCATGCCAAGAAAGAGCACCACAGATGCAGTGTTTGCCTTGAGGATGTTAATGGAGAAGTACAGAGAAGGTCAGACGGAGCTGCATTGTGCCTTTGTGGATCTGGAGAAAGCATATGACAGGGTGCCGAGAGAGGAACTGTGGTATTGCATGAGGAGGTCTGGAGTGGCAGAGAAGTATGCTAGAGTGGTGCAGGACATGTATGAGAGATGTAAGACAGTGGTGAGGTGTGCTGTCGGTGTGACAGAAGAGTTCAAGGTGGAGGTGGGACAGCATCAAGGGTCAGCTCTGAGCCCCTTCTTGTTTGCTATGGTGATGGACAGGCTGACAGATGAGGTTAGACAAGATTCCCCATGTACTATGATGTTTGCAGATGACATCGTGATCTGTAGTGAGAGCAGAGAACAAGTGGAGGAAAATCTAGAGAGGTGGAGGTATGCCCTGGAAAGGAGGGGATTGAAGGTTAGTCTCAATAAGACAGAATACATGTGTGTGAACGACAAGGACCCAAGAGGAACTTTGAGGTTACAGGGGGCAGAGATAAAGAAGGTGGAGGATTTTAAGTACTTAGGCTCAACACTCCAGAGCAATGGAGAGTGTGGAAAAGAGGTGAAGAATCGTGTGCAGGCAGGTTGGAATGGTTGGAGAAAAGTGTCCGGTGTGATGTGTGATAGGAGGGTATCGGCAAGAATGAAAGGAAAAGTGTACAAGACGGTGTTGAGGCCAACGATGTTGTATGGTTTAGAAACAGTGGCCCTGGGGAAAAGACAGGAGGCAGAGCTGGAGGTAGCAGAGATGAAAATGTTGAGGTTCTCTTTGGGAGTAACGAGGATGGATAGGATTAGGAATGAGCACATCAGAGGGACAGCACATGTAAGCTGTTTTGGAGACAAAGTCAGAGAGACTAGATTGAGATGGTTTGGACATGTACTGAGGAGGGATAGTGAGTATATTGGTAATAGGATGCTGAGGCTGGAACTACCAGGCAGAAGGCCTAGAGGACGCCCAAAGAGACGATTCATGGATGTGGTGAAGGAGGACATGAAGGTCGTTGGTGTAAGAGAAGAAGATGCAAAGGATAGGGTGAGATGGAGGCAGATGATTCGCTGTGGCGACCCCTGAAGGGAAAAGCCGAAAGGAAAAGAAGAAGAGACTGCTTTTAAAGTTGAAATGCTCAAAAATGCACCTCTCAGCCTTTCAAGTTTCAAAATTTTCTGAGGGTGACCTCACAGACCCCCCATGTGGGAAGGGAATATCCTCTTCTGCACCCTCCCCGCGCTCCGCGCACCTACTAAAACACACACACCACGGGATGGACTGAGGTGCTGCTGCGTGCCTCGGTTGCTTCACGACCTCGAATGGCAGCTTCGCTGCCATAGTGGACTCACTTATTTTTTGACCACTGCAGCACTGGGTGGAGCCAAACTGTTTCAAGTGGATAGCTCGCCATTCATGACTTATGAAAGATGGCAAACTACTTTGCCACTATCAAGCATTGTCAGGAAAGGAAAGCGATTAAAAGAAATGAGGAGAAATGTGTAAACAAATAATATGTCCATGTAGTTTTGAATAGATGTTGAGTGATTATTCAGCTCCCAATGAGCTCAAATTTTAGGTGTGTAGCTCTCAGTGAAAATGGGTTTGTTATCCCTGATAAATAGAAATTGAACCTGACAAATCTTTTAAAAAACAGTCTGTTCTGATCATCAGTCAAGTCACTATTACTGCATTGTTTTGAGACCTGAACCCTAAACTGTAAATTCCTATAAAGGACTGCAGGACTTCTGAACCAACTTACTGCACAGAGTACAAAACCTCTCTCAAAAAATTCATCCAACAGTTGAAAAAATCTGTGCCTCATATAAAAATGTTGTGTTATACATGATTTGCTGGGCACTGTTATTGTACAAAAGATGAAATAAGAGCTGATCTCGCTCTGTGAAAAGTCTAAAACAATGAGAAGATGAGATGCCAAGACATGATATCATGTGATACTGGAATCAGTGCGGATTTCCCAACAATCATGATGGGAATGAATTGCTGGGGGTACTAGGAGTCTCACCACATGGTAAGGGGTAGGTAGGTGGTAGTTTAATTTAACATGCTGCAGCATGACATATAAGGTGTAAAGTGTAAACATTGGATATTCGTACATTTATTTTTAAACCTTTGATGGCCTTAACAAACACTACATAATTGTATAAGTGTATCACATTATGAACATTTAGGAAACCTCAAACAACAATATTCATCTACAGGTAAATTAAATTTTCTTTACACAGTTCCTCATTAAAGTAAACAGAACAACAGCCACAGAAAAATAGCAAAAGTTACTCTGTCCGGGGTTTCACACTCATTTGCTGAACCACTTCATCCTACTGAGGTCATGGGAAGGCTGGAGCCAATCTCAGCCGACACATGGCGAAGGAAGGGTACATCCTGAACAGCTTGCTCGATCATCACAAGACCAACACACACACAACCTTTCACACTCATGCCTAGGGCCAATTTGGAACAGCCACTTAACATAATGCACATATCTTTGGACTATGGGAG
This sequence comes from Plotosus lineatus, assembly GCA_024760905.1. Taxonomy (NCBI): domain Eukaryota; kingdom Metazoa; phylum Chordata; class Actinopteri; order Siluriformes; family Plotosidae; genus Plotosus; species Plotosus lineatus. Next base: position 28,745,608 of record CM045729.1, on the reverse strand, counting down.
GATACTGCAGTACTCAAAGGAAACCCACACAAGCATGGGGAGAACATGCAAACTCTGCACAGCAATGTCCTTGCCGAGCCTGAGACTTAAACTCAGGACCTTCTTGCCATGGGGTTTATGTGTCAAACACTATGCCACTGTACTGTACTGCTAAACATAAATGCTGTTTCAGAAAAAAAAATTATTATTGGCTTTGCAAGGGAGTTAAATGCCTTCTCAAGCCACTACATGTCTTCCTGCATATATTATAGGGGTAAAGCATTAGTGAACAGTTACATATTTATTCTGTGCACAGTAAAATAGAATGAAGGTGTGTGTGTGTGTGTGTGTGTGTGTGTGTGTGTTTGAGTTTGTCACCATTGGTAGTGGCAGATGTTTGGTGTAATGCCACGGTGCTGCGTGTGTTACTGCTGCTGCATGTTTGTATACACGTGGCCCTTTCCTCAGAGCCATAAGTCACACTTGCACAGAGATCATCTGAAGAAACAGAGAGCATCGCTGTCACAAGTAACAGTGCAGACATGCATAGGCACAAACACTAGATGTTACACATTGTGAATTAAAAGCAATGAATATTGGCATTTTCTTTCATGACTATTTGTATGTGTCACACTATATCTAAGTGTTTATTACCTTGTCTGTGTGTGTACACAAGCTCAGGCGCTAGAGTAAAGATCCTCTGTTGATCAAGGCGCTTGCATCGCTCCGTCTCTTCAAGTTGGGCTACTTTAGTTACCGCGTCCAAGTGATGTTCTTTCAACAACTTCCTACATGCAGATAGATAGATAGATAGATAGATAGATCGATAGATCAATAGATAGATAGATAGATAGATAGATAGATAGATAGATAGATAGATAGATAGATAGATAGATAGATAGATAGATAGTGAAAGAGAGAGCATGAGAAAGAAAGAGAGATGAGAAAGGCGTATAACCAACAGTTGAGCTGCAACAAAAAGTAATGGAGGTAGAAAGTTCAATGATAATGGAGCCACCCGTCACCCACGGAGAATTACAAAACCGCCCAAAGAAATTATTGCATCATTACTCATTCATTCACTGAACTACTGAAGTCTACAAGGTCATGAGGAGGCTGGAGCTTATCTCAGCTGGCAGGGTCCACATTGAGCAGCTTGCCAGACCATCACTGTGCCAACCAACACACACACACAACTCCACACAGAAGCACCCTTGCCTGGGAACCCATGACTTTCTTCCCCTGAGTTAGACATGCTAACTACTGACACAGACAGACAAACAGACAGACAGACAGACAGACAGATAGACAGATAGATAGATAGATAGATTTTCCGGCAGTGGTGGTCTAGTGGTATAGGGCGCAGGATCGCTGATCCAAAGGTTGGGGGTTCGATTCCCACTCTCCACAAGGTTGTCACTGTGCAGCTAACTGGGTTAGCAAAGGCTGGCCATGTCTCTCACTGTCTATGGTGTGAGGCATGTAAAAGAACCATTGCTGACTTTCGACAAGAGTAGGCTGCAAAGCCGTCAGCGTGTTTCCGCCCTGCGATGGCCTGGCGAGCTGTCCAGGGTGTACTCTGCCCTCACCCGAAGTTGGCTGGGATGGGTGCCAGCCTCCCCGTGAAGCTAATTCGGATTAAGTGGTTACAGAGAATGAACTGAACTGAACTGAACTTTTAGCCTTCCTGAAAGGATATGCTAGTGTCTGATTAAGGAGCAGCTAGCACACAAGACTAAGTACTTGTCACTGAGCTATCTCTGGGGTTTCTTTTAAAGCAGGGGTACCCCCATAGTGCCTATGGGCACTAGGTCACCCGCAAGGACAACATGAGTTGCCTGCAAGCCTGTTCACTGATATTTTTAGAACAGGCCCACAACTCTATAGCATCACTCTCCATTGAGCTGCATCTATTTATTTGCTTTTTTTTTAAATCATATTTTCACACAGATAAATATCATTAGTTACTACTAATAACATATACTTAAAGGTAAATTGAGCAAATTTGTTATTTCAGAAGTGTGTATCGACCTGGTAGCCTTTTGCATAATTGTTACCCAAAAAGTTGCTTTCAGTTTCAAAAAGGTTGGTGATCCTTGTTTTAAAAAAAGTAAGCAGACCTGATGTTCCTCCGCATGTGAGAAGGTTTAAAAAACTTCCTCTTGCCATTGTCCAGTCCAAGATTAGTACCGCTCCCCACCAGGTGAGACAAAGAGCAGGGTGGCATCAGTCCTGGATTCTCACCCAAAGGAGATGAAGAAGAAAGGCCACACTGCCATCGCACAGGATCACTGACTTGAGATTCATTTTCAGACATATATCCTGCATGCTGATCTTGATCTGCATTGTAAATTTAAAGAAAGAGATGGAAACAGAAAGGGAGGCAGAGCAAGAGAGATAAACAGAAAAATATACAATATATTTATAATAAAATTATTATGGATATGTTATGATATTTAACATTTCTATAGATATGCGACTAAACTACAGTGGTACCTTGACTTACGAGTCTCTTTTATAATACATTTTCCATGATACGAGCTTCAATCCCACCAATAATCTGCCCCATCCAACAAGCAAAATTTTGATTTACGAGCTCTGCTGGGGAAATGACTTTTCCGGGCCGATTAGGCTTGTATTTGTACGTGTGTATTCCTCTGCACTCTGAGAATGCTTCATGCAGTGCTTCTCAATTATTTTCTGTGATGCCCCCTATAGGAAGAAAAAAAAATATTTCAAGCGCCCCGCCCGCCAATAAATAGTGTTTACTGCCCTTCATATTGTTTGCTCAGTGCTTTTTCCCTACATCACAGGGAACACAGTGAAAGCTCCACTCTCACTCTCAAAAGCATGTACCCCAGGGTCATACATGTCCCTCCCCTCCGGCATCACACCACACCCCCGTTGGGGAGCACACCCACTATTTGAGAAGCACTGGCCTTGTGGGAGCTCACCACAAGCCTTTCCTTGCTGGCATTCATAGCTTGCACAAACACAGAATTCTCCTCCTCGTTCTCTGTTACACACCACCTCATGCCTGCCCACGTGACATCTTCGCACCCAAGTGACATCTTTGATGCATTTGATGCACTCCAGTTGATGATCGGAAGGGTTAGTTGAATTATTGTTTATTCTTGTTTTATTATTATTATTATTATTATTATTATTATTAATAATAATAATAATAATAATAATAATAATAATAATAATAATAATAATAATAATAATAATACATATTTCGTGTTTTTACATGTTTATCTTTAACATATTAGGTCAAATATACGTGTTTGTGTCAGATTATATGAGGTTGGGAGTGGGTTGGAACAGATTAATTGGTTTTCTATTATTTCCTATAGGAATTTTTATTATATCTAACGAACATTTTGACTTACGAGCTTGCCCTCGGAACGGATTAATTTTGTAAGTCAAGGTACCACTTCCATCTATCCTTTGTTCATTTGTTCATTTGCTCAATTGTTTAATCCTATTAGGGTTGCATGGATCTCACTCTACCCAGGAGAATGCGGGGTACAACCTGAACAATTCACCAGTCCATTGCAGAGCAATACAAACAGCCATACGCAATCACATCTAGGGACCATTTGGAACAGCCAATTAGCCTAATGTGCATATCTTAGGACTGTTGGAGGAAACCAGAGTTCTCAGAGGAAACCAAAGCAGACACCTTGAGAACATTCACATTTTACACAGAAATGTCCTTGCTGTGCCCGGTACTTGAATTCAGGACCGGCTTTGGGCTGGGCAGTGTAACTCAGGGGCATGTAGTTGCACGAGTCATATTTCATCCACAAATTTCATAAATTACATATCACACCAATGGAGATGGGGCGGTGTAATGGGACGGTGTGAGTACTTGGTTTCCTCATAAATGGCTGTTCCAGTTGCCCCTAGGGGTGAGTGTGAATGGTTGTGTTTGTGTGTGTGTGTTGGCCCTGTGATGGACCGAGAAGCTGATCGTAGTGCACTCCTTCCCTTACATGAAGTTGGTTGAGATAGACTACAACCTCCTGCATGAGCAAATGAGTTAGTGATGAAGATGAGATTTGGCTCTAGGTATGAATTGGTTTGTGAAGGTGTGTGTGTGTGTGTGTGTGTGTGTGTGTGTGTGTGTGTGTGTGTGTGTGTGTGTGTGTGTGGGTGTGGGTGTGTGTGTGTGTACTCCTGTGACAGGTCCTGTCTTACACCGAGTGCCCCTGGAATATGATTTAGAAATATTAAAGCCTTGCTACTTACTGAGTATAAATGAATAAGTCATGAAAAAATAAAATGTTTTAAGGATTGCACCTGAAGATACATTAAGATTTCCTTGTGGTTTATTAATAGTTTTCAGTGTGGTCTGTACCCTTTCTTATGAAAATAACCAACCCAGAGGTCATACTGTGTACACTGTGTATATAATAAAGGTTAATAAAATAAATTTCTCTTTTATTTTCTTCCTTTCACATTAATCCCTGTTTATCGGCCCTTTTGCCTTTCTGTCTTATTTCCTTTGTGCTACTTTTCTTTTTTAATTCCTATTATGTTATAAACATAACAAACTTTCTCCTCTGAATTGTGCACCACACTTACATGCATGTATACAAACAGCAGGTGTGGGATGGAGAATTATTTATATAATGCATGGGGGATGATATCCTACAAGTGCGAAAGCAAGTTACATAAACCGCCCATCTGAGAGCAATCTGCCAATGTCTGCCCTACTGTCCCTGACACGACTTCTAAGTTGTCAGGATGTGTGTGTGTGTGTGTGTGTGTGTGTGTGTGTGTGTGTGTGTGTGTGTGTGTGTGTGTGCGCGTGTGTGCGCGTGTGTGTGTGTGTGTGAGCGGCAGAGAGAGAGTGAGAGAGAGAGAAAATAAATAGATTGCAAAATTTGGTACAGCTGAAAAGTTCAGACCCCAGAATAAAATATTATTTCACTGTGACGTTACAGTATGAGAAAAGAGGTAAGTCTGTTGGGTTTTTACACCCGAGCCTCGTGGCTCATCAGGCTGGTGCTTATCCCCGGTTTCTGTAGCGTGAAGTGACAAGGAGTTCAACTCCCCCTGGATGGGACGCTAGTCCATCGCAGGTTACCTTCCCAGTATATTTTACTGGTACCCATTTATACTGCTGGGTGAACAGAGGCACACTTGTGGTTGAGACCTTGCCCAGGGGTCTTAGCACAGTGAGGGTCTCAGTGGGATTTGAACTCACAACCTTCCGATTATGAGCGCAGCACCCTAACCACTACGCCACCGGCCCCACAATGTGTGTGTGTGTGTGTGTGTGTGTGTGTGTGTGTGTGTGTGTGTGAGGCAGAGAGAGAGGGCGAGAGAATAAATAGATTGCAAAATTTGGTACAGCTGAAAAGTTCAGACTCCAGAATAAAATATTATTGCACTGTGACATTACAGTATGAGAAAAGAAGAAAAAGATCATTTTTACCCATCCTATTTAATTTTAGCTAATAATGTGGGGTGAGGCAGGGTGAATATGACCCTGTCCCTTATTCTTTGATTTGTCCTGATCTCCACTGTTGGTGCAAACTAGCAATATTTCTTTGGATAAAATGATTAATTTTACAAACTGCTTAAGGCAACAGGAAGGCTGGAGCCTATCTTAGCCAATTCTGGGCAAAGGCATACTGCCCCCTAAAGAGCTAATACTCACACTCACAGAAGCAATTTTGCTCAATCAATTAGCATGTTTTTTTTGCCCATGGGAGGAATCCAAAGTACTCAGAGAAAAATCCATGCAAACACAGAGGAAATATGTAAACTCCACCCTTTTCAAGCCTGAGACTTGAACCCAAGACATTCTTGCTGTAAGGTGGACAAGCTAACCGCTACATCGCCACCACTCTGCACTGAGTTCAAATCAATCATTCAGTCGTTCTGTTTCTGTACCGTTTAATCCTAATAAAGGAGAGGCTGGCACGCATTCCAGCCGACTCTGGGTGAGGGAAGAGTACACCCTGGACAGCTCGCCAGGCCATTGCAAGGGCAGAAACACTTTGACTGCTATGCAGCCTACTCTTGACAAAAGTCAGCAATGGTTCTTTTACATGACTCTCAGCATAGACAGTGAAAGACATGGCCAGCCTTTGATAACGCAATTATCTGCTTTTCGGGGACTGTGACAACCTTGGGACCAGTTATCCAGCACCTTACCACCACACCACCATTGCCTGCTGTGTTCAAATGAATATATGCAATTATACTGACATTATACTGACAGTCAATAAAAATTTAAGAGAAAAAATTTCTGTACGTATTATTCTGTAATTGTAGGAGAGTTGGCAGTACTGTATACCTTGTGGATTTATTGATGGTAATACTCATGCACTTGAGAAAATGAACATTTGGCATTTTGTCATGTTTAATTTGACAAGCGTAGGTCACATTGCAAAAGTGGATCCAATGCACATTGAGCAAAACACAGTGTGTATCTGCACAACTTGAGAGGTGGCTTGGAAATCTTATATAAGGGCTCTAAAATATCCACTATTGTTAATCTAGTGCATGTCATAATGTCACGTCTATCGTGTATGCAACGTCTTCAGGCACACTGAGGTAGCGAGGCTCATGGGCTGTACTCAACCCATCATCAGAAACCTGACACTTTTGTTTGTTTGTTTTTTAAGTCAATATGCTAAACAAAGTATCCACATTACAAAAGTCAAAGTTTGGGTACCAGAATAAAAATTCTGTAAAAAAAAAAAAAAAAAAAAAAGTATGGTCTCAGAGTTTTTAATGACTGTCAGTGTACAATAGAAACAGGTTGACATGGTGGCTTATGGTCCCAATGCTTGCATGGGTTTCCTTGGGGTGTTCCTTGGGGTGTAGTTGTCTCCAAAAGTACAAGGACATATACATCAGGCTAATTGGCTGCTACAAATTGCCCCTAGGTGTGAGTATAAACTGATGTATGGTGGTCTGTTGAACTGTTCAGGATATACCCTACCTTTGCCCAGTGTCAGCTGAGATAGGCTCCAGCCTTCTCAATTATTAAGTAGTGAGGAATATGAGTGAGTAAGTGAATGAGTTTATGCAAAAGCTTAACAGACACTTGCTTTTCCAAATCTGCTGATTATTTGTTGATAAAAAATCCATCACTGAGTTGTTAAAATATATTTAATTAAGAAAAAAGATTCATGCCAAAACATGAATAAATATGTAGTCATCCCTTTAACGCTGGAAACTGAAACCTTTTCTCATTCCATTTTCAAGCCCTTTGATTTTGTGGCACAACAACACAGCAACTACTCAAATAAAAGCATGGAATACACCCTGTGGTAATCTAAGGGAGATAAACAAGTAGGTGACGAATGTGCGATGCCATGGTGACCGAGACAATGGCATCGAGAGATGTTATATAAACCCTGATACACATCATATCAAGAAAGACCACACACACAATAAACAGGCCAACACATCTGTCACGCTTAATCCTAATTAGGGTCAGGGGGAGGCTGGCACCCATCTCAGCCATCTCTGGGCAAGGGTACACCCTGGACAGCTTGCCAGGGCATCGCAGGGCAGAAACACACTGAAGGCTATGCAGCCTACTCTTGATGAAAGTCAGGAATGGTTCTTGTACATGCCACTTATCATTTACAGTGAGAGACATGGCTGGCCTCTTAAGTGGGCAGAGACCACTTACCCTTATTAAGGTTGTGGAAAAGCTGGAGCAAAATTATTAACGATAGTTTTATATACTTGACTTGAACCCCATTGAGATGCTGTGGCATGACCTCAAGACAACAATTCATGTCAGACATCCCAGGAATCTGACTGAACTACAGCAGTTTGATCTGCCGCTACAGGAAGTGTCTGGTTGAAGTTATTGCTGCCAAAGGGGGGGGCACAAAATATTAAATGTGATGGTTCAGTTACTTATTCCTCCCCCTTCTGTCATTGTTTGCATGCTATCCTCATTAAAATATGAAAACCTATAAATGTTTGGGTGGTTTTAGTTAAAGCAGACACTGTTTTTTTTTTCATCTGAGTGATTGTGACAAAGATCAGATCACATTTGATGGTGATTTTATGCAGAAATGTGAGAAATTCCAAAAGGTTCAGATACTTTTTCATACCACTGTACATGTTCTCCCACTGCTTGTGTGGGTTTCCTAAGGGTGCTCTGGTTTCCTCCAATAGTCCAAAAACATGCACAGTTGGTTAAAGTGCTGTTCCAAATCACCCCTATGTGTGGGTGTGAGTATGAATGGTTGTGTGAGTGTTGGCCTTGGGATGGCCTGGCGAGCTGTTCAGGATGTACACCACCCTTGCCCAGACTCGGCAGAGATGAGCACTAGTCTCCTCATAACACTAATTAGGATTTAGCAATTCAGAAAATGAATGAATACATCATTATGTTTTCATCAACTATACAGTGGAGCCTCAGAATCCGAACGCTCTAGAGTTCGAAGAAATCGGAATCTGAACAAAAAAATCCTTGAGTTTTTCATCCCGGAAACAAAGCAAAAACTGGAAGTCGAACTCGAGAAACGCGCTAGAAAAAATGAGACCGAGAGGGAGGAAAAGTGCGTAACATTCGCCACAGCAAATGAGCTGCCTCCATCTCACCCTATCCTCTGAATCTTCTACGCTTACTCCAACTACCTTCATGTCCTCCTTCACCACATCCATAAATCTTCTCTTTGGTCTTCCTCTAGGCCTTCTGCCTGGTAGTTCAAACCTCAGCATCCTACTACCAATATACTCATTATCCCTCCTCTGTACATGTCCAAACCATATCAATCTAGCCTCTCTGACTTTGTCTCCAAAACCTCTTACATGTACTGTCCCTCTGATGTATTCATTCTTGAGCCTATCTAGCCTCGTGACACCCAAAGAGAACCTCAACATTTTCATCTCTGCTACCTCCAGCTCTGCCTCCTGTCTTTTCCCCAGGGCCACTGTTTCTAAACCATATAACATCGCCGGCCTCATCACGGTCTTGTACACGTTTCTTTTCATTCTTTGCGATACCTTCCTATCACACATCACACCAGACACTTTTCTCCAACCATTCCAACCTGCCTGCACACGCTTCTTCACACTCTCCAGTGCTCTGGATTGTTGAGCCTAAGTACTTAAAATTCTCCACCTTCGTTATCTCTGCCCCCTGTAACCCCACCGTTCCTCTTGGGTCCTTCTCGTTCACACACATGTATTCTGTCTTACTGAGATTAACCTTCATTCCTCTTCTTTCTAGGGCAGACCTCCACTTCTCTAGATTTTATATATAGTCCATAGTCCATGGGGAATCTTGTCTAACCTTGTCTGTCAGCCTGTCCATCACCATAGCAAACAAGAAGGAGCTCAGAGCTGACCCTAGATGCAGTCCCACCTGTTATGGTCTGTGCCGGCTGGGGGCATTAATTCTCTAGTCAATGTAGGCGCTGGCGAGGGGTGTGGCGGTTGCCGACAGGCGAGTTCCAACAGAACACACCTGGTCCCAATCTGCAATCAGCAAGCAGCCAGCTATAAATGGGAGTGGCGTGCTTCCCCGTGATTCTGCTCCTCAGCTTCCTCTTTGACCCCTGGTTCTTGCTTCGTGCTCAAACAGTTCCATTGAATTAGTATTCCCATAATTTACAGTTCCTAGTGCTTAATAAAATTGTTTGCACCTTATTTTGGTCTCCTGTATCTCTGGGTCCAATGCATACACTCCAGGCTTAACACCGCCTCCACCTTGAACTCTTCTGTTACACCGACAGCACACCTCATCACTGTCTTACATCTCTTATACAGTTCTTCTCTCGGCACCCTGTCATATGCTTTCTCCAGATCCACAAAGGCACAATACAGCTCCCTCTGACCTTCTCTGTACTTCTCTATGAACATCCTCAAAGCAAACACTGCACCTGTGGTGCTCTTTCTTGGCATGAAACCAAACTGTTGTTCACAAATGCTGACCTCTGCCCTTAGTCTAGCTTCCACTATTCTTTCCCATAACTTCATCTTATGGCTCATCAACTTTATCCCTCTGTAGTTGTCACAACTCTGCATGTCTCCCTTGTTCTGAAAAAATGGGCACAAGCACCCTTCTCCTCCATTCCTCTGGAATCTGCTCACTCTCTAAGACCTTGTTGAATGTTCTTGTCAGAAAATCTACTGCTACCTCTCCTAGACACTTCCATACATCCACCGGTATGTCATCAGGACCAACTGCCTTTTCACTCTTCATCCTCTTCAATGCCCTCCTCACTTCACCCTTAGTAATCTTTGCTACTTCCTGGTCCTCAACGGTCACCTCTTCTGCTCTTTTTTCTCTAATTTTCCTTATTCATCAGCTCTTCAATGTACTCTTTCCATCTTCCCAACACACTTCTGTCATCAGTCAATACATTTCTCTCTGTCCTTAATCACTCTACCTTGCTGCACATCCTTCCCATCTCTATTTCTCTACTGTGTCAACCTGTATAAATCATTTTCTCCCTCCTTACTGTCCAACCTATCATACAAGTCATCATACGCCCTCTGTTTGGCCTTTGACACCTCTACCTTCGCCTTACGTTGTGTCTCCCTGTACGCCTGTTTACTCTCTTCAGTCCTGAAAATGTCCCACTTCTTCTTAGCTAACCTCTTCCTTTATACACACTCCTGCACTTCCTCATTCAACCACAAAGTCTCCTTTTCGACTTTCCTTCCAGAGGACACACCAAGTACTCTCCTACCTGTCTCCCTGATCACATTAGCTGTAGTTGTCAGGTCATCTGGAAGCATTTCCTGATCACCCAAAGCCTTTTTCAACTCCTCCTTGAAGGTCCTAGAGAGTGAGCATTCAACAAGGTCCTAGAGAGTGAGCAGATGCCGGAGGGAGTGGAGGAGAAGTGTGCTGGTGCCCATTTTTAAGAACAAGGGAGACGTGCAGAGTTGCGGCAACTACAGAGGGATAAAGTTGATGAGCCATAAGATGAAGTTATGGGAAATAATACTGGAAGCTAGACTAAGGGCAGAGGTCAGCATTTGTGAACAACAGTTTGGTTTCATTCCAAGAAAGAGCACCACAGATGCAATGTTTGCTTTGAGGATGTTAATAGAGAAGTACAGAGAAGGTCAGAGGGAGTGCCTTTGTGGATCTGGAAAAAGCATATGACAGGGTGCCAAGAGAAGAACTGTGGTATTGCATGAGGAAGTCTGGAGTGGCAGAGAAGTATGTTAGAGTGGTGCAGGACATGTATGAGAGATGTAAGACAGTGGTGAGGTGTGCTGTCGGTGTGACAGAAGAGTTCAAGGTGGAGGTGGGACTGCATCAAGGGTCAGCTCTCAGCCCCTTCTTGTTTGCTATGTTGATGGACAGGCTGACAGACGAGGTTAGACAAGATTCCCCATGGACTATGATGTTTGCAGATGACATTGTGATCTGTAGTGAGAGCAGAGAACAAGTGCAGGAAAATCTAGAGAGGTGGAGGTATGCCCTGGAAAGGAGAGGAATGAAGGTTAGCCTCAGAAAATCTGAATACATGTGTGTGAATGAGAAGGACCCAGGAGGAACGGTGATGTTACAGGGAGCAGGGATAATGAAGGTGGAGGATTTTAAGTACTTAGGCTCAACAATCCAGAGCAATGGAGAGTGTGAAAAAGAGGTGAAGAAGCGTGTGCAGGCAGGCTGGAATGGTTGGAGAAAAGTGTCCGGTGTGATGTGCGATAGGAGAGTGTCAGCAAGAATGAAGGGAAAAGTGTACAAGATGGTGGTGAGGCCAGCGATGTTGTATGGCTTAGAAACAGTGGCGCTGAGGAAAAGGCAGGAGGCAGAGCTGGAGGTTGCGGAGATGAAAATGTTGAGGTTCTCTCTGGGAGTAACGAGGATGGATAGGATCAGAAATGAGTATATCAGAGGGACAGCCCATGTAAGATGTTTTGGAGACAAAGTCAGAGAGGCTAGATTGAGATGGTTTGGACATGTACAGAGGAGGGATAGTGAGTATATTGGCAGTAGGATACTGAGGTTTGAACTACCAGGCAGAAGGCCTCGAGGAAGACCAAAGAAGAGATTCATGGATGTGGTGAAGGAAGACATGAAGGTCGTTGGAGTCAGAAAAGAAGATGCAGAGGACAGGGTGAGATGGAGGCGGATGATTTGCTGTGGCGACCCCTGAAGGGAGTAGCCGAAAGTAAAAGAAGAAGAAGAAGACAACACTCTTCCTTTTTCAGCTTCCACCACTTTGTCTTCTGCTCTGCCTTTGCCTTTTTCACCTTCCTCACCATCAGCGTCATCCTGCACACCACCATCCTATGCTGTTTGGCAACAATCTCACCCACTACTACTTTGCAGTCACTGACTTTTTTCAAATTACATCACCTACACAAGATGTAGTCTACCTGTGTGCTCTTACTTCCGCTTTCATAAGTCACCCTATGCTCCTGTTTCTTCTTGAAGAAAGTATTCACCACAGCCTTTTCTATCCTTTTTGCAAAATTGATCAACATCTGTCCTTCTATGTTTCTGTCCTGGATAACAAACCTGCCCATCACTTCCTTGTCCCCTCTGTTGCCTGCACCACATGTCCATTGAAGTCTGCACCAATGACCACTCTTTCACCTCTGGGGGTACTCTGCATCACTTCATCTATCTCACTCCAGAATCACTCCTTCTCTTCTAGCTCACAACCTGCCTGTGGGGCATAAGCACTAACAACATTGAACATGTCTGTCTTCCTTTCGGCTTTTTCCCTTTTTACTCGGGAGTCGCCACAGCGAATCATTTTGATTCGCACGTTTAATTTGGCAGAGGTTTTTACGTCGGATGCCCTTCCTGTCACAACCCTTTTAGCAAGGGATAGAAACACGCTGACGACTTTGCAGCCTACTCTTTACGAAAGTCAGCAATGGTTCTTTTACATGCCTCACACCATAGACAGTGAGAGACATGGCCCGCCTTTGATAACCCAGTTAGCCGCACTGGGGGGACAGTGACAACCTTGTGGAGAGTGGGACTCGAACCCCCAACCTTTGGATCAGCGAACAACCTTTGGAACATCACACCTTCAATTTCTAACTTGAGACTCATCACTCTGTCTGACACTCTTTTCACTTTTCGAACATTCCTGACAAACCCCTCCTTCAAGATGACTCCTACTCCATTTCTCTTCCCATCCACACCACGATAAAACCGATTCAACCCTAGCTCATAAGCTTGTAGCCTTGCTACCTTTCCATCTGGTCTCTTGGACACACAGTATGTCCACCTTCCTCCTCTGCATCATGTCAGCCAGCTCTCTACCTTTTTCTTTCATAGTTCAAACAGTCAAAGTCCCTACTCTCAGTACTAGATTCATGCCTTTCCTCTTCTCTCTCCGCCTACGGACATGCCTCCCGCCTCTCCTTCAAAACCCATTGAGGGACAGCTTCTCTGAAGTTTTTTTTTTCATTTGGTATACACTCTGTTTTCAGCAAGCAAGATGTTAATTGGACAACTGTCCTATGTCTGGATGCTCAGCCTCTCTGGGCTCTATGAAAAGTGGTGGAGTCAAGACGCTGGATTGCTACAAGTTGATTGAAGGAATTATCAAAGTGACTGAACCTCATTTTGTGGTACACTCAACTTTCGTTGGACACAGACTTTTATAAAGTATCTGTTGCTCATAGTATGTTTTTGCCAATGATGTAGCTAACTTTTTTCAGTTGTAAATAAAAACATACATTTTGTACAAATAGCCTCAAGGAACACAAAAATGCAGCCGTGAGGGGGGGGCAATGCAGCCGTGAGGGGGGGGCACAAACCAGTGTCTCTCCCTCACGCCGGTCCCAAGCCCGGATAAATGCAGAGGGTTGCGTCAGGAAGGGCATCCGGCGTAAAACAAATGCCAAATAAACTATGCGAATCACAAGAAAGAATGACATACCGGATCAGTCGAGGCCTGGGTTAACAACGACCGCCATCAGTGCCGTCAACCAACAGGGTGCTGATGGAAATTAGACTACTGTTGGTCGAAGACGTCGAAGAAGGAGAGGCGGGAGGCGTGTCCGTTGCCAGAGAGAGAAGAGGAAAGGCATGAGTCTAGGACTGAAAGTAGGGACTTTGAATATTGGAACTATGACAGGAAAAGGTAGAGAGCTGGCTGACATGATGCAGAGGAGGAAGGTGGACATACTGTGTGTTCAGGAGACCAGGTGGAAAGGTCGCAAGGCTAGAAGCTTAGGAGCAGGGTTTAAGCTGTTTTATCACGGTGTGGATGGGAAGAGAAATGGAGTCGGAGTCATCTTGAAGGAGGAGTTTGCCAGGAATGTCCTAGAAGTGAAAAGAGTGTCAGACAGAGTGATGAGTCTCAAGTTAGAAATTAAAGGTGTGATGGTCAATGTTGTTAGTGCTTATGCCCCACAGACAGGATGTGAGTGAGAAGAGAAGGAGAGATTCTGGAGGGAGTTAGATGAAGTGATGCAGAGTACCCCCAGAGGTGAAAGAGTGGTCATTGGGGCAGACTTCAATGGACATGTTGGTGCAGGAAACAGAGGGGACGAGGAAGTGATGGGTAGGTTTGGTATCCAGGACAGGAACGCAGAAGGACAGATGTTGGTAGATTTTGCAAAAATGATGGAAATGGCTGTGGTGAATACTTTCTTCCAGAAGAGAGAGGAGCATAGGGTGACTTATAAAAGTGGAGGTAGGAGCACACAGGTAGACTACATCTTGTGCAGGCGATGTAATTTAAAGGAAGTCAGTGACTGCAAAGTAGTAGCGGGTGAGAGTGTTGCCAAACAGCATAGGATGGTGGTGTGCAGGATGATGCTGATGGTGAGGAAGGTGAAGAAGGCAAAGGCAGAGCAGAAGACAAAGTGGTGGAAGTTGAAAAAGGAAGAGTGTCGGGTTGTCTTCAAGGAGGAGTTGAAACAGGCTTTGGGTGGTCAGGAAGTGCTTCCAGATGACTGGACAACTACAGCGAATGTGATCAGGGAGACAGGTAGGAGAATACTTGGTGTGTCATCTGGAAGGAAAGTAGATAAGGAGACTTAGTGGTGGAATGAGGAAGTGCAGGAGTGTGTACAAAGGAAGAGATTAGCTAAAAAGAAGTGGGACATTGACAAAACCGAAGAGAGTAAACAGGAGTACAGGGAGACACAGCGTATGGCAAAGGTAGCAGTGTCAAAGGCCAAACAGAGCGCGTTTGATGACTTGTATGCTCGGTTGGAAAGTAAGGAGGGAGAAAATGATTTATACAGGTTGGCACAGCAGAGAAATAGAGATGGGAAGGACGTGCAGCAAGTTAGATTGATAAAGGACAGAGAGGTAAATGTATTGACTGATGACAGAAGTGTGCTGGGAAGATGGAAAGAGTACTTTGAAGAGCTGATGAATGAGTAAAATGAGAGAGAAAAAAGAGTAGAAGAGGTGACTGTTGAGGACCAGGAAGTAGCAAAGATTAGTAAGGGTGAAGTGAGGAGGGCATTGAAGAGGATGAAGAATGGAAAGGCAGTTGGTCCTGATGACATACCGGTGGAGGTATGGAAGTGTCTAGGAGAGGTAGCAGTAGATTTTCTGACAAGAACATTTAACAAGGTCTTAGAGAGTGAGAGGATGCCAGAGGAATGGAGGAGAAGTGTGCTGGTGCCCATTTTTAAGAACAAGGGAGACGTGCAGAGTTGTGGCAACTACAGAGGGATAAAGTTGATGAGCCATACGATGAAGTTATGGGAAAGAATAGTGGAAGCTAGACTAAGGGCAGAAGTCAGCATTTGTGAACAACAGTTTGGTTTCATGCCCAGAAAGAGCACCACAGATGCAGTGTTTGCCTTGAGGATGTTAATGGAGAAGTACAGAGAAGGTCAGACGGAGCTGCATTGTGCCTTTGTGGATCTGGAGAAAGCATATGACAGGGTGCCGAGAGAAGAACTGTGGTATTGCATGAGGAAGTCTGGAATACATGTGCATGAATGCCAAGGACCAAAGAGGAACGGTGAGATTACAGGGAGCAGAGATAAGAAAGGTGGAGGATTTTAAGTACTTAGGCTCAACAATCCAGAGCAATGGAGAGTGTGGAAAAGAGGTGAAGAAGCGTGTGCAGGCAGGTTGGAATGGTTGGAGAAAAGTGTCCGGTGTGATGTGTGATAGGAGGGTATCGGCAAAAATGAAAGGAAAAGTGTACAAGACGGTGTTGAGGCCAACGATGCTGTATGGGTTAGAAACAGTGGCCCTGGGGAAAAGACAGGAGGCAGAGCTGGAGGTAGCAGAGATGAAAATGTTGAGGTTCTCTTTGGGAGTAACGAGGATGGATAGGATCAGGAATGAGCACGTCAGAGGGACAGCACATGTAAGACGTTTTGGAGACAAAGTCAGAGAGGCTAGATTGAGATGGTTTGGACATGTACAGAGGAGGGATAGTGAGTATATTGGTAATAGGATGCTGAGGCTGGAACTACCAGGCAAAAGGCCTAGAGGAAGACCAAAGAGACGATTCATGGATGTGGTAAAGGAGGACATGAAGGTCGTTGGTGTAAGAGAAGAAGATGCAAAGGATAGGGTGAGATGGAGGCAGATGATTCGCTGTGGCGACCCCTGAAGGGAAAAGCCGAAAGGACAAGAAGAAGAAGAAGAAGAAGAACACAAGATGAATTGGTGACTTACACTGTTTGGGTTACAATAGGTTTAAACAACCCACTTATAGCTCCTTAATTAAAAAGCAGTTTTCGATTAGATCGCACAGACTGAGAGCAGAGCGCAGTGATTAGCTTTAGTCTGCCTCACAGCAAAAAAGGTTTCTGTGTGTATCCATTTATTCATTTTCTGTAACCGCCTAATCCTAATTAGGGTCACGGGGAAGCTGGCGCCCATCTTAGCTGACTCTGGGCGAGTTCAGAGTACACCTTCGCAAGGCCATCGCAGGACAGGGTTTCTGTGTGTAGTTTGGATGTTATCTCTATGCTTGTGTGGGTTTCCCCCGGGTACTCCAGTTTCCTCACACAGTCTTAAGGCATACACATTAGGCCAATGCCTGTTGAAAATTGTGCCTTGGTGTGAGTAAATGAGTGAGTGAGATGAGAGAATGAGCGTGAGGGGGTGTGAATGTACATTCAGAAGCCAGAGGGTTATGTAACCATAGTGCACTGTTTATGTAACAGAAGCCTCCAGCACTTGTACTGTCACGGCCTCTTGGGGATATAGAGGAGGCTAAGCAGTGACTGTGAGATACTGTACAATATTATTTATAAAGTTCCTTTCTTTCCTTAAAATCCAATATTCCTGTTAATACAGTATTATATAACATGTTCAGGTTTGATAACCCAGCAATAAAATCATGCTGACACAAATGTTTCAGGTTATTTGACCAAGATACGGCTCGAAAATTTCAGAAACTGCAGATCGCCTGAGACTTCAATGTACCATGATAAGGATAAGTAGAAAGCGTCTTGGAAACAACAGGATACCATTATGCATAGGTTCAGTGTATCTGGACATTAAAAAAGACGTCTTTCCAATCTTTTTCTGTATAGTTCTTGCTATTTCCCTTTGTCCCAGCTCATTGTACAGGCTGACCCAATAAAACCTCGCAAATTTAAATCTGAAAAACAAAAACTGATTTATTGTCAGAAGATAGTTGTGCAAGAAACTTCCACTTTCATGTTGTTAATGCTGGGCTTTTTTAATAATTGGACAAATACACAGCTCTGTAAATTTCATATACTTTACTTTTTTGCTACACCTTCTTAAGAAACTGATAATGTCCACTTGTTTTCTTTTTCCTGATGTTGAATTCAGTATGTTTCAGGTGTTCTCACCAAACACGGATATCCTTTTGTGTTCTTTTAATGTAACTCTAACATTGAAGAACTTCAAAATGAGCCTACAATGTGCCCCAGTAGGCTCAACAAGCTGACAGCATGTGCAGTTGATCGGGCCACACATGCAATCCATCAAGCATGTCATGGAGAGTACTATAAATACACACGCCAACCATGACCTGTTTTGCTCTTCATGTCCAGCCTATTGCTGTTTTAGGGTATAATCCTACACACACACACACATACACACACACACACACACACACTGACCTCTGATTATATATGAGCTCAAAGCCTTTAATTATTAAATTATTAAATTAATCATATACAATCAGAGGGAGTGAGATAACTGTTAAAAATAAGCATTTTAATTATTGTGTTCAAATAAATGGTTAAAAAAACACTCTTGCCAAATAATATTTTACAAGACAGCAGCTTTACTGTAGGTCTTTTCCTTGCAACAAGGCAACAGAGTCACATTTCATGGGAAAAATCTATCAAATAAATAATAATAATAATAATAAAAACAATTCTTGAAAACAAAAAAATATATATATCATGGCCATCAAATAATTTAATTTCAAATTTAGCTAATTTATGTGGAATAACACATAACCACTGATAACAGAAAAGCCTTCTGCTAGTTGAATTCCTCCGATATTTGTTTTGGTCTTAAATCATTTTTTTTTAACATTGAAGTTTTTATCCTTACATTATATTTTTAAGCATATAAACACTTCACAAAACACATTCGGTCAGTGTGAATGTTGGCCCTGCAACGGCCTGGTAAGCTGTCCAGGGAGGGAGGGTCGACTGTGATGGGGCTTTTCCATGACCCAAGGATTAAGCAGCTTAGCAAATGAATGAATGCATAAACATATTTAAAAACTACAAATAAAGATTTTTATTTTAGCCAAATATATTGAGGCTGAACTTGCAGCTTGGGGGCCCTCTGGTGGCATTGGGGGCCCTATGGAAAGCATTAAATGGCTTTGATCAAGGATTCCCAAGGCTCACTGAAATATGTAGGGAGCAGGAACTGAGGGTTGTTACTGCTGAAAGTGTTGAGGGCTGTGAGTCAGGATATACAGTGCATTGCAGCTCATCACGTATGGGGCAGTAAAGTGGTGCAAATGTTATGACTGACTGCTATATTTTTCCACTATAAGTGTCCCAAAATAAGATGAACTACTTTTGAGCTTGTTCTGAAACCTTGCTGATACACACACACACACACACACACACACACACACACACACACACACACACACACACACACACACACACACAGGGCTAGGTTTGAGAAGCAGGGACACTTATGTAACTGAACCAATAGCTACTGCACAGCATTTGTATTCATAGGTACAGCTTCGTCATTACTGCCAGAACCCATCAAAAGTTTATAAAAAGAATTGAAACTGAAAACCCCAGGTTATCCACAGCAGCCCTCACAAAATCTACAGATGTTTCTACAGAATCAATAGAGTGAAATGATTTTTTTTCCAAGGGTGTGTCCCGGAGACTATTACCATGTTGGAATATTCATGTTTTTCCTGTTTGTGTCTGTGTAGTGTCAGATGTGTGATTTACTGCAGAAATGCTTTTGGTTATAAAACATTTCTCTGTGTTGAAACAAATAACTCTTAATTTAAAAATAAACTGTCAATAACTTACTGACATACATGTTTCTATGCTTATTATTTCATAGATTTTAATATTTCCTCAGATTTCATAGAACTGGGTATAGAGTCTGAGAGCAGGAAACTGCTGTGCTGCTCCAGAGGTAGAAAAACGGGCCAGTGTGTCACAAAGGTCAGAAAGTTCTTTGCTGGTGCTTTCATAACCCTGACATCAACATTGTGTAACCCGGTTGCTAAGCAATATTATACAACTACCTCATACCATGATTTAATGGCACGTCCATAATAGAGTACAAACACAAATCAATCATGCACACAGCCTATGAAACAATTTCAGATTATTTAACACTATGTTATAAAAAGTATGAGATCATAAATACAATAGTAAACAAATAAAAATAAAATAAATAAAAATAAATATCTCAGCTCTATATGAAAAATACACCACCTCAAGTGATAAAGTTGCACTTCTTTCTAGTTGTTTAGGAAAAGGGCACAAAAAGTTCTCGCAAGTGAAAGCGAAAATTGTGTGTTTAAATTTTAGCCTGTAATTAAATCTTTCTTAAGAAGTTGGTAAACAATTCCAGGGTGCAAATGTCATATTAAAGAAAGCCCCTTCTTTCTCTGTATCTGAATAACCTGCATATAAATAATCCACCACATGAAAATGAGTAAATAACTGAAATAAAACACTTATCGGTACATTAACGGGTCATCCATCTAACCTTAATTCAATCCTAAGACAGCATGGAGGGAAAGGACTTTAGTTCTTAACATATGCAACAACAACAACAACAACAACAAAACAGTAGACACTGTATGTAATAAGGCAAAGAGAAGATTACATAAATAGTCTTGTGATTTTCAAAAAGTTTTATTTTATTGTATTTATGTTGGAAATTTTAGTTCACAAATTTTGGTTAATTTTAACTAAAGCCACATCTCACCATTATCAATGTTAAATTCATGATCAAGTTCTGGTAGTTATTAGCCTGTTTGCTTGGTTCTTTTAAAATGAATAGGCTAATCAGAATAAGGTTTAAACTGGTTGTTTAATAAGCACATCTGTATCATAACAAGGAAGTCTCGGTTTCTAGTTCTGGGCATCTTCAGGGCTTCCTGAGTTCCTGAGTAGATGGTCTGCCAATACTTGAATATAGGTTCTCTGGGTAATCCAGTTTCCTCCCACAGTCCAAACCAATGCACATAAGACTAATTGGCTATTCCAAATTGCCTTGATGTGCAAGTCTGAATGACTGTGTGAGTGTATTGTCTCTGCTGTGGTCTGGCATGCTGTTTAGGGTGTGTCCCACCTTCGCTGTATGTTGGATGAAATAGGCTCGAGCCTTTTTGTGGCCCTAATAATAGGATTCAGTAGTTCAGAAAATGAGTGACAGATGAGTGGGGTTTAAACCAAACCTCAATAGCCAGTAGATTACAAAACAATGTTACACGCAGATTAACTGGGATATGAATACTGACCCATTAATGGAAGGTTTAAGTAGAAGAAGTTCCACAGCATCATGCAATTTAAATATGTATATAAAAACAAAAAAACAAAAAAAAAAACTATAGCTTTGTGCACGTTAAAATTGTTTGCTCAAACATTGCCAAAAAGAAAAAAAAGAAAAAAAAGAGAGAGTTTAATGGTGTCCAATTGTGCAAAGGTTTCTGGAAAGCACATACTGTTGTACATATGAATGTGGGACAAATTGAATTTTTTTTCAGTCTGCTAGAAGTATTCTGTCACATGTGCAAAATCCTAAATTCCATGTCCAAATTGCTAGATTTTAGAGGGTGTTTAAATTGTACTGACACAGAAACTCACAAAAACTAATGTTCCCTTTGTGAAACCGTACTCATAATGTTTTGTTCCGACTCACTACATACATAAAATTAAAAAAATAAATAGTTCAACAAGTCACAACAAAGACTTTTGCAAAGCAAATATGTATGGCATGCTCAGCTATTTATATAGTACAGTACAAGTAGAGCATGCAAGACATCATTTAATGCCAAAGGTACCTATTTCGAAAAGTGCTTGTTCTTGTTGAGAACACCCATTTCTGAGGTTCTGTATAATTATTAATTATTATTATTGTCATTATTATGATTGGAATATAAGCACTCTTGTTTATATGGCAGGCTCCTGGTCTTGGAGAACCCACTGTACATCTTGCAATGGAAGTAGGAAACCACTAAATGTGTGTGATGGGGGATTCTTGAGAATCCGAGTCAGGATGCTGTAGTTGATAAATCCACAGCTCTATCCAAAAACTTAAAGAGAGTTATCAGGACAGTGTAAAAGCATATCATGAAAGAATCATGAGATCACGCACCTGTTGAAGAGTCTGATTCATCCAGCAGCAACATGATGTTCAGCTGATGTCCAGCTCCTGCTAAACACCTTGTTCTACCCTTTAAATCACTCTTCTGTAGATTATGTCTTCTTCAAACTTCTGCCTTCTGTCACAATTTTCTATCTGTGTTTGTCTTGATAAAGTGAGTTCTCTCTCTGGCTGTGTGTGTGTGTGTGTGTGCGCGCACGCGTGTGCGAGTGTGTGTGTGTGTGTGTGTGTGTGTGTGTGTGTGTTCTCGTGTTTTGCACCAGTCAGTGTGAATTACAGTCTTAGAAACCAGGAAACAGGACTACAACCTCCTTACATAATCCTGCATGCTGATGTCGGGGCCTGTCTAGGGGGGTTAACGACAACATACACATTCATCCCACACTTATCATCACCCTTTCATAACACTTCCCACAGAAGAGGGAGGAGGAAGTGGAGTATAAAAGGAAAAGGTAGCACCTGTGTCACACACTATATTTCATTATTATGAAATAACTGCTCTCTGGAGTTTAAAATTTAGGGAGTGTACAGTATCAGGTATTTTATCTTATGAGGGTAAACAGTCAGTATTATATACTTTATATCAGGGCTGTGCAAAATTCATAATTTAATTCAATTCAATGAATGAATTTGAGTTGACTCCACCTTACAGGATGTTGAATTGAATTTGAATTAGAGGAAGTGAAATTGAATTCATTGATATTTAGAGAAATTCATTCTTATCACATATCATTGAGAATGTGATACTTTTAATCATCATCGTCATCATGATGATCATCATCATCATCATCATCATCATCATCTTCTTCTTCTTCTTCTTCCTCGGGTCGCTGGGGCAGCAGCCTAAACAATGAGGTTCAGACATCCCTCTCCCCCGCCACTTCTTCCAGCTCTTCTGGTGAGTCTGGGGATATCCCAGACCAGCCAAGAGACATAGTCCCTCTACCAGACCCAGAAATACTCAAACTTCTCCACTTGGGTCAGGATCTCATTCCAGACCTAGAGGATGCATTCCACCCTTTTCCGGCTGAGTTGTGATACTTTTAATATACTGTACACTTCCCTTTCCAATGGAAGTACATCTATTTTTTTTATATCTTTCCACTTCCCATACAGACATTAAAGCCAAATAAAGCAGTGTAGTGGGGTCTGGACTCGTAAGGACGAGCTACCTATCGAGATAGACCTTGGGAAAAAGTGCTGGTATCACTCAGTGTTTGCATGTCCCATCCTGAGGCAGCAGACGTCAGAGAGTAACCCACCCATGAAGCTCATATGCGGCCATGTCATCTCCAGAGACGCCCTCAACAAACTCACCAATGCCGGGAAGTTGAAGTGTCCATACTGTCCGATGGAACAGAACCCTTCGGACGCTAAACAGATATATTTTTGACATTTCTTCGCCCAACGGAGGCTCCTGAGTGTCAGAGGCTCTTCGAAGTGACTGAATTGGAATGACCCACGTTCATGCCCTTCTGTGGTGGCTTGAATCGTGACGTCTCCACCCCACCAACCCCCCCACCCCCATTTCCCTTCCCTTCTGTTTTTCTTTTTTTTTTGGTTGTTTTTAAGTTGGCCCAATCTGGTGGTCGTGACAACACACATACCTGTAGATCTGAATGAGTTAAATGTATGTCATGAGGACCGAGCTCCATGGATCATTCACTCGTATGATACACTTGTCTCTGACTCAAAGGATTTTAGAAGTTTTTTTTTACAGTAGTGTGTAAAAGTTTTGTGCATCATTTTTTTGCATAAACTCTACTGGGAATTTTTAATACATAATTTGTACATTAGAAGTTAGTACAAAAAAAAAAACACTTTAGATTTCCAAACATTAGCTTTTCAGGACAAAATCAAATGTTACACCAAAAAGTTAGCACAGTATGTCAATAAAAAAGCAGCATATTCTTCAAACAAAACTATTAATGGAAGCAGCTGTAATTTACATCTGCTTCTGTAATTCACCCAGTAGATATTGGACCTGTAAAACTGCACAAACTGTGCCTGATGCTTTTTTGATGTTTGTTTAAATTCACCATGCCTACTATTACATTAGTTTCATTTATTACTGTTTACTGTGCTTTATAAAGGGCAGTGGTGGCCTGGCGTTAAGGTACTGGATTGCCAATAATAAGGTCAGGGGCTCAAGCCCTACTGTCAGTGGTTGTCACTGCTGTCCCTCCAGTGCTGCTAACTGGGTTATCAAAGGCAAGCCATGTCTCTCATTATCTATTTGTGTAAGCCATATAAAACAACTGCTGCTGACTTTTATCAAGAGGAGCTGCATAGCAGTCAGGGTGTTTATGCCATACGATGGCCTGGCAAGTGGTCCAGGGTGTACATTGCCCTCACCGAGAGTTGGCTGAGATGGGCACCAGCTTCCCTGTGACCCTAACTAGGACTATGCAATTCAGAAAATAAATGAATGAATGATTATATTATATTATATTATATTATATTATATTATATTATATGAAATTATATTATATTATATTATATTATATTTTTTAGGTCAAACAAACAAAAAACCCCACCTAAACTACACTTACAAATTCACTCACACTCTTATTCCTATTCGTGAGCCTGAAGCCTATCTCAGCTGACACTGGTCGATGGCGGGGTACACCTTAAATAGCCTGCCAGAACATTGCAGGGCCAATGCACACAACCGTTCAGACGCAAATGCACACTTTCTCCATCCATTCCAACCTGCCTGCACGCGCTTCTTCACCTCTTTTCCACACTCTCCATTGCTCTGGATTGTTGAGCCTAAGTACTTAAAATCCTCCACCTTCTTTATCTCTGCCCCCTGTAACCTCAAAGTTCCTCTTGGGTCCTTGTCGTTCACACACATGTATTCTGTCTTACTGAGACTAACCTTCAATCCCCTCCTTTCCAGCAAAAAAAAAAAAAATGCAAACTTCGTGGAATGTGTTTTGGAAAAAAAAAAAAAAATTCTTCATCTTGATCGGAGATCATGAAAGCACTTGAAGTCAAATCATAAAAAACACGAATGCTAAAACTTGCATAAATGCGAATATAGTCAAAGTAAAAGATTCATACACACACACACACACACACACACACACACACACACACACACACACGCACGCACGCACACACACAATGTGGACATCAGAACCTCACTTGCTTGTGAGAATCATCAGTATAAAATGCTCAGTGTGTGCATATAAAAATCTGTGCATGCACACACCTTTACCTTTGTATGTAAGCAGCAACAATATGGAACTAAACACATCCAAAACCAAGCACATGGTAATGAACTTTAGGATATCTAAACCTGAACTCTCTGCTCTCCATGTTGATGGAGAGGAGGTACAGAGGGTGGAGTGCTTCAAGTTTCTTGGAGTCCACATCTCTGCTGATTTCACCTGGACCACAAACATCTCCCACCAGGTGGGGAAAGCACAACAACGGATGTACTTTCACAGAAAGCTCCTACAAGCCTGTCTACCCCGACCTTCATTGATGAACTTTGACCGCTCCATCACAGAGAGCCTCCTGACCTGTAAAGTTTGGTTTAGCAGCTGTACTGCAGAGTACAGGAAGGCTTTGCAGCGAGTGGTGAGGACAGCAGAGTGGGTGATTGGGACTGCACTACACTCCCCCAGGGACATTTACACTGGCAGACTTGAGTGGAGCCTGGACACTCCACTTCTCTTCCCTCCAGAAAAAGGTATAGGACACTAAAAACAAAAGCTAACAAACTCAAGAACAGCTTTTACTTACAAGCTGTTAAATGTGTAACCCCACCACCGTCAAACACACTGACTGTATAAATATCATTCAGACCATCTTCCTGGACAGTGCAATACTCATGTCTAAGTTTCAAGTGCGATACTCATGTTTAGAGCAGGCCTTGAAAAAGATAACACTTTACCACCAACACACCTTATAATTAAAAGTTCAATCTTTTACCCAGAGTATATTATGCACCTTTGACATATCATTCACCCTTCTGTGGACGTGTGAATGTGTGAATATGTGTGTGTATGTATATATATATATATATATATATATATATATATATATATATATATATATGTACAGTATAGTCTTTAAATGTGTGAATTTGTGAATAGATATATAAGTGTATATGAGATACAGTATATGTATGCATATGTGTCTACATGTGTATGTAGATATATGCACATATATTGCTGAGTGTAGTTCCTTAGTTGTCGTTTGTACACTTTCTTTTTATAATTGCTGCTAAACAAAAAGTTGCTAAACTGAAGTTCATTGTTCATGCAACAGTTGACAATGGAGATCACTTTTTGTTTATCTTTAACTGTATATATGGTTCAGCCTGGGCAAAGTGCTTAGAAGGTTTTGAAACTTGAAGGAACACATTCAAGAGTTCTGTGAGAAGGAAAGACAGAGACTTATCAGAACTCTCAGATGGGGACTGGATGGCAAATCCTGGATTTGCTATTAATATGACAACACTGATGAATAAAATACACCGCTGCAATGTAGATGCCTTTTTGATTTGGAAATATACAGTCTGGTGAAGGCTTTCATGAGAAAGTTGCAGCTTTTTTCACCGAAACTTGAAAGCAACGATCTGACTAGAAAGCCAACTCTGAGAGAAGTCACACCATCTGCTGATCACCTCTGCAGGTACATGCACTCTCCATGTTAGAAGCACTGCTTCTTCTTCTTTTCCTTTCGGCTTTTCCCTTCAGGGGTCGCCACAGCGAATCATCTGCCTCCATCTCACCCTATCCTTTGCATCTTCTTCTCTTACACCAACGACCTTCATGTCCTCCTTCACTACATCCATGAATCGTCTCTTTGGTCTTCCTCTAGGCCTTCTGCCTGGTAGTTCCAGCCTCAGCATCCTATTACCAATATACTCACTATCCCTCTTCTGTACATGTCTAAACCATCTCAATCTAGCATCTCTGGCTTTGTCTCCAAAACATCTCACATGTGCAGTCCCTCTGATGTGCTCATTCCTGATCCTATCCATCCTCGTGACTCCCAAAGAGAACCTCAACATTTTAATCTCTGCTACCTCCAGCTCTGCCTCCTGTCTTTTCCCCAGGGCCACTGTTTCTAAACCATACAATATCTTTGGCCTCAACACAGTCTTGTACACTTTTCCCTTCATTCTTGCCGATACCCTCCTATCACACCGGACACTTTTCTCCAACAATTCCAACCTGCCTGCACACGCTTCTTCAGCTCTTTTCCACACTCTCCATTGCTCTGGATTGTTGAGCCTAAGTACTTAAAATCCTCCACCTTTCTTATCTCTTCTCCATGTAACCTCACCGTTCCTCTTGGGTCCTTGTCATTCATGCACATGTATTCTGTCTTACTGAGGCTAATCTTCATTCCCCTCCTTTCCAGGGCATACCTCCACCTCTCTAGATTTTCCTGCACTTGTTCTCTGCTCTCACTACAGATCACAATGTCATCTGCAAACATCATAGTCCATGGGGAATCTTGTCTAACCTCGTCTGTCAGCCTGTCCATCAACATAGCAAACAAGAAGGGGCTGAGAGCTGACCCTTGATGCAGTCCCACCTCCACCTTGAACTCTTCTGTCACACCGACAGCACACCTCACCACTGTCTTACATCTCTCATACATGTCCTGCACCACTCTAACATACTTCTCTGCCACTCCAGACTTCCTCATACAATACCACAGTTCTTCTCTCGGCACCCTGTCATATGCTTTCTCCAGATCCACAAAGGAACAATGCAGCTCCGTCTGACCTTCTCTGTACTTCTCCATTAACATCCTCAAGGCAAACACTGCATCTGTGGTGCTCTTTCTTGGCATGAAACCAAACTGTTGTTCACAAATGCTGACCTCTGCCCTTAGTCGAGCTTCCACTATTCTTTCCCATAACTTCATCGTATGGCTCATCATCTTTATCCCTCTGTAGTTGCCACAACCCTGCATGTCTCCCTTGTTCTTAAAAATGGGCACCAACACACTTCTCCTCCATTCCTCTGGCATCCTCTCACTCTCTAAGACCTTGTTGAATGTTCTTGTCAGAAAATCTACTGCTACCTTTCCTAGACACTTCCATACCTCCACCGGTATGTCATCAGGACCAACTGCCTTTCCATTCTTCATCCTCTTCAATGCGCTCCTCACTTCACCCTTACTAATCTTTGCTACTTCCTGGTCCTCAACAGTCACCCCTTCTACTCTTTTTTCTCTCTCATTTTCCTCATTCATCAGCGCTACAAAGTACTCTTTCCATCTTCCCAGCACACTTCTGTCATCAGTCAATACATTTCTCTCTCTGTCCTTTATCACTCTAACTTGCTGCATGTCTTTCCCATCTCTATTTATCTGCTGTGCTAACCTGTATAAATAATTTTCTCCCTCCTTACTGTCCAACCTATCATACAAGTCATCATACGCCCTCTGTTTGGCATTTGACACCGCTACCTTCACCTTACGCTGTGTCTCTCTGTACTCCTGTTTACTCTCTTTGGTCCTCTCTGTGTCCCACTTCTTCTTAGCTAACCTCTTCCTTTTGTACACACTCCTGCACTTCCTCATTCCACCACCAAGTTTCCTTATCTACTTTCCTTCCAGAGGACTCACCAAGTACTCTCCAACCAGTCTCCCTGATCACATTGGCTGTGGTTGTCCAGTCATCTGGAAGCACTTCCTGACTACCCAAAGCCTGTTTCAACTCCTCCTTGAAGACAACACGACACTCTTCCTTTTCCAGCTTCCACCACTTTGTCTTCTGCTCTGCTTTTGCCTTTTTCACCTTTCTCACCATCAGTGTCATCCTGCACACCACCATCCTATGCTGTTTGGCAACACTCTCACCCACTACTACTTTGCAGTCACTGACTTCCTTCAAATTACATCGCCTACACAAGATGTAGTTTACCTGTGTGCTCTTACCTCCGCTTTCATAAGTCACCCTATGCTCCTGTTTCTTCTTGAAGAAAGTCTTCACCACAGCCATTTCCATCCTTTTTGCAAAATCGATCAACATCTGTCCTTCTGTGTTCCTGTCCTGGATACCAAACCTGCCCATCACTTCCTCGTCCCCTCCGTTGCCTGCACCAACATGTCCATTGAAGTCTGCACCAATGACCACTCTTTCACCTCTGGGGGTACTCTGCATCACTTCATCTAACTCACTCCAGAATCTCTCTTCTTCTGGCTCACATCCTGTCTGTGGGGCATAAGCACGAACAACATTGACCATCACGCCTTCAATTTCTAAGTTGAGACTCATCACTCTGTCTGACACTCTTTTCACTTCTAGAACATTCCTGACAAACCCCTCCTTCAAGATGACTATGACTCCATTTCTCTTCCCATCCACACTGTGATAAAACAGCTTAAACCCTGCTCCTAAGCTTCTAGCCTTGCTACCTTTCCACCTGGTCTCCTGAACACACAGTATGTCCACCTTCCTCTTCTGCATCATGTCAACCATCTCTCTATCTTTTCCTTGCATAGTTCCAACATTCAAAGTCCCTCCTCTCAGTCCTAGGCTCACGCATTTCCTCTTCTCTCTCCACCTATGGACACACCTCCCGCCTCTCCTTTTTTGACGTCTTCGACCAACAGTAGTCCAATTTCCATCAGCACCCTGTTGGTTGACAGCACTGATGGCGGTCATTATTAACCCCGGCCTCGACCGGTATGAATTTTATTTTGCCCATTTGCATTTCTAATGTGGCAGATGTTTTATGCCAGATGCCCTTCCTGTCGCAACCCTCTGCATTTATCCGGGCTTGGGACCGGCATAAGGGGAGAGTGCCCCCCCCACCCACCACCCCCGCCTCATGGCTGCATTCCATGTAGTGACACACTAAATCTATTTATTACTTTCCTAGTTCCTTTTTTAGTCAGGGAACCAAAAGTATCAGAACTGGTGAAAGCAGGAAAGATTTACAAATTCTCACTCAAATAAATGTCTTTTGATTATTCCTTAAACTTTCTAACTCCTTTTCCAGCCAACCTCATTGTTCATCAATACTGGTCTAGTCATTCAATCATTTTGACTCAGAAGGAAGAACCTTGCATAGCTATACTCACTCATGGTGTAACACGAGGACAGGGCACAGCACAGTCAACTGCAGAATATTTTCTTCTTTATATTTAACAACACAAATCCTACTCCATACATACAAGCATCCGCCCCCCCACCCACACACACACAGACCAGGAGGACTCTAAGTAAGACTACAATAGTGATGAGTGCCCCACATATCCTAAACCCTTGAGCGCTTACAAAACATTGTGTCACTGCAAAAGTACCTTTGCTTTCTGGTAGTCATGATCCCCTCATGATGTGTAGTCATACTGGATCCACCAGTCCTTACACACATGCGCGCGCACACACACACACACACACACACACACACTTCTTATCCCTCTATGTCACAGATCCTATTCTAGAGTTCATAGAGGTACCAGAAGAATTGGGGATGAGACAGAGATTGCGTTTGAGAAAAAATAGAAATAAGGTGGAATTGTTTGGAAATGTTTACCAAGACTGACAATGTGTATTATAGAAATCCAAAAGGCACATGTTCCATTCACAAACATAAAATAGAATAATTAAACAAGCCTACACTTAACAAAGAGCACGAGTACATGCAGACAGAAGGTACCACAATTCAAGATATACAGTCACCAGATACTTTAACAGGAACACCTGTACACTTTCCTTCCTTCGACTTTCCAATCAGCCAATTACATTACCAGAAAGTTGTCTGGAGAATTTAACGAAAATGGAAAATTCCAGCAAGTAGCAGTTCTGTGTGCAGAAACACTCCAGTGATTCAAGAGGTTAAAGGTGTGTGACTGATTTGAACTGACAGGATGGCTACAGTAAATTACAACCAACACTATACAACCACTCAGTCACTCACTTATTTGCCGAAACCATTAATCTTGTAAGGGTCTCGGGGAACCTGGAGCCTATCACAACTGGGTGACAACAAGGTAGACTCGCTCACTGGACCATCACAGGGCCAACACACACAACCAATTCATGTACACCCACACTCGCACCTTGAGGCAATTTGGAACAGCCAGTTAGCCTAATGTGCATGACTTTGGACTATGAAAGGAGACCAGAAGACCCAGAGTAAAACACATGCAAGCATAAGGAGAGCATGCAAACTCCACACAGAAACTCCCTTCTAAACCCTGAACTTGAACCCAGGAACTTGTTGCTGTGAATTGGATGTGTTATCCACTATGTACCATCCACTATACAATCATAGTGAGAAATGTAGACTCAAACAAAACACCTCAGACCGTGAACTGATGGGCTACAAGAACACAGGACCAAATCTGTTTGGACTCCTCCGACTCCTCCCACTCGTGTTAGAATTAGATAAGCCTGATCTAAAATTATTAAAATTCTTGATAATCCAGAACAGAGGAGAAAATTGATATATACAGCAGGGTCATTCCATTTTAGGTGTCCTTTTTCTCACCTGTCTCAGATTTGGCTAAAAGAAATTCATAGATATACACTTCCTAATAGGAAAAGGCTCAAATTTTAGTTCTCTACTCTCAATAATTTTGTCACAAGAAAATATTTTAGCAACTGAGTTCTGTCCCTTTTGAGCAACATTTTATGAGACACTATCAAATTACAATATCTTCTCTAAGATTTAAAGTCCTTCACATTTTAAAGGATTTAAGTATACTACCATTATTTGAAGAATCAGGGCATTCAAGGTCATGATAAGAATATATCGGTACCTGAAATTGCTAAAAAATATATATGTATATAATAATAATAATAATAATAATAAATACTTTATGCTCTGTGGGTAGCCAGGAAGTGCTTCCAGATGACTGGACAACTACAACAAATGTGATCAGGGAGACAGGTAGGAGAGTACAGGTAGGATGGTGGTGTGCAGGAGGACACTGATGGTGAGTAAGGTGAAGAAGGCAAAGGCAGAGCAGAAGACAAAGTGGTGGAAGCTGAAAAAGGAAGAGTGTTGTGTTGTCTTCAAGGAGGAGTTGAAAAGGGCTTTGGGTGATCAGGAAGTGCTTCCAGATGACCTGACAACTACAGCTAATGTGATCAGGGAGACAGGTAGGAGAGTACTTGGTGTGTCATCTGGAAGGAAAGTAGATAATGAGACTTGGTGGTGGAATGAGGAAGTGCAGGAGTGTGTACAAAGGAAGAGGTTAGCTAAGAAGAAGTGGGACATTGAGAGGACTGAAGAGAGTAAACAGGAGTACAGGGAGACACAGCATAAGACAAAAGTAGCGGTGTCAAAGGCCAAACAGAGGGCGTATGATGACTTGTATGCTCGGTTGGAAATTAAAGAGGGAGAAAATGATTTATACAGGTTGGCACAGCAGAGAAATAGAGATGGGAAGGACATGCAGCAAGTTAGAGCCATTGTGCCTTTGTGGATCTGGAGAAAGCATATGACAGGGTACCGAGAGAGGAACTGTGGTATTGCATGAGGAAGTCTGGAGTGGCAGAGAAGTATGTTAGAGTGGTGCAGGACACGTACAAGAGATGTAAGACAGTGGTGAGGTGTGACAGAAGAGTTCAAGGTGGAGGTGGGACTGCATCAAGGATCAGCTCTGAGCCCCTTCTTGTTTGCTATGGTGATGGACAGGCTGACAGACGAGATTAGACAAGAATCTCCGTGGACTATGATGTTTGCAGACGACATTGTGATCTGTAGTGAGAGCAGAGAACAAGTGCAGGAAAATCTAGAGAGGTGGAGGTATGTCCTGGAAAGGAGGGGAATGAAGGTTAGCCTCAGTTAAACAGAATACATGTGTGTGAATGACAAGGACCCAAGAGGAACGGTGAGGTTACAGGGAGAAGAGATAAGGAAGGTGGAGGATTTTAAGTACTTAGGGTCAACAATCCAGAGAAGTGGAGAGTGTGGAAAAGAGGTGAAGAAGCGTGTGCAGGCAGGCTGGAATGGTTGGAGAAAAGTGTCCGGAGTGATGTGTGATAGGAGGGTATCGGCAAGAATGAAGGAAAAGTGTACAAGACGGTGGTAAGGCCAGCGATGTTGTATGGTTTAGAAACAGTGGCCCTGGGGAAAAGACAGGAGGCAGAGCTGGAGGTAGCAGAGATGAAAATGTTGAGGTTCTCTTTGGGAGTAACGAGGATGGATAGGATCAGGAATGAGCACATCAGAGGGACAGCACATGTAAGACGTTTTGGAGACAACGTCTGAGAGGCTAGATTGAGATGGTTTGGACATGTACAGAGAAGGGATAGTGAGTATATTGGTCGTAGGATGCTGAGGTTGGAACTACCAGGCAGAAGGCCTAGAGGAAGACCACAGAGACGATTCATGGATGTAGTGAAGCAGGACATGAAGGTAGCTGGTATAAGAGAAGAAGATGCAAAGGATAGGGTGAGATGGAGGCAGATGATTCGCTGTGGCGACCCCTGAAGGGAAAAGCCGAAAGGAAAAGAAGAAAGAAGCAGACTTTATGTTCTGTGGCAGCATATTTGAAGGTCTACAGAAAGTTAATTTTTAAATATAGACTTGATATGGCACATGCACCTTCCCATTAATTTTAACATTTTAATTTGAAATCACTCTTCTGTGATACATTGTCTGGATAATATTTCACCTTGAAAATGGACGAAAACGAATTTTGAGTATGTTTTGGCATCATCATCTTACACTTTTTCCGGGGTCAGCTCGTGGGGGCAGCAATGTAAGCAATGAGGTCCAGATGTCCCTCTCCCCAGCCACCTCCTCCAGCTCTTCCAAGGGGACACCGGGGCGTTCCCAGCCAAGCCGAAAGACATGGCTTTCCAGTTGGACATGCCTGAAACACCACACCAGGGAGGTGTTTGGGAGACATTCTGACCAGATCCCCGAGTCACCTCAACTGGCCCCTCTCAATGTGGAGGAGCAGCGGTTCTACTCTGAGCTTTCCCTGGATGGTTGAGCTTTTCACCTTATCTGTAAGGGAGAGCAACGCCACCTGGCAAAGGAAGCTCATTTCAGCCGCTTGTATCCGCGATCTTGTTCTTTCGGTCACTACCCAAAGCTCATGACCATAGGTGAGGGTTGGAACCTAGATAAACTGGTAAATTGTATTTATCGTAGATAAACTGGCTTTGCCTTGCGGCTTAGCTATCTCTTCACCATGACAGACTGGTACAGGCTCCGCTTCACAGCAGAGGCTGCAGCGATCCATCCTTCCCTCACTCATGACCAAGACCCTAAGATACTTAAACTTTTCCACTTGGAACAGGACCTCATTCCCGACTCAAAGGGTGCATTTCACCCTTGTCTGACTGAGAACTATGGCCTTGGAGGTGTTGATTTTCATCCCGGCCGATTCGCACTCGACTGTGAATCGCTCTAATGAGAGCTGGAGGTCCCGGCTTGATGAAGCCAAAAGGACAACTTCATCCACAAAAAGCAGAGACTAGATCCAATGGCCACCAAACCAGAACCTCTCAACGCCTCAGCTGTGCCTAGAAAGTCTGTCCATAAAATTTATGAACAGAATCAATGACAAAGGAAAGCCTTGGCGGACGCCAACCTTCACCGGAAATTAATTTGACCTGTTGTTACCAATAGTATCAATCAGGGGTCGGTAACCTTTGCCATTCAAAGAGCCATTTGGACCCATTTTCCACATTAAAGAAAACACTGGGAGCCACAAATCCTTTTTTGACATTTAAAATCTAATAACACTGCATATAATGTTTTTCCGCTTTTTCCTTCAGGTTAATATAATATAATATAATATAATAATATTTTTCAGCTGGATGGCCCCATCACCACAGATGTCCATCACCAAGCGGGTGCAGGGGTTACTGCCACGACAAGCACCAACAACCTTCCGGCCACAGCTATAGACTTCTGCATCAGCAATGGTGACAAGAAACATGGCCCATTCAGATTCCATGTCACCCACTTCCTCCTGTGATTTAGTTGTAGCTCTGCCGGAGGTGGGCGTTAAAGGCCTCTTGGGCAGGAGACTCCGCTAAATGTTCCCAGCAAACCCTAATTAGTTCAACAAAGAAAGGCCATTTGGTTCAGACTGGAGAGGCCGTACCTACCAATCACACCCTTCCAGGTCACACTATCATTGCCTACATGGACGGTGAAGCCTCCCAAGACAATGGGTGAGTCTCCCTATGTGAAAATACTGGACTTAAATAGACAAACTAGTAAATCAGTTCAATTCAGTTTTATTTGTATAGCATTTAACCATTTTCTACAACCCTTACACATCCTTGATGAGCATCGCCCGCGGCAATGGTGGCAAGGAAAAACTCCCTCAGTTGACACAAGGAAGAAATCTTGAGAGGCACCAGGCCCAAAAAGGAAACCCATCCTTGTCTGGATGAAACCATAAAGATACAAACCATATACAAGAAACTTTATTACATCCCAAAATGAAATTTGGTTGGTTATACATCAACGGTTAGTCCTAAATAATTGTGGGAAAAGAATTTATATCACCAGCACTGGAAGTTTGTGAGTGTATATCCAAGTCCATATATCTATCTATCTATCTATCTATCTATATATATAATGCAGCCATGAGGCGGGGGGAGGCACTAACCAGTGTCTCTCCCCCTTATGCCGCTCC
The DNA here is from genome assembly GCA_024760905.1 of Plotosus lineatus. Taxonomy (NCBI): domain Eukaryota; kingdom Metazoa; phylum Chordata; class Actinopteri; order Siluriformes; family Plotosidae; genus Plotosus; species Plotosus lineatus. Next base: position 28,710,321 of record CM045729.1, on the reverse strand, counting down.
CAAGCCCGGATGAATGCAGAGGGTTGTGACAGGAAAAGCATCCGGCGTAAAACTTCTGCCAAAAAAAAAAAATGCAAATGATCAATACAGAATTCATACCGGATCGGTCGAGGCCCGGGTTAACAACGAGTGCCATCAGTGCTGTCAACCAACAGGGTGCTGATGGAAATTGGACTACTGTTGGTCGAAGACGTCGAAGAAGGAGAGGCGGGAGGCGTGTCCGTAGGCAGAGAGAGAAGAGGAAATGCGTAAGCCTCGGACTGAGAGTAGGGACTTTGAATGTTGGAACTATGCAAGGAAAAGACAGGGAGCTGGCTGACATGATGCAGAGGAGGAAGGTGGACATACTGTGTGTTCAGGAGACAAGGTGGAAAGGTAGAAAGGCTAAAAGCTTAGGAGCAGGGTTTAAACTATTTTATAATGGTGTGGATGGGAAGAGAAATGGAGTAGGAGTCATCTTGAAGGAGGGGTTTGTCAGGAATGTTCTAGAAGTGAAAAGAGTGTCAGACAGAGTGATGAGTCTCAAGTTAGAAATTGAAGGCGTGGTGGTCAATGTTGTTAGTGCTTATGCCCCACAGGCAGGATGTAAGCTAGAAGAGAAGGAGAGATTCTGGAGTGAGTTAGATGAAGTGATGCAGAGTACCCCCAGAGGTGAAAGAGTGGTCATTGGAGCAGACTTCAATGGACATGTTGGTGCAGGCGACAGAGGGGACGAGGAAGTGATGGGCAGGTTTGGTATCCAGGACAGGAACACAGAAGGACAGATGTTGATCGATTTTGCAAAAAGGATGGAAATGGCTGTGGTGAATACTTTCTTTAAGAAGAAACAGAAGCATAGGGTGACTTATGAAAGCGGAGGTAAGAGCACACAGGTAGACTACATCTTGTGTAGGCGATGTAATTTGAAGGAAGTCAGTGACTGCAAAGTAGTAGTGGGTGAGAGTGTTGCCAAACAGCATAGGATGGTGGTGTGCAGGATGACACTGATGGTGAGAAAGGTGAAAAAGGCAAAAGCAGAGCAGAAGACAAAGTGGTGGAAGATGAAAAAGGAAGAGTGTCGTGTTGTCTTCAAGGAGGAGTTGAAACAGGCTTTGGGTAGTCAGGAAGTGCTTCCAGAGGACTGGACAACCACAGCCAATGTGATCAGGGAGACCGGTAGGAGAGTACTTGGTGTGTCCTCTGGAAGGAAAGTAGATAAGGAAACTTGGTGGTGGAATGAGGAAGTGCAGGAGTGTGTACAAAAGAAGAGGTTAGCCAAGAAGAAGTGGGACATTGAGAGGACCGAAGAGAGTAAACAGGAGTACAGGGAGCCACAGCGTAAGGCGAAGGTAGCAGTGTCAAAGGCCAAACAGAGGGCGTATGATGACTTGTATGATAGGTTGAACAGTAAGGAGGGAGAAAATGATCTATACAGGTTAGCACAGCAGAGAAATAGAGATGGGAAAGACGTGCAGCAAGTTAGAGTGATAAAGGACAGAGAGGGAAATGTATTGACTGATGACAGAAGTGTGCTGGGAAGATGGAAAGAGTACTTTGAAGAGCTGATGAATGAGGAAAATGAGAGAGAAAAAAGAGTAGAAGGGGTGACCGTTGAGGAGCAGGAAGTAGCAAAGATTAGTAAGGGAGAAGTGAGGAGGGCATTGAAGAGGATGAAGAGTGGAAAGGCAGTTGGCCCTGATGACATACCAGTTGAGGTATGGAAGTGTCTAGGGGAGGTAGCAGTAGATTTTCTGACAAGAATATTCAACAAGGTCTTAAGAAGTGAGCAGATGCCAGAGGAATGGAGGAGAAGTGTGCTTGTGCCCATTTTTAAGAACAAGGGCGATGTACAGAGTTGTGGCAACTACAGAGGGATAAAGTTGATGAGCCATACAATGAAGCTATGGGAAAGAATAGTGGAAGCAAGACTAAGGGCAGAGGTCAGCATTTGTGAACAACAGTTTGGTTTCATGCCAAGAAAGAGCACCACAGATGCAGTGTTTGCTTTGAGGATGTTAATAGAGAAGTACAGAGAAGGTCAGAAGGAGCTGCATTGTGCCTTTGTGGATCTGGAGAAAGCATATGACAGGGTGCCGAGAGAAGAACTGTGGCATTGTATGAGGAAGTCTGGAGTGACAGAGAAGTATGTTAGAGTGGTGCAGGACATGTATGATAGATGTAAGACAGTGGTGAGGTGTGCTGTCGGTGTGACAGAAGAGTTCAAGGTGGAGTTGGGACTGCATCAAGGGTCAGCTCTCAGCCCCTTCTTGTTTGCTATGGTGATGGACAGGCTAACAGATGAGGTTAGACAAGAATCTCCATGGACTATGATGTTTGCAGATGACATTGTGATCTGTAGTGAGAGCAGAGACCAAGTGGAGGAAAATCTAGAGAGGTGGAGGTATGCCCTGGAAAGGAGGGGATTGAAGGTTAGTCTTAGTAAGACAGAATACATGTGTGTGAACGACAAGGACCCAAGAGGAACTTTGAGGTTACAGGGGCAGAGATAAAGAAGGTGGAGGATTTTAAGTACTTAGGCTCAACAATCCAGAGCAATGGAGAGTGTGGAAAAGAGGTGAAGAAGCGCGTGCAGGCAGGTTGGAATGGATGGAGAAAAGTGTCCGGTGTGATGTGTGATAGGAGAGTATCGGCAAGAATGAAGGGAAAAGTGTACAAGAGGGTGATGAGGCCAGCAATGTTGTATGGTTTAGAGACAGTGGCCCTGGGAAAAAGACAGGAGTCAGAGTTGGAGGTAGCAGAGATGAAAATGTTGAGGTTCTCTTTGGGAGTAACAAGGATTGATAGGATCAGAAATGAGTACATCAGAGGGACAGCACATGTTAGATGTTTTGGAGACAAAGTCAGAGAGGCTAGATTGAGATGGTTTGGACATGTACAGAGGAGGGATAGTGAGTATATTGGTCGTAGGATGCTGAGGTTGGAACTACCAGGCAAAAGGCCCAGAGGAAGACCAAAGAGAAGATTTATGGATGCCGTGAAGGCGGACATGAAGGTCGTTGGAGTAAGAGTAGAAGATGCAGAGGATAGGGAGAGATGGAGGCAGATCATTTGCTGTGGCGACTCCCTGAAGGGAACAGCCGAAAGGAAAAGAAGAAGATATATATATATATATATATATATATATATATATATATATATATATATATATATATATATATATATATATATATATATATATATATATACAGTGGAGCCAATAAGTATTGGGCAATGTAAAAACGTGCAAGTTCACCCATTTAAAAAGATAAGAGAGGTTTGTAATTTGCATCATAGGTATACATCAAGCTTGAGAGACAGTATGTAAAAAAAATCCAGGAAATCACATTGTATGATTTTTAAACAATTTATTTGTGAAAATGGGAGGCCAATAAGTATTGGGCAGATAGAAAACAAACATTATTTCGGCCCCCACTCATTAACAGTATGAATGACACCTGTTTGAGCTGATAAGATGCATAAGAGACACCTTCAAACAATGCCTAAGAGACACCTTCAAACCTGCACACACCTTCAAACTGTCAGACTGCAGTCTTCACCATGACCAAGACCAGAGAGCTTCCCAAAGACACCAGAGATAAAATTGTACAACTGCACAAAGCTGGGATGAGTCAAACTGTAATTGGTAAACAACTTTGTGAGAAAAGATCAACAGTTGGAAACATTATTAAAAAATGGAAGAAGTATAACATCACTGAGAACCTCCCTAGGAGTGGCGCTCCATGCAAGATCTCACCTCTTGGGGTTCAAAGGATCCTGAGAACAGTGAGTAATCAGCCCAGAACTACAAGGCAGGAACTGGTCAATGATTTGAAGACGGCAGGAACCACCGTCACAAAGATGACAATAACTAACACTACATCGTCATGAGATGAAATCCTGTATTGCCCGAAAGGTTCCCCTACTAAACAAAAACCATGTAAAGGCCCGTCTGAAATATGCTAAAGACCATCTGGACGATCCAGAGGAGGATTGGGAGAATGTGATGTGGTCAGATGAAACCAAAATTGAACTTTTTGGTTTAAACAGCACTCGCTGTGTTAGGAGGAAGAAGAATGCTGAGTTGCATCCCAAGAACACCATACCTACTGTGAAGCATGGGGGTGGACACATCATGCTTTGGGGATGCTTTTCTGCAAAAGGGACAGGAAGATTGCACCGTATCAATGGCAACATGAATGGGCCATGTATTGTGACATTTTGGGTAAAAACCTCCTTCCCTCGGTCAGAGCATTAAAGATGAAACATGACTGGGTGTTCCAGCATGATAACGATCCGAAGCACACAGCCAAGAAAACCAAGGAGTGGCTCCGTAAAAATATATCAAGGTTCTGGAGTGGCCCAGCCAGTCTCCAGACCTCAACCCAATCGAAAACCTGTGGAGGGAGTTAAAACTTCGAGTTGCCAAGCGACAGCCCTCAAACATCACAGCTCTAGAGAAGATCTGTGCAGAGGAGTGGGCCAAAATACCAACTAAAGTGTGTGTAGACCTGGTCAAGAACCGTTTGACCTCTGTCATTGCCAACCAAGGCGACATTGCAAAGTATTAAAAGTAACTTTTGCTGGCTGCCCAATACTTATTGGCCTCCCATTTTCACAAATAAATTGTTTAAAAATCAAACAATGTGATTTCCTGGATTTTTTTTTTTTACATTCTGTCTCTCAAGCTTGATGTGTACCTATGATGAAAATTACAAACCTCTCTTATCTTTTTAAATGGGTGAACTTGCACATTTTTGGTTGTCACTGTCCCACCAGTGCAGCTAACTGGGTTATCAAAGGCCAGCCATGTCTCTCACTGTCTATGGTGAGAGGCATGTAAAATAACCATTGCTGACTTTTGACAAGAGTAGACTGCAAAGCCATCAGCGTGTTTCTGCAACGTGCCTAGAGCTATGTCAAGAAGGGCATCCGACGTAAAAACTAATGCCAAATCAAATACAGTATGTGAATCATTAATATGATTTCCATGAAGATGGAGGTAGATGATTGCTGTGGCGACCCCTGGAAAAAATAGGAACAGCAGAAAGGAAAAGAAGAAGGTTGCTAACCATGGGGCTACAGCTGTCCTACATATAGATATATTAGCAGGATTATATATAGACATAGGCTGTGCTCATCAGTATAAATAACTGCAATGCCTCCTCCTCTATGAGTTTGGTGTCTATAACTATATCCAGGAGAACTTGATTCATTTAATGCTACATACTCATCAGGTTTCATCCATGTTTCTGTTAAATATATTCCACTAAACTCCTGATTTCCTGATTAATGATTTCATTAACAATAAGCGCAATTTTCAAGATGCAAGAGATCTAACATTTAACAACCCTATCTTTAGATCAAAGGCCCAGGCTGTAGATTCTGTATGAGTTACATTTGGAGAACAGGTACAGTTTCTATAGTATTAAACTTGACCTTGATTGATGACCTTGTGCAGTTAGCAGACTCTGATTAGCCTGTTTGGCTTTGCTTTGGCCTTGGTTCTTGTCCTGTTCTTAGACAATGTGCCATGCTACAAGAAATAAGGGCATCACCTTCCAGACTGGGATGGATACCCTCCCATCCTATCAGGCCAGGTTTACTTTCAAAAGTACTCCAATTATCTATAAAACCCATTTTCAGAACACTACTTGGACATCAAGTAGTTCAGTGACCACAGCCTGCTGTAAGCTACATCACCATGCCGTTTTGGGGTGGGGCTAAAGCAAATCGCAGCACTGGACATTGTCCTCGCTAATTTCTACACATCTATTACATTACTTTTAGTAACCTCTGATCGAAGAATGCATATATTATTAACTCCAGCACATATAACTATCTTTGTGACCTATGCTCACCTAAGAACTGAGGATAATCTGCCATGTCTGGTGCTCTGGCTCATGGGATACACCTAACTAATGCTGTTGGTGCCCCTAAAGGGATATCAAATTTCAATACCTTAAAATATGGCATCCTATAATCAGATCTCTTTCAGGATCCCCAGCCCAGGGGGTGTCTCACTAAGGAAAGCAAACCTGTTTGACACTTGAAGTACAGACGAGTGTTGCTCATATGGGCAAGACTCAGTGTTAGCTTTGATATGCCTCAGAGTTGTCACCCATTCGCACCGCTGCAAGGGCTCTGTTACTGTCTCCGTCTAAGGCACCCAGACTTCTCAGTGCAGGAACAGCACTACTTTGTCTCACTAGACCTCTCTAAAGTCTGGATGCATACTTCTTACACTATAATCTTCTCTGTTAGTGGCTAACTAGTACACACCTATCATAGATAAACTTATCACTAATGATGGAGGGAGAACTCCTCAACATCTTGCACCAGAGGCTTTGATAAGGCACTGCAAGGGCTAAACAATGCCCACTTTAGGGGAGAAGTCCTGAGCCAGACTTAGGGACACTCAGGTTGACCTGTCTGCCAGGTCACATGCCAGTATATGGAACACTATCCTTTTTCTGTCTTTGTCCCCCAATAAGAGTGTTATAGTTGAGTGGTTAGGATTCTGGATTACTTATCTGAAGGTTGGCAGTCCAAGCCCCAGGACCACTAAGCTGTCAGTGTCAGGGACTTAACTCTCAACTGCATAAAACATTATGTAAGTCACTCTGGATCAAGATAGTCTGTTTATACCCAAGCTGATAGGCTCATCAGGCTAGTGCTTATTCCTCGTTTCTGTGGTATGAAGCTACCAGGAGTTCAACTTCCCCTAGATGGGACACTAGTCCATCACAGGTTACCTTCCCAGTATTTTTACTGGTACCTGTTTATACTGCTGGGGGAACAGAGGCAAACTTGTAGTTAAGCCATTGCCCAGGGGTCATAGTACAGTAGGTGTCTAACTGGGATTCGAACACACAACCTCCTGATCATGAGCCCAGCATCCTAACCACTACACCACCAGTCCGACCACACTGGATAAAGATGCCTGCCAACTGCTGTAAATGTAAATTGAATATGCTTTTGTATCTCAGAGTGTGTGGAATACTAATAGCATGTGCAACCCTCAAAGTATGTGATCCTCCATCTGTCTGTCATTCTCAATCCGTTTGTGATTCGAGATGTGTTTATGATCTGGAGACTGTTTACAACTTGTTGTATGTTTGTGCTTCATAGTGTGTCTGTGACTGTGAGAGTATCTCTGATTATGAGTGTGGTTGTCTACCTGTCCACATGAGCATCTCTACACCTGTGTGTGTCTCTATTGCCAACCATAGCTTTAGCACTCTTGTAGTAGATAACATGCCCCTAGCCAATAGCACTTAATTAGATGATAGCAGCCCACTAATGGCACTTTTGCCAACGAGGCAGTTCATTTAAGCTTGTGTGATTGGATGAGCTAGTGTGTTTATCTGATTCATTCTGTGATTCTAAAGTAAATGAACCTGTTAGTCTCAGCCTGTCTGTTTGTTCACACCACCCCCTTGTGGCCAGCTCTGTAATTATTTTTGAAAAATACGTAGTTCTGCAACCTATTTTTCCTCCAAGCACATCCTGAGTGATATTTGCCTTCGTGCCCGCTTATGCATTGTTACAAAAAAGTATTCAAAAATCATCCTGGCTCAGGATCCAGATTATACTCAAAATTTAAATAGTCCTTTGTTGGTCTAAGATCCACATTAAGTTAAAATTTCATAGAAATCTGTCCTTTAGTTTTCTCTCTCTCTCTCTCTCTCTCTCTCATTTTCACACACACACACACACACACACACACACACACACACACACACACGTTCATTCTAAAACCTCTCCGTCGATAATATATCTTGGCTGCTAATGAACATCGCTTAATGGAAGTTAAAGATTTTTCTTTGAACTTTAATAACTATAAACTGAGTGCTTGTTCAATACTTACTTGTTAAAAAGCACAGCCACATGTCCCATATTCTAACCATGGCTTTATTTATTAGTTTATCAGAGAAAGCCTTTAATGCAATTTTATAGACTTACATTACACTATTTAAACATATTAATTGTAGGACGACATGACACCTGAGAGTTGCATTTAGCCCCATGCAATGGGCTGGTGAGCTGTTCAGGGTGTATCTTCACCCAGTGTTCACTGAGATAGGCTACCAGCCTCTCCACAAATATTGTAGGATTAAGTTTTTTTGCAAAGTGTGTGTGTGTGTGTGTGTGTGTGTGTGTGTGTGTGTGTGTGTGTGTGTGTGTGTGTAAATAGATCCATTGATGGATATATAGATTGTTATTTGTAATGGGCCAAATTAGTATTACATGTATAAAACTTCTGCCCAACTAGCCAAAGAGAGCTGTAGTATCATGCTCTGACCACTGTGTGTCAGCATTGTTCTAACATCGTATTGCCTTTTCACTAGTACATGGTCTGGTCTGGTACCTTCCGAGTCGTAGGACGACTCTTGGAGACCTGCCATGAAGGATAACGTCTTGATTATCATATTCATGGAGGTTTTCTTGGCAAGGATAGTGCAGTGGTTTGCCATTGCCTTCTGCATGATGCGAATCTATGGGCAATTTAGAACAGCCAATTAACCTACTGTGCATGTTTTTGGACTGTGGGAGGAAACCTACGCAAGCACGAGGAGAACATGCAAACTCCACACAGAAGTACCCAGGCCTGGAATCGGACCCAGGCCTTCTTGCTGTGAGGCGGTCATACTAACCACTACGCAACCGTGCCGCCCACTAGTACATGGTCACATTGTTATAATAATAATAATAATAATGTCTGTCCTCCTTTCGGCTTTTTCCCTTTTACTCGGGAGTCGCCACAGCGGATCATCTGATTCGCACGTTTGATTTTGGCAGAGGTTTTTACGTCGGATGCCCTTCCTGTCACAACCCTTTTTAGCAAGGGACAGAAACACGCTGCGGACTTTGCAGCCTACTCTTTACGAAGGTCAGCAATGGTTCTTTTACATGCCTCTCACCATAGACAGTGAGAGACATGGCCCGCCTTTGATAACCCAGCTGCACTGGAAAGTGGGACTCGAACCCCCCAACCTTTGGATCAGCAATCCAGTGCCCTATACCACGAGACCACCACTGCCCTATAATAATAATAATAATAATAATAATAATAATTTGCATGTTATGCAGTTTATTTTACTGCTCCTGTTGTTTGGCATTCCCAGTAAAAAACTTTCATCACACTTTGGTTGTTAAAGGTGTTATTTAAATTGAGATTAACCAATTGATTAATTGACTGATTTGCTATGCCACTGAAAATGGTATTAACTTGCAATTATATGCCATTGGTATTGTTCTGCAAGTTTAAATGTTTGGGCATAAAGTATAAACTTGTTATTGTTAATTGAAACCAACTGTAGCATAGATCAAACACACATATGTATATTGTTAAAAAATATCAAAAATTAATACCAACTTGCAGGAGAATTAATTTATTAATTAATTTATTTTCAAGGGAAGCATGGTGGTGTACCTATTATCAGATCGGCCTCAGAGCAAGAAGTCCTGGGAGTTTTCTATTTTCTCTCCATGTTTGTGAGTATTTTCTCCAGGCTGTCTGGTTTCTGACCACAGTCCAAAGACCCAATGCACATCAGGCTAATTGGTTATATCAAATTGTCCCATGGTGAATATGTGAATGCAGTGTGCTGGCTCTGTGATGGTCTGGTGAGCTGTTCGGAATATACCCCACCTTTGCATAGCATTGCCTGAGATAGGCTCCAGCCTCCCTGCAAGCTTAGTAGGATCAAGCAGTTCAGACACTGAGTGAATAAATAAATGATGAATGAATGAATGGTTATACAAGTGAGCATTCTGTTTGTGTGGGCGTATTTGATCCCATGCTGCAGTTGGATTGAATAAACAGTCAATGTTTTATGTAAAGAAACATTTAAGCCTGAAGTCTGAAATGGTGCTTTGTGGTGAATTAGTGATATTAGTTTTAAAACGATCATGGAGTACATCAGTACTTCATTTCGGCAACATCAGTCCATGCCTGTTTTTAAATTATAGAGTGCTACAGCTCTAGACATGCTCAGAGACATGCTTCCATTTTTAATTGGTTGTTCCAGCCTAGTAGTGACGCAAATACTTTGGACTGACTGGGCTACGTCACTGACCCATGCGTCATAACACATATACCAGCCAGTGCTGAGCTTCATAAACAACAAGCGCAAAAAATTTTTTCTGTTTTGTTCATAAACCAGTACGATGACAGGTAAGCTGAGATGGCAAAACATTAGCTGCATAAGCCATTTTGAACCTGCCATCATGTACATCTCTGGAAGCATTCTTCTCCTCAGGAAAAAAAAACAAAACAAAACAAAAAAAAACTGCTAGCCCTTGTAGTTCAGCACACAGCTATTAATCCATGAGATGAAATTACTGGCTTTGTGCTTTTATAAGCCTCTGAAATGTACTACATATGCACAAATCTTGTTAGGATGACCAGTACCATTCCTCTTTAAGTGCAGTGAAATACACAGCTTGGACTGTTGGTGCAACGCTCTGCTTTGAACTTGGCTTGCTTTTAAAATCCTCTTTTCATGGCCTCTTACTCCTTGACTGCTGATATCTTGCTTTCAGCACATCCTTTCATGTACCAGTCAGCATCTGAAGAATGAAGCATGTTTGCACAGCACCTCTCAGAGTGAATACTCCTGAGAAAGTGCCGTGCTGATCTGGAAATAGTGACCCAGCCCAAGGCTTACCTACCACCACAAGTACTTTCAGATCAGTAGCAATGCGCAATTTCTGTCAACAATTCCCATAGCTACTGGTCTTTCCCATGAGTATTTATGTTTGGTTTTTTTTCCTGCTCATAAGTGTGAAGGAGGCATGGTATGTTTGATTCACACCCACTCCCACACTTACCCACACATACAGACTAAGTGGTTAAAGTGGAACCAGGAGCTGAGTGACTTTAGCCGGCTGCAGGATCTTGGTGGACTGTAGAAAAGCACTTTTCAACGCACTTGTCTGAGCGTGTGCCAATGAGTCTGAGAAAGGTAGAGGCACGCAAAGAGGACAATTATGTCTGGTGAATGTTTTGGATTGAAGACTAAGAGATGTTTTAGCAGGAGACTTCTGTTGCTTGCATTGTAATGATTAGTAATTTAAAATACAGCAGAATTATCCTTACAAAATGCACTGAATAGTAGGGAGGGATGCTTATTGCTATAGAAGTGTAAGCTATTGTGTAAAATGTTCTGTAACTGTTAATTGTTTACATTGGTATAGGAAATAAAATATCCATCCATCCAGCCAGCCAGCCAGCCAGCCAGCCAGCTAAACAGATATAGGTTCAGTGGCATAGCGGTAAGTCAGCCTCACAGCAAGAAGGTCCTGGGTTCAAGTCCCAGGCCAAGGTGTTTCTGTGTGGAGTTCACATGTTCTTGCTTGGGTTTACCCCTACAATCCAAACACTTGCACATTGGGCTAATTGGCTGTTCCAAATTTCCCCTAGGTGAGGATCTGAGTGTGAACGGTTGTGTGTGTATTGCCCTGCAGCGGACTGACGAACTGTTTCCCATGTACCACGCTGTCACTCACTGTTGGCTCAGATAGATGTCAGCCTTCTCATGAACCTCATAAGTTTAAGTGATTTGGTACATGGGTGAGTGAAAGAGCGAATGAGGACCTTAGTAAAATTATCTTCTCTGATTAGTTAAATGTTCGGCCGTGCCCATTACCTGGTGGTGGGATTATCTGGGGGTGATTCAGCACAAGGCTGGGTTGGGGCAGATTTTTTGTTTGTGAAGCATGCATAAATTAAGCCATGTTCAAAATTCTCTTTGAATAAAATGTACTTGTTTCTGTACTGACCCTGCAATGACTAGAACAATCTCCAGACCTTGCTCATAAGCCAGTGTACCTGAACTGATAAAATTTTTGCATCAGGAGTGGAATAAATTCATCCAAGACTAGTGGAGAACATGCCAGGGTTATACCACGTAATAATGATTTCTGAACTCATCTCAAGTTTAAACACTAGTCCTGTGTTTAAACTTAAATTTTTATTTTCTGATTTTGATCTCTATACATTGTTTAAGGGGGGGCTGGGGCAGTGGTGGTCTAGTGGTATAGGGAGCTGGATCGCTGATCCAAAGGTTGGGGGTTTGAGTCCCACTCTCCACAAGGTTGTCACTGTCCCACCAGTGCAGCTAACTGGGTTATCAAAGGCCGGCCATGTCTCTCACTGTCTATGGTGAGAGGCATGTAAAAGAACCATTGCTGACTTTTGTAAAGAGTAGGCTGCAAAGCCCTCAGTGTGTTTCCACCCTGCGATGGCCTGGCGAGCTGTCCAGGGTGTACTCTGCCCTCGCTTGGAGTCAGCTGGGATGAGCACCAGCCTCCCTGTGACCCTAATTAGGATTAAGCAGTTACAGAAAATGAACTGATGATGAACTGAACATTGTTTAAGGTCTGAATAATTTCAGCAGATTGTACTACAGTCGCTCTTCTGTGGGTTCTGTCCAAACACACCAGCTTTCACCCCTAGTGTGCATCAGTAGTCCTTCTTGACATCCATACCTTCTTGACATCCATCACTGGTTGTCCTTCCTTGAACCACTTATGGTGTTTCAAATAACTCCTATCAGAAACACTGGACAAGACGTCTCATTTTGATATACGGTGATAAATGCCTATTAAAAGGTGATTCATTCAGTCATTCATTTTCTGAACCGGTTAATCCTAATTAGGATCACAGGGAGGCTGGTGTCCATGTTAGCTGACTCCGGGCAAGGTAAGAATACACCCTGGACAGCTCGCCAGGCCACTGCAGGACAGAAGCACTCTGATGGCTATGCTGCCTACTCTTGACAAAAGTCAGCAACGGTTCTTTTACAAGCCTCTCACCATATACAGTCAGAGATATGGCCAGCCTTTAATAACCCAGTTATTTAAAATGGGGCGACAGCAGTGACAACTTGTTGATAGCGGATCTTGAACACCCGACCTTGGGGTCAGTAATCCAGCACCCTACAATCTGGCCACCGCTGCCCCTCAAAAATTATCTAATGGTTAAAAAAAACAAACAAATAAAAAGAAAACCGTGAATCTGGAAACAATGTGCCATGTGTGCCAAAAAGTAACTGTTGTATTTAGGGAGTGAAGGCTATGGTCTGATTCCAAAGAAGAATGACTGTAGGACAAATAGTTGCCCCACTCCTTCACTCATTTGCCGAACTGTTTAATCCTGTAAGGGTATTGGGGCGGCTGGAACCTCTCCCAGCCGACACTGGGCAAAGGTGGGGTACACCCTAAACAGCTTTCCAAATCAACACAGAGCCAACTCAGCATAGAAACCATTCATACTTAGACACATAGCAGTAATTTGTAACAGCCAATTAGCCTAATATGCATGCTTTGGATTGTGGGAGGAAACCCACAGAATATGGTGAGAACATACAAACTCCACACAAGAAACACCCTTGCTCAGCCCAAGACCTCCTTGCTTTGAGGTGGTCATGCACAAATAGCTGAAACTAAATGATGTTTACGATATAAAGACATTTGGAAAACATTCCCTATGTCTCTGTGCATGTGTGTGTGTGTGTGTGTGTGTGTGTGTGTGTGTGTGTGTGTGTGTGTGCATATTTTTCTTTGCTGTTTGCCATTCACCTCTCCTCTCACTTCAGCCACAGGATGTGCCCCCCCCCCCCCCGCCCCCAGCCGAGTTTTAATCTTCTGGTTTGGAATGTCCTGCAGTCCTGGCAAGGCCAGCACAGTGCAGAGGTAAATGTCCCATTAAATAAAGGCTCTCCGGAGTTTGCCTGAGCCTTGTTTTTTGGGACTAACTTTGGTGTTATTGGGGAAAGTGTGGTTTTTCAATATAACTGAAATTTCAGTCCCACTGCAACATGCTCAAATGAAAGAAATGTGGGAACACTGACATGTCTGCCAAGCTTCGTGTGTCTTATTCTTTATCAGGACCAATCTGTTTTGTTTTTTTAGTTCCTTCCTCTAAACTGAGGAATTTTTTTACGACTGATGCCTGTAGTGTGAGGTGTGCCATTTCATTCCAAATACTCAAATATAATACAAGAAAATGTGATTTATCTCCTATACAAATTAAAGTGGGGATCCGACCTAAAAACACATGCCAAATCAAACATGCGAATCAAATAATTCGCTGTGGCGATCCCTAAAAAATGGGAAAAGAAAACAAATTAAAGTGGGGGCAGTGGGGGCCTGATGGTAAGGTGGTGGATTACTGATCCCAAAATTGGGGGTTCAAGCCCCACTATCAACAGGTTTTCACTGACTCCCAGTATAGCTAACTGGATTATCAAAGGCCGGCCATGTCTCTCACTGTCTATGGTGTGATGCATGTAAAAGAACTATTGTTGACTATTGTCAAGAGTAGCCATCAGCGTGTTTCTGCCATGCGATTGCCTGGGGAGCTGTCTAGGGTGTACTCTACCCTCTCCCAAAGTTGCAGTAGGCACCAGCCTCTCCATGACCCTAATTACGTAGGATTAAGCAGTTCAGAAAATGAATGAATGAATGGACAAACTAAAGTAGCAATGTAGGCTTTGTGTGTGTGTGTGTGTGTGTGTGTGTGTGTGTGTGTGTATGCATATTTTCTCTTTCTTCCACCCTAGTCTCTTCTCTTTTCTTCTTGTCGCTTCTCGTCTGTTCTCTTTTCTCTTCTCCCCTTATCTTTTTTTCATCCAGTCATTCATGTTTTTTAACTGTTTAATCCTAATTATGGTCATAAGGAGGCTATGGACCATCTCAGCTGACTCTGGGCAAAGATGGGGTACCCCCTGGACAGCTCGACAAGTCCTCGTGGGTCAACACTTAAACATCCATTCATACTCCTACTCACACCTAGGGATGATTGCAACAGCCAATTAACTTACTGTGCATGTTTTTAGAATGTGGGAAGAAACCGGAGTACCCAGAGGAAACTCACACAAGCACAGGGAGAACATGCAAACTCCACACAGAAACAACTGAGCTGTGGCTCGAACTCAGGCCTTCTTGCTGTAAGGTGGACATGCTCTCATCTATTTTCTCTTCTCTCTCATCGTATGTTCTCTTCCCATCTTTTTCCATCTCTTCTCTTCTACCCTTTTCTCTTCCCTTCTCTTCCTTAGTGTTCAAGTCTCTCCTTGTCTTCTTTCTTCTTTTCAAATTGCTTCTCTTCTCTTGTCACCTGTTTTCTTTTATTTGGGTCTGTTCTCTTCTCATCTCTTCTCATCTTTTTTGTCTCTTATCTTCTATCCATGTCTTTTCTCATCTGTTATCTCTTCTTTTTTCTGAGTCCATTCTCTTCTCTTCTCTTCTCTTCTCTCCTGCCCTCTTCTCTTCTCTTCTCTCTTCTCTTCTTATATCGACTTTTCTTGTCTCATCTCCTTTTATCTTCCTTTCTTCTTGTTGTTTTTGTCTGTTGTCTTCTACTCTCTTCTTCTATTTTCTCCTTCTCTTCCTTCCTTGTCTCTTCTCTTCTCTCCTCTTTTTCTTCTCCTTACATGAATCTCATTTTTATTTACATGTCTAAGGTTATGAGCCAGAAAAGTTACCTTTGATGAGAGATCTGTGAGAAAACTGAGAGATTTATTACATCTGTTATTATGGGTTTAATGTTTTGTTTAATCCCTAGTCTCTTAAATCCATTAAAAGTGCAAGAGAAAATAAGGGATGGAGCACCTTTTGTGCTTTATTTTTCCAGCTCTCCATTAATAAAGAATTTTGGCTATAAATGTTAAATTATGTAGCAAATGCCAAATATACTCAAATGCTCCCGAGGCTGTGTTATGGACTAATAGTTGTACAGAATGAAGTGGAAAAGTGTTTGTAGTGTTTTTCACATTCCTGACTTTAACTGGTTGCTGATTGGACCTAAACTGTTCGTTGGGCTTTTTTTTTTTCAGGCTCACTTCCTATTTGAAACATGATGTAGACATAGTTGTATACACAATAAAGTTATTATAACTGGCAACAGTTAATTAACAATTATTGCCAAACACGAGGAGCCTGAGGCAATAAATTTGTTTTGGTATAAACTATGTGGAACAATAATCATTTATTTATTCATTTACTGAAAGGATTCATCCTGCTAGGGTCATGATCAAGGGTGAATAATCATTCACACTCACACTCACAATTATTCTAATATGCATGTCTTTGCACTGTGGCGGGGGAACTGGAGTACCCAGTGGAAACAGCACTTCCAGAATCATTTGCCTCAGGTGTATTTATGTTCAGTTCAGTTCATTTTCTGTAACCGCTTAATCCTCATTAAGGCCACGGGGAGGTTGACGCCCATCCCAGCTGACTCCGGCGAGGGCAGAGTACACCCTGGACAGCTCACCAGGCCATCGTAGGGCGGAAACACACTGATGGCTTTGCAGCTACTCTTGTCGAAAGTCAGCAATGGTTCTTTTACATGCCTCACACTGCAGACAGTGAGAGACATGGCCGACCTTTGATAACCCAGTTAGCTGCACTGGGGGGGTGTATCTATGTATTTTATGAAATCTATATTCTGATCTTTCCTGCCATTCCAGATAAAATGGCTATCTGCTCTTAAGTCCTCCTGACCTTCACAAAACTCGAGAAAGTCATGTTTGGTGTGTGTGTGTGGGGGGTGCAGCTAACATGAGTGTCAGTTCCTCTCTTTCTGTTTGTTCTTTGGCAAGTCTCTTCCAAGTACAGTGAGTCGACTTACGACCTATGCGAGTTACGTCTTGTACAGTGAGTCTTGACTTTACGACCGCAAAAGTGGTGAAGCATGATTCATGGCAGTGCAACGCAAGTGTTGTGTACGATGGTTGTTTGTGCTGCCGGTAGCACCAGCATCTTAAAAGGCCAAGCAGGAGATGATGCAGCTTCACTTTCTAACTGCTCAGAGCAAATATATTCATCTACTTTCAATGCCACGTCACTGTGGCGCGAAGCTGAGAGCCAATCCTTTCTGTGTGTGCGGGTCCGATACCTTGAAACTCTAATTTTATTGGACTCACACGCTGCAGTGTTTATGTGACAAGAAGCGTGTCCTAAGTTTTGGCAATCAGCTGGTCTGCGGGTTGAAGTTTTCCCATGTCCGTCCATTTGTGTTTGCTTGCCAGCTGTGCTTGGCTTCGTGGAAATGAGCCGATCAAAACGAGGGAAATTTATCTCTTTACTCAAACAACACGCGCAGTCTGTGGCTGTTGTTATAATCCAATAAAATTGGAGTTTGAAGCTATGGGACCCACCCACACAGTGGAGTACAGAAAGGATTGGCTCTCTGCTGCGTGTCACAGTGACGTGAATCGAAAATAGATGTATAGATTTAAATGCGCGAGATTTATTCATCTGTTTTTGTTTGACGTGAGTGTATTTGGATGGAAAGTCGACATACAACCAGATCGATTTATGACCGGTCTGCCAGAACCAAACGCTGTCGTAAGTCGAAGACTCACTGTACTTAGCTCCAACTGATAGCAAGGATAATTATCAGACACCCATGGTGCCTAATTATATATTTTGTATGAAAACATATTGAATAATTAAAATAAATAATAAAACAATATGTAACTCAAATTTCATATGATATATAATGGATTACGGTACGTATTTGGTTTAGTGTGGGGCCGGTGAATAAATGGGTACCAGTAAAAATATACTGGGAAGGTAACCTGCGATGGACTAGCATCCCAGCCAGGGGGAGTTGAACTCCTGGTCACTTCACGCTGTGGAAACCGGGGATAAGCACGGCCTGATGAGCCATGAGGCTTGGGTGTAAAAACCCAACAGACTTACTTTCTTACAGAACGTATTTGGTTCCAGAGCATGTAATCCGCCAATTAACAACCCCTCAGCTGAAGGAACGATTCTTCATGCCATACTTCACCTTATCCAATGATGCTTATTATCTCCCAGGTAGTGAACCAATCAGATTGAACCATTCCTATGTAGAATATACTAATTGGATATGTTTATGTTCACAATGAACTAATTTTACCCACTTTTTCTTAAGTAGAGGAAAACTGCTGCATAATGGTCTCTCTGTGTTCAAGATTTATTGGACTACTCACAGTACTGGTAAGAACAGACATACTAAATACAAGACATAATAAAAACACACACACGCACAGACAGGTAGCCAAAATAGTGGATTACTCATGTACAAAAACATAGCTTTTGCCCTGTGTAAAGCTCTCTCCACATGTTTTTGGTGCAGTTCCTTTGAAGATCACTGTGACAATGATAATCCATTTGATCTGGATAGGTCAAAGCCTTTCTGACAGGACTTAATCCTATCTTTCCACTCCTGTGGTAATATGGCAGATGCATCAAGTTATGCTCTTTAATCTCTACCAATTCCCTAAACCAGAAAAGAGCTAGAAGGAATCCTAGAAGGAAGCAGTGAGGTCTGTACCAGATTTATCCATTACTGGGGTAAGTGGGTCAAAGCCTCTAAGAACAATATACACCACAGAGGCTGACATTCAGGTAATCAATGTTTTGATTGGTCTATCAGCTTCCTAAACGTTGAAGAAATGGTAAACCTTGTTATTCTTATTAAAGGGATGTGTTCCCCTGCATCTTTTGTTTGTTTCTTTTATTCCCATAATGTATATTCCAACTATAATAGTACAGTTAGAATTCACTCCATCAAAGTGTGCATTGTACAGGCCAAGTTTTACACATGACTACAAATGATTATACGTTTCTTTCTGCACTTCCATTTTCCATCTTTTGATGGACAGCCTGCAAAAAAACCCACACCCCACACAGTTTAATTTGTGTGTGTGTGTGTGTGTGTGTGTGTGTGTGTGTGTGTGTGTGTGTTCCATAGTGCGTGAGAGATAAGTGTTTCAAAACATTCTTTTAGCTTCTGACAAGCAAATTTGTCCATAGGGCAACATTAGATCCTGGTTGGCAGTCAACTTTAGGGAGCTGAAAGGTCATTACCTTTAATGGTGCATTTTGAAAAAATAGAGAAACATAGATCTGATTTTCTGAACAACCCCCCTTCCATTATTTGGGTGAAATA
The DNA here is from genome assembly GCA_024760905.1 of Plotosus lineatus. Lineage (NCBI taxonomy): Eukaryota > Metazoa > Chordata > Actinopteri > Siluriformes > Plotosidae > Plotosus > Plotosus lineatus. The sequence continues at coordinate 28,691,390 of CM045729.1, read as the reverse complement.
ATGTATACCTGCAATAAAACAAAACTGACTTAGTAACCACAGTGGTATGCAGATAAAGCTGATTTTTCACACAAAAAAAAAAAAAAAAAAAAAAAAAAACCTTTTTCTACCAATAATACATTAATTTTTGCTATTATGATGGTTATTACCTGATTGTGATGAAATGTACATGATGTATATTCTACACCAGTGGTTCTCAAGACAGGCTCTGGAATACCTCTTGAATTTATCCTGTTTCAAATACGTTACAAATACATGATTGAGGCACAAGCTCTAGTTATCAAGCTCTTATAATTATGAATTTATGCAACAAATTTTATGCAACAAATGTATTTTATGCAACAAAACCCTGAACTGTGTAAGTCTATAGGCTTCCAGGACTGAATCAGAGAAGGACTGTCATACTGCTAAAAATGTATCCAATTTATTTCATATTAATAATACACCAAACAGTTTATATGACAACCCCGTAGATTTCTCAGAAACAATTAGTCAGAAAATGTTGATTATTTTTCCATAACACCACATCTCAAACAGAATATATGACCATAATTTAAGGAGGTTTTTGGGTTTAGTTGAATTTGATAACCTTGGCTTAATACTTTATAATTTTTCTAGTTTCTTTCACAGAAACATTTATGGTTCAATAAATAATTACTGAGATATTAATAACTTGAAAAAGGCATTATAATTAAAGGCAGGAATGTGGTTATTCAACAATAACAACTAAGAGTTTAAATGGAAATGATTGTGATATGATAATGGGACAGTCATGATTGTCAGTGTTAAAATTAATTTGTTTTGAAAAATTATATATACGCTGACAAACTGCCATAAAAAATTGGCATTTATATTGTATTCCTGCCTCACATCTGGTGTTCTCAGTATAAGAATCCGCACTGTCATTGAACAATTAAAGAATATAACACAGGTGTGGGAAGAAGAGGCAAAAATGCATTATTCAGATAAATAAGGTTTGAGTAAAAAGAATTCACCAGACAAATTAAAATTCTAGCAGTTTTCAGACAACCACACAAGCAAGAGCTAATCCTACATACACTGACAGTCCAGCTAGGTCATAATTTCTACAGAATTTTTATTCTGGTACCCAAAGCTGGGTTTTTCTAGTATGGATAATTTGTTTAGCATGTTTGCTTAAATAACAACAACAACAACAACAGCAACAACAACAACAACAAACACAAGTTAAAACAAAATAGCACCTGCCCAATTGAAAGTCAGAACAGTCAGTATCAGGTATGTCTTCTATTTGCATTGATACAGGCGGCTATTTGCAGTGATACATTATGGCGAAATCAATCCCGCTGCTGCAACCGAATGTGGCATCCTGTTCAGGTGTCGTCACTCTGTCTTGCCCTGGATGTGGCCTGTTGTCAACTGATCCTGAATGTTGTGGTTTTCAATCAGGTTTCTCTTTGTGGATTGTGTGCAGCCCATACACATTGCTGCCTCACTGTAGCTCAACAGGGTCTCCACCATACCCATTGCCTGGAGACTTTGTTCATGTGATCAACATGACATTATGATGTGCATTAGACTAACAATAGTGGACATTATTTGAGCTTTTATGTAATCTTTCCAAACCACTCCTCAAATTGTGCAGATACACACTATTTTGTATTTGGTCGACGTTTCCAAAGTAACCAACACATATGCAATGAATCGTGACCAAATTGCAAGTCATCATTTTCCCATGTGCCCGAGTACGGTCATCAATAAAGTCGCAGGGTATACTCTCACTCCTTCCACAAGAATAGATTTATAGAAATGTCTCTCTCAAAGTTTGTAATGGCTGTCAGTATAGTGACAGATATCATACATGTGAATACTGTGGTGGAGACAAGGCAGGAGATAAAACAGATTATACACAAAATAATTAGGTAAACAAATAAAGGCTCCGTACAGACTGGCTACAAACAGAGTCCAAATGTGGTTGGTGAGGAGATATTAGTACTCTGGCCATGGGACGCACAAAGCAAAACCTAGGTGAATGTAAGCAGTATCATGGCTGTTAGGGTGTTTCGTGGGAGTCTTGAAAGTGTCTTTGGGCCAGTGTGACACTGGAAAGAATTAATGAATGAATGAATATATATATATATATATATATATATATATATATATATATTAAGAACATTTTTTATTCACAACTTGGGAATACATTTACTCCCTCACTCATTTCCAAATCCCTCCAGGGTTGTGGTAAGGCTGGAGCCTATCTCAACCAACTCTGGGCAAGGGTGCGATACACTCTTAACAGCTTAACAGATTACCCCAGGGTTAACCCCCACCACCATTCATACTCACATCCACATCTCGCGGCAATGAGAACCAACAACAACACAAAAAAAAAAAAAAACCTAATGTGCATGCCCTTAGACTGTGGGAGGAAATTGGAGTACCTGAAGGAAATCCATGGAAGCTCGACGAGAACAAACAAAATCCACACAGAACGATTCGGGCCCAGGACCTTTCTGCTGGAAATACAACGTAGGGGAAAAAAGCAAAAAACAAACAAACAAAACCCCCCCAAACCTCTTCTTCTTCTTCTTTTCCTTTCTGCTGTTCCCTTCAGGGGTCACCACAGTGAATCATCTGCTTACATCTCACCCTACCTCTGCACCTTCTACTCTTACTCAAACCATCTTCATGTCCTCCTTCACCACATCCAAAAATCTTCTCTTTGGTCGTCCTCTAGGCCTTCTGCCTGGTAGTTCTACCCTCAGCATCCTACTACCAATATACTCACTACCCCTCCTCTGTACATGTCCAAATCATCTCAATCTAGACTCTCTGACTTTGTCTCTAACATGTGCTGTCCTTCTGATGTACTCATTCCTGATCCTATCCATCCTCGTTACTCACAAAGAGAACCTCAACATTTTCATCTCTGCGATATCCAGTTCTGCCTGCTGTCTTTTCCTCAGCGCCACTGTTTCTAAACCATACAACATCGCTGGCCTCATCACCGTCTTGTATACTTTTCCTTTCATTCTTGCCGATACTCTCCTATCACACATCACACCGAACACTTTTCTCCAACCAATCCAACATTCCTGCACACGCTTCAAGTCTTTTCCACACTTTCCATTGCCCTGAATTGTTGAGCCTAAGTATTTAAAATTCTCCACCTTCTTTATCTCTGCTCCCTGTAACCTCACCATTCCTCTTGGGTCCTTGTCGTTCACACACATGTATTCTGTTTTACTGAGGCTAACCTTCATTCCTCTCCTTTCCAGGGCATACCTCCACCTCTCGAGATTTTCCTGCACTTGTTCTCTGCTCTCACTACAGATCACAATGTCATCTGCAAACATCATAGTCCATGGGGAATCTTGTCTAACCTTGTCTGTCAGCCTGTCCATGACCATAGCAAACAAGAAGGGGCTCAGAGCTGACCCTTGATGCAGTCCCACCTCCACCTTGAACTCTTCTGTCACACCAACAGCACACCTCACCACTGTCTTACATCTCTCATACATGTCCTGCACCACTCTAACATACTTCTCTGCCACTCATGCAATACCACAATTCCTTTCTCGGCACCCTGTCATATGCTTTCTCCAGATCCACAAATGCACACTGCCGCTCCCTCTGACCTTCTCTCTACTTCTTTATTAACATCCTCAAAGCAAACACTGCATCTGTGGTGCTCTTTCTTGACATGAAACCAAACTGTTGTTCACAAATGCTGACCTCTGCCCTTAGTCTAGCTTCCACTATTCTTTCTCAATACATCATTGTATGGCTCATCAACTTTATCCCTCTCTTGTTGCTACAACCCTGCAAGTCTCCCTTGTTCTTAAAAATGGGCACCAGCACACTTTTCCTCCATTCCTTCGGCATCCTCTCACTCTTTAAGACCTTGTTGAATGTTCTTGTCAGAAAATCTACTGCCACCTCTCCTAGACACTTCCATACCTCCACCGGTATGCCATCAGGACCAACTGCCTTTCCACTCTTCATCCTCTTCAATGCGCTCCTCACTTCACCCTTACTAATCTTTGTTACTTCCTGGTCCTCAACGGTCACCTCTTCTACTCTTTTCTCTCTCCCATTTTCCTCGTTCATTACCTCTTCAAAGTACTCTTTCCATCTTCCCAGCACACTTCTGTCATCAGTCAATAGATTTCCCTCTGTGTCCTTTATCAATCTAACTTGCTGCATGTCCTTCCCATCTCTATTTCTCTGCTGTGCTAACCTGCATAAATCATTTTCTCCCTTCTTAGTGTCCAACCTATCATACAAGTCATCATACGCCCTCTGTTTGGCCTTTGACACGGCTACCTTCGCCTTACGCTGTGTCTCCCTGTACTCCCGTTTGCTCTCTTCAGTCCTCTCAATGTTTCACTTCTTCTTAGCTAACCTCTTCTTTTGTACACTCTCCTGCAACTTCCTCATTCTACCACCAAGTCTCCTTATCTACGGTCCTTCCAGAGGACACGGCAAGTACTCTCCTCCCTGTCTCCCTGGTCACATTAGCTGTAGTTGTCCAGTCATCTGGAAGCACTTCCTGACCACCCAAAGCCTGTTTCAACTTCTCCTTGAAGACAACACGACACTCTTCCTTTTTCAGCTTCCACCACCTTGACTTCTGCTCTGCCTTTGCCTTCTTCATCTTTCTCACCATCAGCGTCATCCTGCACACCACCATCCTATGCTGTTTGGCAGCACTCTCGCCCACTACTACTTTGCAGTCACTGACTTCCTTCAAATTGCATCGTCTACACAAAATGTAGTCTACCTGTGTGCTCCGACTTCCGCTTTTATAAGTCACCCTATGCTCCTGTCTCTTCTGGAAGAAAGTATTCACCACAGCCATTTCCATACTTTTTGCAAAATCTATCAACATTTGTTATTTTGTGTTTCTGTGCTGGATACCAAACCTGCTCATCACTTCCTCGTCCCCTCTATTGCATTCACCCAACATGTCCATTGAAGTCTGCACCAATGACCACTCTTTCACCTCTGGGGGTACTCTGCATCACTTCATCTATCTCACCCCAGAATCTCTCCTTCTCTTCTAGCTCACATCCTGCCTGTGGGGCATAAGTACTAACAACATTGAACATCACATCTTCAATTTATAACTTGAGACTCATCACTCTGTCTGACACTGATTTCACTTCTAGAACATTCCTGACTAACCTCTCCTTCAAGATGACTTCTACTCCATGTTGCTTCCCATCCACACCATGATAAAACACCTTAAACCTTGCTCCAAAGCTTCTAGTCTTGCTACCTTTCCACCTGGTATCCTGAACACACAGTATGTCCACCTTCCTCCTCTGCATCATGTCAGCCAGCTCTCTAGCTTTTCCTGTCATAGTTCCAACATTCAAAGTCCCTACTCTCAGTCCTAGACTCACGCCTTTCCTCTTCTCTCTCCGCCTACAGACACGCCTCCCGCCTCTCCTTCTTTGACCTCTCCTTCTTCGACCAACAGTAGTCCAATTTCCACCAGCACCCTGTTCGTTAATAGCACTGATGGTGGTCGTTGTTAACCCGGGCCTCGACCGATCCGGTATGAAATTTGTACGAAACAAAAAACCTAAAACAAAAACCCAAGACAAATATAAAGGTTAAAACCAGATAAAGAGCCTATAAACTTGCCAGACTGGAGGATGATCATCACATGCGTGACGTTACTTTATAAAGAACAGGTCTACTGCAAATGAAGCTGCTGTGTGTGTGTGTGTGTGTGTCTGTGTGTGTGTGTGGGGGGTATATATATATATGTGTGTGTGTGTGTGTGTGTGTGTGTGTGTGTGTGCATGACTCACATTAATTATTGATGTAGGCAAGTAGATTGATTGCACGTTTACTGGCAGGAGCATAGAGTGAGAAAAAGTGGAGAGGAAAAGAAAAAGGACAGATGCACCTGTAGCTGTGCATGAAACAATCAACGAAACAGTAGTGTTATAAAAGAGAGAAAGACAGGAAGGGCCAGGGTCAGAAATGTAAATTTAGATAAGAAAGTAAAAGAAGGGGATGTATAGATAGATATAGGCTAAAGAAAAGATTCACAGCATATTAATCAAGAGTTGGGGAGGGAGCGTGTGTAAGAGTTGCACAGAAATTGGGACAGGAAAACAGATTGGTGTTGTTTAAAGATGATGAGCAGGCAAGCTTGTTTCTACCGTGTTCCTCCTCAGGCACTTCACAGAAGAAGCCAACAGACAGATTCACCCAAAAGCAAAACCTTACACAGTGTCATTGACATGAAGGTAAGAGCATTAGCGCTTCTTAAATAGATTTTTTTTCTTAAATAAGTTGTAAAGATTACTAATTACTGTTGATGTTGAAACAGTTGACGAACACCTGGAGTTATAATGTCGGTCTTTGATGCTTTTTACACCCAAGCCTAGTATCTCATCACAGTTGGAGCTTATCCATGACTCTGATCAATCCATCATTGTTTACCTTCCCAGTATTGTTATTGGCAATCATTTATACTGCTTGTTGGACAGAGGCTTATTTGTGGCTAGGATCTTGCCCAGGGTCTTTGCATAGTGGGAGTTTAATGGGGACTCAAACCCATGACCTCTAGACCATGAGTTCAGCACCCTAATCACTACATTACCTGCCCCACCAATTATAATGTGGTTACAATACCTTATGTGACTCAAAATCAAAAGAAGCATCCTTTGTTTTGTTTATTGTACACAATGTCAAATTAAAACTAGTTTTAAAAATTGTAAGAACAAAAGTGGTTCAGGTTTCCACCAAAAAACAAACAAACAAAAAAGTAGACTCTAGATCATCAAGTCTTGGCAAGATGCTGACCATAAAACTGGCACAGCATAGTGGTGTCGTGGTTAGGATGTCCACCTCACAGCAAAAATGCCCCAAGTTGAATTCCTGGACTTAACAACGGCATTTCTGTCTGGGGTTTGCATGTTCTGCAAGTACTATCTGAATCTCAGCTAAGATAGGCTTCTGCCTCCCCATGACACAAGCAGGACTAAGTGGTTCAGCAAATGAGTGAATAATGAATGAATGGTAATAAAACTTGTAGACTGCCATGAGTAGCTGATACTGATGCATATCAAGGTGCAGGCATTTTTCACTCACTCATATATTGAACCACTACTATGGTCCCTTGATGAGTAGTGCTTATCTTAGGCAACACTGGATGAAGGCGAGGTGCAACCTGCCAGCTGGCCAATTCATTGCAGAACCAACCCATACAATCATTCATACTCACACCCACACCTACCGGAAAATTGGAACAGTCAATTAACCTAATGTGGATGTCCATGAACTATTCAAGAAAAAATGTAGTATTTACATGAAACTCATACGAACATGGGGGGAACATGCAAACTCCATACAGAAATGCCTGGGACACGAACCTAAGGCATTCTTGCTGTGAGGTGGACATGCAAACCACTTTGTCACCATACAAATTTTAAGCTTAAAAACAACTGTACTGTGACCATGCAAGTTTCTCAAAAACTAAAGTCTTGATATTAAATTTTAAATCTTGTCCTTAAAAAAATAATAAACTACAAATCCAATCGACTCCTAACATAATTCACCAAAGACCAAAAAGAATAGAGAATAGTTTGAAGTCTTTCCATATGGCACTGCTCACTAGTAAAGGCCAATGGCAGGAAGAGCTCATGTTGCTCCATTTAAAGAGAGCACACTTATTCAATTTGTTTCAAATGTCACATATGGAAGCTTTCACTCTGTCTGCAGGCTTTGAAATCAGTGCTGAGCTGTGAAAAAAGGTTGCCTACTTCACACGCCGACACTCACACCCACACTTGCAGTTCCACATATATTTGAGACAAATGTTTTGATCTACTTAGACACCGAGACCTAAGGACCATCACATCATGATAAGTTTCTTTCCGTGTTCGTTCAACACATGTAGACTGCAAAATTCCATTAATGAGTTTGCACATGCAGAGTTCAATAAGAGGCCGGTTATTATGGTGACGCTTCAGTAGAACTTTTGTTAAATTCAGTTTTATTTGTTATTTTTCAAACCACATTATGTCTGTAGGCATAAATGTGCTCACCTTTAACGGTGACATTTTTAAGACTACCTATGCTCATCTACTCATTTGCTGAACTGCTTACATCTACTGGGGTCAGGGGAAATTAAAGGTTAGAATTTTTATGAACACACCTATAAAAGCTCTTACATTCAATAAAATTTAAATTTCTCAGCTTATGAATCTTAATACTCATATTTATATACAGGGTATTCATTAAGTTTCAGGAGTAGAAGGGGGGGGGTCTGGGGGTGGCCCCCCCAGAAACATTTTTAAAATTCATGTGCTCTGTGGTGCATTCTGAGCCCATGTTTATGAGAAAATCAGACAAGCTAGAAGCAAATAAAACTAAAAGTTTATATTTAAAAAAATAGTATTTCTTACAAGAATAGTAGACTTACTTCTTAAAGGAAAGTACATAGAACTTATTTGACTTATCCGACTTCAGGGGTCGCCACAGCAAACCATCCGCCTCCATCTCACCCTATTCTCTGCATATTCTACTTTTACTCCAACTACCTTCATGTCCTCCTTCACCACATCCATAAATCTTCTCTTTGGTCTTCCTCTCGGCCGTCTGCCTGGTAGTTCCAACCTCAGCATCCTACTACCAATATACTCACTACCCCTCCTCTGTACATGTCCAAACCATCTCAATCTAGTCTCTCTGACTTTGTCTCCAAAACCTCTTACATGTGCTGTCCCTCTGATGTGCTCATTCCTGATCCTATACATCCTCGTTACTCCCAAAGAGAACCTCAACATTTTCATCTCTGCCACCTCCACCTTTGCCTCCTGTCTTTTCCCCAGGGCTACTGTTTCTAAACCATACAACATCGCTGGCCTCAACACCATCTTGTATTTTTTTCCTTTCATTCTTGCCGATACCTTCTTATCACATATCACACCGGATACTTTTCTCCAACCATTCCAACCTGCCTGCACACGTTTCTTCACCTCTTTTCCACACTCTCCATTGCTCTGGATTGTTGAGCCTAAGTATTTAAAATCCTCCACCTTTATGTCTGCTCCCTGTAACCTCACCGTTCCTCTTGGGTCCTTGTCGTTCACACACATGTATTCTGTTTTACTGAGGCTAACCTTCATTCCGGTCCCTTCCTGGGCATACTTCCACGTTTCTAGATTTTCCTCCACTTGTTCTCTGCACTCACTACAGATCACAATGTCATCTGCAAACATCATAGTCCATGGAGATTAAGAAGGGGCTCAGAGCTGACCCTTGATGCAGTCCCACCTCCACCTTGAACTCTTCTGTCACACCGACAGCACACCTCACCACTGTTTTACATCTCTCATACATGTCCTGCACCACTCTAACATACTTCTCTGCCACTCCAGACTTCCTCATGCAATACCACAGTTCCTCTCTCGGCACCCTGTCATATGCTTTCTTCAGATCCACAAAAGCACAATGCAGCTCCCTTTGACCTTCTCTGTACTCCTCTATTAACATCCTCAAAGCAAACACTGCATCTGTGGTGCTCTTTCTTGGCATGAAACCAAACTGTTGTTCAAAAATGCTGACCGCTGCCCTTAGTCTAGCTTCCGCTATTCTTTCTCATAACTTCATCGTATGGCTCATCAACTTTATCCCTCTGTAGTTGCCACAACTCTGAACATCTTTCTTGTTCTTAAAAAGGGCACCAGCACACTTCTCCATTCCTCCGGCATCTGCTCACTCTCTAAGACTTTGTTGAATGTTCTTATCAGAAAATCTACTGCTACCGCTCCTAGACACTTCCATGCCTCCACCGGTATGTCATCAGGACCAACTGCCTTTCCACTCTTCATCCTTTTCAATGCCCTCCTCACTTCACCCTTACTAATCTTTACAACATTCTTCAGTCACCAACAGTCCTCAACAGTCACCTCTTCTACTCTTTTTTCTCTCCCATTTTACTCATTCATCAGCTCTTCAAAGTACTCTTTCCATCTTCCCAGCACACTTTTGTCATCAGTCAACACGTTTCCTACTCTGTCCTTAATCACTCTAACTTGCTGCACGTCCTTCCGATTTCTATTTCTCTACTGTGCCAACCTGTATAAGCAATTTTCTTTCTCTTTACTGTCCAACCTAGCTTGCAAGTCATCATACGCCCTCTTTTTTGCCTCTGACACCACTATCTTTGCCTTACACTGTGTCTCCCTGTGCTCCTGTTTACTCTCTTCGGTCCTCTCTATGTCCCATTTCTTCTTAGCTAACCTCTTCTTTTGTACACAGTCCTGCACTTCTTCATTCCACCACAAAGTCTCCTTATCTACTGTCCCTCCAGAAGACACGCCAAGTACTCTCCTACCTGTATCTCTGATCACATTAGCTGTAGTTGTCCAGTCATCTGGAAGCACTTCTTGACCACCCAGAACCTATTTCAACTCCTCCTTGAAGACAACACGACACTCTTCCTTTTTCAACAAATGGCGGCATGTATATAAAAAGCGCGGCGCTTTTGAATGAGGTAACATAGTGCATCATGGGATATTGGAAGGAACCGACTGAGAAATTATCAAAACAAGTGATTGTGTTGTCACGTACATAGCTTAACAAAGCCTTGAAAATGTTTTTATTAAAGATTATTATTATATTATTAAATATTATTATTTATTATTATAAAATATAACCGGCACTAGGCTAATAGTAGCATAGTAGCCAGCCCTTCTGCCGACCGCCGGCAATTAATGAAAAGTACACACACATATATATATATATATATATATATATATATATATCTTAATGCAGCCATGAGGGGGGGGCACAAACCAGTGTCTCTCCCTCACGCCGGTCCCAAGCCCGGATAAATGCAGAGGGTTGTGTCAGGAAGGGCATCCGGCGTAAAACAAATGCCAAAAAACTATGCGAATCACAAGAAAGAATAACATACCGGATCGGTCGAGGCCCGGGTTAACAACGACCGCCATCAGTGCCGTCAACCAACAGGGTGCTGATGGAAATTGGACTACTGTTGGTGGAAGAAGGAGAGGCAGGAGGAGTGTCCGTTGCCAGAGAGAGAAGAGGAAAGACATGAGTCTAGGACTGAATGTAGGGACTTTGAACGTTGGAACTATGACAGGAAAAGGTAGAGAGCTAGCTGACATGATGCATAGGAGGAAGGTGGACATACTGTGTGTTCAGGAGACCAGGTGGAAAGGTAACAAGGCTAAAAGCATAGGAGCAGGGTTTAAGCTATTTTATCATGGTGTGGATGGGAGGAGAAATGGAGTAGGAGTCATCTTGAAGGAGGAGTTTGCCAGGAATGTTCTAGAAGTGAAAAGAGTGTCAGACAGAGTGATGAGTCTCAAGTTAGAAATTGAAGGTGTGATGGTCAATGTTGTTAGTGCTTATGCCCCACAGACAGGATGTGAGCGAGAAGAGAAGGAGAGATTCTGGAGGGAGTTAGATGAAGTGATGCAGAGTACCCCCAGAGGTGAAAGAGTGGTCATCGGGGCAGACTTCAATGGACATGTTGGTGCAGGAAACAGAGGGGACGAGGAAGTGATGGGTAGGTTTGGTATCCAGGACAGGAACGCAGAAGGACAGATGTTGGTAGATTTTGCAAAAAGGATGGAAATGGCTGTGGTAAATACTTTCTTCCAGAAGAGAGAGGAGCACAGGGTGACTTATAAAAGTGGAGGTAGGAGCACACAGGTAGACTACATCTTGTGCAGGCGATGTAATTTAAAGGAAGTCAGTGACTGCAAAGTAGTAGTGGGTGAGAGTGTTGCCAAACAGCATAGGATGGTGGTGTGCAGGATGATGCTGATGGTGAGGAAGGTGAAGAAGGCAAAGACAGAACAGAAGACAAAGTGGTGGAAGCTGAAAAAGGAAGAGTGTCAGGTTGTCTTCAAGGAGGAGTTGAAACAGGCTTTGGGTGGTCAGGAAGTGCTTCCAGATGACTGGACAACTACAGCTAATGTGATCAGGGAGACAGGTAGGAGAATACTTGGTGTGTCATCTGGAAGGAAAGTAGAGAAGGAGACTTGGTGGTGGAATGAGGAAGTGCAGGAGTGTGTACAAAGGAAGAGGTTAGCTAAGAAGAAGTGGGACATTGAGAAAACCGAAGAGAGTAAACAGGAGTACAGGGAGACACAGCGTAAGGCAAAGGTAGCAGTGTCAAAGGCCAAACAGAGCGCGTTTGATGACTTGTATGCTCGGTTGGAAAGTAAAGAGGGAGAAAATGATTTATACAGGTTGGCACAGCAAAGAAATAGAGATGGGAAGGACGTGCAGCAAGTTAGATTGATAAAGGACAGAGAGGGAAATGTACTGACTGATGACAGAAGTGTGCTGGGAAGATGGAAAGAGTACTTTGAAGAGCTGATGAATGAGGAAAATGAGAGAGAAAAAAGAGAAGAAGAGGTGACTGTTGAGGACCAGGAAGTAGCAAAGATTCGTAAGGGTGAAGTGAGGAGGGCATTGAAGAGGATGAAGAATGGAAAGGTTTGAAACAGTTTGGTTTCATGCCAAGAAAGAGCACCACAGATGCAGTGTTTGCCTTGAGGATGTTAATGGAGAAGTACAGAGAAGGTCAGAGGGAGCTGCATTGTGCCTTTGTGGATCTGGAGAAAGCATATGACAGGGTGCCGAGAGAAGAACTGTGGTATTGTATGAGGAAGTCTGGAGTGGCAGAGAAGTATGTTAGAGTGGTGCAGGACATGTATGAGAGATGTAAGACAGTGGTGAAGTGTGCTGTCGGTGTGACACAAGAGTTCAAGGTGGAGGTGGGACTGCATCAAGGGTCAGCTCTCAGCCCGTTCTTGTTTGCTATGGTGATGGACAGGCTGACAGACGAGGTTAGACAAGATTCCCCATGGACTATGATGTTTGCAGATGACATTGTGATCTGTAGTGAGAGCAGAGAACAAGTGCAGGAAAATCTAGAGAGGTGGAGGTATGCCCTGGAAAGGAGGGGAATGAAGATTAGCCTCAGTAAGACAGAATACATGTGCATGAATGACAAGGACCCAAGAGGAACGGTGAGATTACAGGGAGCAGAGATAAGAAAGGTGGAGGATTTTAAGTACTTAGGCTCAACAATCCAGAGCAATGGAGAGTGTGGAAAAGAGGTCAAGAAGCGTGTGCAGGCAGGTTGGAATGGTTGGAGAAAAGTGTCCGGTGTGATGTGTGATAGGAGGGTATCGGCAAGAATGAAAGGAACAGTGTACAAGACGGTGTTGAGGCCAACGATGTTGTATGGGTTAGAAACAGTGGCCCTGGGGAAAAGACAGGAGGCAGAGCTGGAGGTAGCAGAGATTAAAATGTTGAGGTTCTCTTTGGGAGTAACGAGGATGGATAGGATTAGGAATGAGCACATCAGAGGGACAGCACATGTAAGACGTTTTGGAAACAAAGTCAGAGAGGCTAGATTGAGATGGTTTGGACATGTACAGAGGAGGGATAGTGAGTATATTGGTAATAGGATGCTGAGGCTGGAACTACCAGGCAAAAGGCCTAGAGGAAGACCAAAGAGACGATTCATGGATGTGGTGAAGGAGGACATGAAGGTCGTTGGTGTAAGAGAAGAAGATGCAAAGGATAGGGTGAGATGGAGGCAGATGATTCGCTGTGGTGACCCCTGAAGGGAAAAGCCGAAAGGAAAAGAAGAAGATATATATATATATATATATATCTTCTTTTCCTTTCAGCTTTTTGCTTTTTTCAGGGGTTGCTACAGCGAATCATCTGATTTGCACATTTGATTTGAAACCTTGAAACCACATACAAATTAGCAAAGCGTCCCATAGTCACCAAGCACCCGCAGTAGGGTAAATTTAGAGATGGCACTTGTGCAGGCGGGGAAAGGCTTGCCATCCCGCATGTCGAAAGAAACACATGATGGCAATCCTTGTGTGGGCTGTATGTGCACGTGGATGATGGACTTTGACGATGAAGCCCCGAACACCGAAACAGGTGAAGCGTGTTCCATGGGTCACCTTGGATGAGTTGAACTGCCCACCATAGATGATCTGCCCGAAGAGACAGGAGGAGCCTGGTCAGTCAGTCGGCAACAGGTCCTTTATATATATTCCCTACTGTTCTGGTGTATATATTCACCTGAGCCACCACCAGGGCGCATGCACTAGGTCCCCTTATGGAAAATTCCAGATTCAAAAAGCTGAGTCACATCATGTGACTCTCTTCCATTATTTTTTTATATTTACATTCACACAAATATTTACATGCCTGTAACAATCATCTGTACACTATCAATATCATAATGTCTCGGTTCCTCTCAAGCACAGCACAGCGGATCTGATCAGATTTACAGAGAGTTTCACTCTTATCCATTTCATTATAATACTGGAGTCAATTTGTTTCTTCTTTTAAAGTTTTAGCAAGAGTCCAGAAATATGTTCCGCTTCTCTTCCCTCTGCTTGGTGTAAAGCACGTGTCAGCCACGCCCCCTCTGCCGAAGCCTCGTATTTAGTGTACCTCAGGATAATGTTTAATTATATTTAATACTTATATTTATGATATAGCTTTCTATTTTTACTTGTTCTTCAATTTCATTTCACTTTCGACCTCAGACAGCCCTGTTCCTATCTTGTAAGCTGGGGAGTGTCTGTATTCATCGAATTAAATAATCATAAAATGAAGAAAGAATAGGGTAAAAAGGTTAAGTAAAATGCTACAAAAACAAGGCCGATTGTGCAAAAAGCTCCTAAACGAACACAAAACAAAACATAACCCAAAATCTCTCAGCAAAACTAATTACAGTACATTGTTGCATCTGTGTGCTCTTGCATGTCGGTGTGTTGTCTTCTTCTCGTGCAATGCCATCTGTATGTGTGTGTATTTATATTTTATTTACATCTTAGGTTATTTTTTAAATGTTTAATTGTTATTATCATCATTTATAGCATTGAATATGTATTTATTGGTATTATACACATATACAGGGATCCCTCACTTTCCGCTGTTAATTGGGACCGAGATCCTCATGAGACCATCGAAATCCGCGAAGTAGGTTCACCCCCACCCCGACTGACGTATACCTGTATATGTGTATATAATATCAATAAATACATATCCAATATATATATAATATATATTCTTCTATAATCACCTGTAGAGAGAGGATGGTTTCACCACCCCTCGAAACAGATCTGTAGTGATATATGGAGTTTCAATAGAAAGTCTTTGTCCTGTCCGTTTATTTATATATATATATATATATATATTAGAGCCCAGCGCAGGCCAAGATCACAAGCCCGCGCCCGCTCCTCAAATTAGAATTGTGGCCCGCAGCTCGCCCCACACATTTACCCTTGTAGGTTAGCCCGTTCTGCCCTGCCCCGCCCCGCAAGTGAAATTCTGACCTGGCTCGCAGCCCACCCCGCACAAAATACTTCAGCCCACAGCGAGTTTCTGATTCTGAGCCCGCACCCACTCCACAGCCCGCTCAACATAACTACATATTAATATTCATCCTTTAATTTACACAAACCATAAAAAGTTACATTAAAATCAACAACTAACACTGAACAATTACAATGATAATGCAGTTATCAATGCAGCAAGTTATATGATAGATACCCATTGTGTTTGGACTTTAGATTACGTGCATAAAAGCAATATGGCGATTATCCCAGTAGTGAAGTATTCATATTCAAAATTTTATTTTTAAGACTTGAAGCTGCTGTTCACAATTACAACTAGAAGGAGCCAAACGGTTTAAGTCTGGCTGCTCTATGCCTAAGTTAAGGAAACAGTATGTACTTGCCTGTGAAGTCACGATGAATGGACATTTTGGCCTGGACGTTTTGGCCATCAGATTTTCCAGGGTAAGACATTTTGGCCAAATATGTGTTATTACCAGAGTCACATAACATGAAGCTTGAAACAGCCAATATGTGAGGCGCTCAAAACTGAAAGTAGTGTACTTGCTGTGGGTTATACGAACTTTCGGTCTTTCAAGTGAGCAAGGGTGCCGTTGAACTCGTTTAGAACTCAGCCTGCACTGACGTGAATCACCAGTAGAGCAGAGAGTTCTGTCGGGGAGCGTCTGTATATAGAAGTATAATTTGTTGAAGTGCTCTTTAGCCCCACAGCAGCCAGCATGAATCCGTGACATAGCCCGCAACCCACCCCGCAAAACTTGGATCATTCTCAACTTGCCCCGCCCCACATAAGTTTCAAATTGACTCGCCCCGTCCTGCAAACTAAAAGGTCTGACTTTAAATTTGTGCCCGCGGGGGCCCACGGGCTGCGGGCTGAAACCCGCCCTGCGCAGGTCTCTTAGCTAATTTGTCTCTAAGATAAGAGGTCTCTAAATTAATCCGTTCCGGAGCCTTTTCCAGAACCTGGAGTTTTCATAAGTAGGGCGCATTTTACATGTAAAACGTGTCATTCGTTCCAATACTCCCAAGACTACCCCATAAACCCTTTAAAAATTATAAAAGTACACCAATTTTGTATGAAATATGTATGAAATATGTGTTAAAAGTAAAATAAAATTCTTTATTTAACCATTTAAACATTTTATTAACATATTAAACCATTTTATTAACATATTTATGGATTAAGCCATTATTAAACATTTTTATTAACCGATTTTTTTATTAACCAAACCAAACAATATTAAACATCATTAAACATTTGTGACGCGCTCCGCCAAGTGCGGACAGCGTCGCAGCCTACACCGGAGCTTTTGGGGCGGAACACGGCTTGTCCAGACCTCCAAACTGTCAAGCAGGCAAGTGCACTTTGAACACTTGTATAGTGCTCAACATTCACTCGTTTGCTTAAGGGACCGGAGGTCCGGATGAGCTGCGCCCTGTCTCAAGGGCTCTGGTGACGGTCGCGACGCCGCCTACACTCGGCAGAGCACACCACATTTGTGGTGCACTCCGTGGCGCACTCTGCCGAATGCATTTTTTTGTTTTTTATTGTATTTTATTGTTTTAATTGCATGTTTGCCGCTTTTTGTAAAAATAACTTGTTAGAGAGGACAAAAATTTAGGAAAACATTTTTGGTATACTGGATTTTTCGTATTCAGGGGTTTTCGTATTCAGGGGGCTGACTGTAAATATATATATATATATATATATTATATATAGATATATATATCATCATCTTCTTCCGCTTAGTCCAGGGTCGGGTCGCGGGGGCAGCAACCTTAGCAAAGAGGTCCAGACGTCCCTCTCCCGTGCCACTTCCTCCAACTCTCCTGGGGGGACACCGAGGCAGTCCCAGAAAAGCCGAGAGACATAGTCCCTCCAGCGTGTTCTAGGTCGACCCCGGGGTCTCTTCCCGGTTGGACATGCCCGAAACACCACACCAGGGAGGCGTCCGGGGGACATTCTGACCAGATGCCCGAGCCACCTCAACTGGCCCCTCTCAATGCGGAGGAGCAGCGGATCTACTCCGAGCTCTCCATGGATGGCGGAGCTTCTCACCCTATCTCTAAGGGAGAACCCCGCCACCCGGCAAAGGAAGCTCATTTCAGCCGCTTGTATCCGTGATCTTGTTCTTTCGGTCATTACCCAAAGCTTGTGACCATAGGTGAGGGTTGGAACGTAGATCGACTGGTAAATTGAGAGCTTCGCCTTGCGGCTCAGCTCCTTTTTCACCACGACGGACCGGTATAGGCACCGCTTAACAGCAGAGGCTGCAGCGATCCGTCTGTCGATCTCTCGCTCCATCCTTCCCTCACTCGTAAACAAGACCCCAAGATACTTAAACTCCTCCACTTGGGGCAGGACCTCATTCCCAACCCGGAGGGTGCATTCCACCATTGTCCGACTGAGAACCATGGCCTCGGACTTGGAGGTACTGATCTTCATCCTGGCTGCTTCGTACTCAGCTGCGAATCGTTCCAATGAGAGTTGGAGGGCCCGACTTGATGAAGCCAAAAGGACAATATCATCCGCAAAAAGCAGAGACGATATCCGATGGCCACCAAACCAGAACCCCTCATCGCCTCGACTGCGCCTAGAAATTCTGTCCATAAAAATTATGAACAGAATCGGTGACAAAGGACAGCCTTGGCGGACTCCAATTCCCACTGGAAACGAATCCGACCTGCTGTTACCAATACGGACCAAACTCTGGCTCCGGTGATACAGCGACCGAATAGCTCGTAGCAACGGATCCGGAACGCCGTATTCTCGGAGCATGCCCCACAAGATCTTTCGAGGGACACGGTCGAAAGCCTTCTTCAAATCCACAAAGCACATGTGGACAGACTGGGCAAACTCCCATGCCCCCTCCAGAATCCTGTGGAGCGTATAGAGTTGGTCAAGAGTGCTGCGGCCAGGACGAAAACCACATTGTTCCTCCTGAATCCGAGGTTCGACTATCGGTCGGATCCTCCTCTCTAGTACCCCTGCATAGACTTTCCCAGGTAGGCTAAGGAGTGTAATTCCCCGATAATTGGAACACACCCTCCGGTCCCCCTTCTTAAAAATTGGGACCACCACCCCAGTTTGCCAATCCAGAGGTACAGCCCCCGATGACCACGCGATGTTGCAGAGACGTGTCAACCAAGACAGTCCTACAACATCCAGAGCCCTGAGATATTCCGGGCGGATCTCGTCCAACCCCGGAGCTTGACCACCAAGGAGCTTTTTGACAACCTCAGTAACCTCCACTCCAGTGATGGGCGGACCCTCACCCGAACCCCCAGGGTCTTCCTCTTCCACGGAGTTGGTGGGATTGAGAAGGTCCTCAAAGTATTCCCTCCACCTCTCAACAACATCCCCAGTCAAGGTAAGCAGCTCCCCACCTCCACCGTAAACAGTGTTTGTGAAGAACTGCTTCCCCCTCCTGAGGCGTCGGATGGTGGCCCAGAACTTTTTTGAGGCCAACCGATAATCACTCTCCAGGCCCTCACCGAACTCCTCCCACGCCCGAGATTTTGCATCTGCGACAGCCTCGGCTGCAGCACGTTTGGCCTGCCGGTACCCGTTTGCTGCCTCAGGAGTCCCACAGGCTAATAAAACCCGTTAGGCCTCCTTCTTCAGCTGGACGGCCCCCTTCACCGCAGATGTCCACCACCGGGTTCGGGGATTACCGCCACGACAAGCACCGACGACCTTACGGCCACAGCTATGGGCTGCCGCCTCAGCAATGGAGGCACGAAACATGGCCCATTCGGATTCCATGTCCCCCGCCTCCTCCGGAACGTGGTTGTCGCTCTGCCGGAGGTGGGAGTTAAAGGCCTCTCGGACAGGGGGCTCCGCCAAACGTTCCCAGCAGACCCTGATTACACGCTTGGGCCTGCCAGGTCTGGAAGGCAACCTCCCACACCACCGAAGCCAACTCACCACCAGGTAGTGATCGGTAGACAGCTCAGCTCCTCTCTTCACCCGAGTGTCCAGAACATATGGTCGCAAGTCCGATGACACGACTACAAAGTCAATCATCGAACTGCGACCTAGGGTGTCCTGGTGCCAAGTGCACTTATGGAAACCCTTATGTTCGAACATGGTGTTCGTGATAGACAAACTATGACGAGCACAGAAGTCCAACAATGAAACACCATTTGGATTCAGACTGGAGAGGCCGTACCTACCGATCACACCCTTCCAGGTCACACTATCGTTGCCCACATGGGCGTTGAAGTCTCCCAAGACAACGAGCGAGTCTCCCGAGGGAGCGTTCTCCAACACACCCCCAAAGACTCCAAAAAGGGTGGGTACTCTGAACTGTCATTTGGTGCATAAACACAAATAACAGTCAGGACCCGTCTCCCCACCCAAAGACGGAGGGAAGCTACCCTTTCGTCAACCGGGGAGAACCCCAACATTTGGGCACCGAGACGGGGGGGCAACAAGAATACCCACACCGGCTCGCTGCCTCTCCCCATGAGCAACTCCAGAATAGAAGAAGGTCCAGCCTCTTTCGAGATGGATGGTTCCAGAGCCCAAGCTATGCGTTGAGGTGAGCCCGACTATATCTAGTCGGTATCTCCCCACCTCACGCACCAAATCAGGCTCCTTTCCCGCCAGAGAGGTGACATTCCATGTCCCGAGGGTCAGAGTAAGTAGCCGAGGATCAGTCCGACAGAACCCATGCCTTTGGCTGCCACCCATATGTATTTATATATATATATATATATATATATATATATATATATATATATATATATACATACGGTAGGCCCTTGACTATTTGCGGTTTTGCACTCGCGGCTTTGCATATTCCTGGATTGCCGAGCAACTGTCACCCTCCTGCTGATTGGTTGAAATGATGTAACGCCCCTTTTTCCTCATTCGCCCCTTTTTCCTCATTTCCTCATTCGTGTTTATAGATACAGTTAAGCTCAGTCATGCCACCCAAATGCTGCACACCTTCTCAGGCTTCTGGTAAAGCACCAAAAAAAGGTAATGATGCTGCATGAAAAAGTAGAACTGCTTGATATGATTCAGGAACAAAAACGTTTTGCGGCAGAAGTGTGAAGAAGGTGAATGTTGTATGAAACAAGGTCATTATCAGAATGTAACCTACCTTAGTATTCTTGATACTTCTAATTCAGGGGTCGGCAACCTTTGCCATTCAAAGAGCCATTTGGACCCGTTTTCCACATTAAAACACTGGGAGCCACAAATCCTTTTTGACATTTAAAATCAAATAACACTGCATATAATGTTTTCCCCCTTTTCCTTCATGTTAACATAAAACAACAATGTATTGCATTGATTGAAATGACTGCAGAGACAATTGATTTACAATTCTGCTTGCAACAAAAACATTTAGATTAAAAAAAAATTGCCAGCCTTCTCACAACCCAAATTAGGAATATGTGGTTCAGCAAATGAATGAATTTAATTGCATTTAATCTATCCAGAGTGAGAACACACAAGTAATTAGTCAGCATACACATGCAAAGAATTAAAAAAACAAAAAACAAAAAAAACATTCGGTGCAGTGGGCTGCCAAATTGCATACAAAGCAGTTTGGGGTTAGGTGCCTTGCTTAAGGTCACTTCAGCCATGAAGGTGCAGCTTACTCCACAACTCCACCACCACCACCAACCACCACACATTTTTACTAATTGTTTGAAAATCGAGGGCAGTGGCTTTAAGCAATGTTTCCATTTAGAATCACAGGAGCATCATTGACATTTTGATAGCCAGTGTCTGGGAAGTTGGCTAAACTGATGATTGTTATGTTTCCAATATCTCATTAAAAATGTATCACTTTTGTCAAGCCTGGTTTTCTTTTCTAAATTTGCAGCAACAAATCATGTTATAGATTAAGGAAAAAATTGGCTAAAGTTAAATGGGGAAGTCATGGCCTTTGTCATAGAAGTGGCTTTGGAACCGACAGGTTGTTGGTTCAATTTCTGAATTGGCAGAAAAAATGTGTGGTAGTGGTGGTGTGTGTGTGTGTGTGTGTTGTTGAACTATTGTTCACTGTTGAAGTGCTCCTGAGTAAGGCCTCAGTTTCTCTCTTGGCGGCAGAATTTGGAATATCGTGCTGTTTTTGTCTAGAGTTTGCATACTCTCCTTGTGTTTGTGTAGATTTCCTCTGGAGACTTTGGTTTTCTTCCGCAGACATGCACATTAGGTTAATGCAATGCTTCTCAAATAGTGGGGCGCGCTTGGTGTGATGCCGGTTGTGAAGTTGGGGGCACCCTGGGGAACATGCTTTTCTGGAATAGTGTACGAGATTTAAGTGTAATTGCACCTCCAATCCAGTAGTTGGCAGTGGCGCTCTCATTGTCGCTCAATGGTGGAGCGGTTTTTCGCACGAGCAAATGATCTCAAGCGCAGTAAACAACCCCTCAAGAAACAACACGGAAAAAAATTTAACAGGAACGAAGAGAAAAGTGGAGAAAGAGAGAGACGGCGATATTAAGACATAAATAAGGATGTATTTTTTTTATGATTTCAGCCACATTGGTGCACTTTAAATCTTTTCTATTACAGATTTAAAAAATAATTATGAAGTTTTTCTTTATTGTAAGTTGACTATATTTATTTCTTGTTTTTAATGTTAATAAAGGTACAATGTTATGCAGAAGTGTACTAATAATTTTATATACAAATAATACCATTTATAGTTGCTAACGGGGCGACGGTTGCTTTTTTTTTTCTTCTTAGAGGGGGCGCCACAGAAAATAACTGAGAAGCACTAGGTTAATGGGTTGTTCCAATTTACACCCTAGGTATCAATTTGAGTGTAAATGGTTGTGTGTGTAGCCATTTAATATTTTGGCAAGTTGTTCAGTGTGTACCAGCCTCTCCGCTACCCTAAAAGGTTTCAACAGCTCAGCAAATGAATGAATAAGTGAAACGCACCTGTGTCAGACAGTGAGCAGTATGAGCTGTCTTCATTAGGTCGACGTGAATCACCTGCCACTCTGGGACACCATATTAAAACCTGCGAGAATTTTTATTTATTTTAAAACATGTCTCTTTGTGAATATTTGATGTATTGATATATTTTCTGCATATTTTTTGCAGATCTACAAGTGTGCTGAATTTGTGTTGTTTTGCAATTTGTTCCAGAGCACATCACACCCTTTCTGTTTTGACCCTGATGTTATTTGGCAGGTACAGTGCATTGTTCTGTGTTTTATGTCAATAAGAAATAATCCTTGGGTCTATTTGTGATTTTATTTTTTTACATGCCCTTAACTATTAGATACTAAAGAATTGAAGTGACATACCTTATTAGCTGGAAGTAAAATTGCTTAATTGTGTGACTATGAATATAAAATACTGTGCTTTTTACAATGCTTTATTCTTTGCTTTTTGCTCTCCATTTTTAAGACCTGCCAATTTAAACTTCAGATCTGAAAAGAAGTGGCTGTACATAATATACATCCCCCATATAATTATTGGCAACCCTGGTTAAGATGTGTTCTTTAGCTTCTAATAAATTCAGTTTTTTCTAAATAATATAGAAGGATAATTAAAAAATAAATCAAATCAAACAAACAAGCAACCCACCCCCAAAAAAAACAACAAAACAAAACAAAAAAAAAAACAGGAAATCCAACCTTGGATTCAAGTAATACTTCTGATTTGCATCATAAATGTTTGGCATTGGTTTTACGTCGGATGCCCTTCCTGACACAACCCTCTGTATTTCTCCGGGCTTGGGACCGGCATGAGGGGGAGAGACACTGGTTAGTGCCCCCCCACCTCATTGCTGCATTTAACCTTGGATTCAAGTACAATTATTAATTTGGAAAAAAATCCCACATTAAGAAATACTTATTTTACAACAAATCATGTGTGCCAGAATTATTAGCACCCCTGATCTTAATATTTTTACAGCCACCTTTTGCCAACAAAACAGCACCTCATCTTCTCCTATGATGTTTCACAAGATGGTAGAATACAGTAAGAAGGATCTTGAACCATTCTTCTTTGAACAATCTTTCTAAAGCACCCGGTGATGGCCTATCTTCAGCTTTCGGGCAGAGGCCACCAGATTTTGATTTAAAATGTCCAGGTATTTAAAAGCATTCATAATGCCATGCATCCCAAACAAGATTCCCAGGGCCTCTGGATGAGAAAAAGACCCACAGCATCACCGATCGTCCCCCATACTTCACAGTGGGTATGAGCTGCTTTTTTTGCATACTCATCTTTTGTGTTCAGCCAGTCCCACTTGGAGTGCTTGTTCTCACAAAGCTCTATGTTGGTCTTATCTGACAAAGGATGTTTAAGTCCCAGTACTGCTTGGTGAACTCCAGGAGTTGGTGCTTATGATTGTGAGTGAGTAAAGTTTTTTCGTGGATACCTCACAAACGGCTTGTTGACATGTAGTTAACGCCTGATGGTTGTTTTGGAGAATTTGTGACCCCAAAATGCTACCATTTGTTGCAATTCTTTAACACTGAGCTTTGGAGAACTTTTTATATTGTAATGATTCCTCTGACAGTAGATATGGACAAGTGCAGGCGAGGGGCTATTTTCTTGTAGCCATTGCCTGACTTGTGAAGGTTGACACACACACACACACATCTGCCGTACCTGAATGGTGTGTTCTTTTGTCTTTCCCACGTTGAAGAGTGGATAAGAGAAATGACCTCGATGTCATGTCATATTTGTACCACAGGGAATAAGTAAGTGATGAATTACGAATTAAATGTTCCGAGATACTGTGATCAAGTTTGTAAACTACTGTAGAAAGCACAGAAATACCTAAATTAGGAATGGTGAGGGATGCATGAATTGTGGAACAGGTGATTTTCTGAAAGATAATTTTTTTTTTTAGTCAGGGATATTTTTTCACTTAAAATTCACTTTAGTTGAAGGTTACGTGTTTAGACAATTTTCAATGTGAGAATCTGCTTCTGAAATAAAAATTGAATTTATTTTAACGCTTTTAACGCATCTTTATCAGATGTGCCATTAATTATAAAAGGCACTGTATACACTCATTGGTCACTTTCCTAGAAACAAATGTAGATTTTCTCATTTTTATAAATATATTGTCAGCCAATCAGTAACATCTATAAAATCCCTTTAATACAAGTAAACATTTTATAATTTTCATACATTGCGTAGCTAAAAATGTAGAAGTTTGGGTTCATAAGTTTCCAAATAATTTAGTTGTCCTTTGGTCGCATGGAGGCTGTAGTTACAGCCTACACTGGTCAAAGGAGAGGTACATCCTATAAAACTCACCAGTCCATCACAAAGAAAAAACACAATTATTTACATTTACACACACACACACACACACCTCGGGGCAATTCAGAACAGCTAATGAACCTAATACTATATGCATATTTTTTTGGACTGTGGGAGGAAACCAGAGTGAGATAGGCTTCAGCCTCCCCAGGACCCTAGAAAGATTAAGAGGCTTTGAAAATGAGTGAGTGAGTAATTCTGCCAGCGAAAATGTCACTAATAAGTGAGATAAGCCAGGATGACCAGAAATTTTGAAGATCATACATCATAGTAAACAGAAGCATGATGAACATCAGCATTTGAACCTTAACAACAGACAGATAAAAAGGCCCACACTTCTAAAAAATAGGAGTCATTCTACAGTAGAGTGAGACTTGACAGCACATACTCTTCGATTGGAATGTTATGTGGAGTCTCTACAGATGGAAGAGACAGAATTTGGCATCAACAGTACAAGTCCATGGACCCAACCTGCTTTGAGTCAACAATTCAGGCTGCTGGTGTAATAGTGTGGGAAATTATTTTCTTTTGCTCACTGGACTGCTTAAATCCTACCAACCATAATTTCAATGCCACTACTTATCTGAGCATTTTTGTTGAGGACTTGAATTTCTTTATAAGATTACTACTTGAAGAATAATAATGCACCATATTAGAAAGCATGTACTGACTGATAGTCATCTCAGGCTAATTCTACAAAATTGAAAATGAGTTCAGTATATATCAAAACAGTCACCACATCTGAATCCAATTGTGATTCTTTGGCTTGTGGTGGACTGCGAGATTCACAGCATGGACATGCAGCTGACAAATCTGTGGTAATTTTGCAGTAAGATGTAATAATGGATCAAATTCCTAAAGGGATATTTCCAAAACCGTATGGAAGCCATGGGACAAAGGAGTAAGGCCAGTTGTAAAGCAAATAGATATTTTTTCCAAAAGACTTAATTCTACTAGGGTTGTGTGAGGGCTGGAGCCTATGTCAGTTGACATTGGGCGAAAGCAGGGTATACCCTGAAGAGCCTGCCAGTCCATTGCAGGACAACACACAGTCCATGGAAAAATATAAACGGTCAATTACTCTTGTGTTTTTGGACTACGGGAGGTAACTGAAGCACCTAGAGGAAACTTGTACAAGCATGTGAAGAATATGCCAACTCCACAAAGAAATACCTTTGCTGAGTCTGGGACTTAAATCCAGGACCTTCTTTCTATGAGGCAGACATGCCAATTATTATGCTACCATGAAAACCTATGCAAATGTACACCCCAATCAAAATTATTATGGCTTTCTATTAAAGTGGCTACAGTAAACAGGAGTACAGGGAGACACAGTGTAAGACGAAGGTAGTGGTGTCAAAGGCCAAACATAGGGTGTATGATAACTTGTATGCTAGGTTGGACAGTAAGGAGGGAGAAAATGGCTTATATAGGTTGGCACAGCAAAGAAATAGAGATGGAAAGGAAGTGCAGCAAGTTAGTGATAAAGGACAGAAAGGGAAATGTATTGACTGATGACAGAAGTGTGCTGGGAAGATGGAAAGAGTACTTTGAAGAGCTGATGAATGAGGAAAATGAGAGAGAATAAAGAGTAGAAGTGGTGACTGTTTTGGACCAGGAAGTAGCAAAGATTAGTAACGCTGAAGTGAGGAAGGCAGTTGGTCCTGATGACATACCTGTGGAGGTATGGAAGTGTCTAGGAGAGGTGACAGTAGATTTTCTGATAAGAACATTCAACAAAGTCTTAGAGAGTGAGCAGATGCCGGAGGAATGGAGGAGAAGTGTGCTTGTGCCCATTTTTAAGAACAAGAAAGATGTGCAGAGTTGTGGCAACTACAGAGGGATAAAGTTGATGAGCCATACAATGAAGTTATGAGAAAGAATAGTGGAAGCTAGATTAAGGGCAAAGGTCAGCATTTGTGAACAACAGTTTGGTTTCATGCCAAGAAAGGGCACTACAGATACAGTGTTTGCTTTAAGGATGTTATAAGAGAAGTAGAGAGAAGGTCAGAAGGAGCTGCATTGTGCCTTTGGGGATCTGGTGAAAGCATATGACAGGGTGCCAAGAGAAGAACTGTGGTATTGTATGAGGAAGTCTGGAGTGGCAGAGAAGTATGTTAGAGTGGTGCAGGACATGTATGAGAGATGTAAAACAGTGGTGAGGTGTGCTGTCGGTGTGACAGAAGAATTCAAGGTGGAGGTGGGACTGCATCAAGGATCAGCTCTGAGCCCCTTCTTGTTTGCTATGGTGATGGACAGGCT
Source organism: Plotosus lineatus (assembly GCA_024760905.1). NCBI lineage: Eukaryota > Metazoa > Chordata > Actinopteri > Siluriformes > Plotosidae > Plotosus > Plotosus lineatus. Next base: position 28,664,492 of record CM045729.1, on the reverse strand, counting down.
GACAGACGAGGTTAGACAAGAATCTCCATGTGCTATGATGTTTGCAGATGACATTGTAATCTGTAGTGAGAGCAGCGAACAAGTGAATGAAAATCTAGAGAGGTGGAGGTATGACCTGGAAAGGAGAAAAATGAAGGTTAGACTCAGTAAAACAGAATGCATGTGTGTGAACGAGAATGACCCAAAAGGAACAGTGAGGTTACAGGGAGCAGAGATAAAGAGGGTGGAGGATTTTAAGTACTTAGGCTCAACAATCCAGAGCAATGAAGAATGTGGAAAAAGAGGTGAAGAAGCATCAGAAGACCAAAGAGAAGATTTATGGATGTGGTGAAGGAAGACATGAAGGTAGTTAGAGTAAAAGAAGAAGATGCAGACGCTAGGGTAAGATGGAGGCAGATGATTCGCTGTGGGGACCCCTGAAGGGAACAACCGAAAGGAAAAGAAGAAAAAGCAAAAATACATGCATTTTAGGGTAAATAGCTGTTTCAAATTGCCAATGATGGCCTTCTGGACAGCAGTCAGGTCGGCAGTCTTACCCATGATTGCGGTTTTGAGTAATGAACCAGGCTGGGAGTTTTTAAAAGCCTCAGGAATCTTTTGCAGGTGTTTAGAGTTAATTGGTTGATTCAGATGATTAGGTGAATAGCTTGTTGAGAGTACCTTTTCATGATATGCTAATTTTTTGAGATAGGAATTTTAGGTTTTCATGAGCTGTGTGCCAAAATCATCAGTATTAAAACAATAAAAGACCTGAAATATTTCAGTTGGTGGGCAATGAATGTAAAATATATGAAAGTTTAATTTTTATCAGTACATTACAGAAAATAATGTATTATTGTAAAAAATAAATAATAATGTAAAAATAATGTAATAATGTAGACTACATCTTGTGTAGGCGATGTAATTTGAAGGAAGTCAGTGACTGCAAAGTAGTAGTGGGTGAGAGTGTTGCCAAACAGCATAGGATGGTGGTGTGCAGGATGACACTGATGGTGAAAAAGGCAAAGGCAGAGCAGAAGACAAAGTGGTGGAAGCTGAAAAAGGAAGAGTGTCGTGTTGTCTTCAAGGAGGAGTTGAAACAGGCTTTGGGTAGTCAGGAAGTGCTTCCAGATGACTGGACAACCACAGCCAATGTGATCAGGGAGACCGGTAGGAGAGTACTTGGTGTGTCCTCTGGAAGGAAAGTAGATAAGGAAACTTGGTGGTGGATTGAGGAAGTGCAGGAGTGTGTACAAAAGAAGAGGTTAGCCAAGAAGAAGTGGGACATTGAGAGGACCGAAGAGAGTAAACAGGAGTACAGGGAGACACAGCATAAGGCGAAGGTAGCAGTGTCAAAGGCCAAACAGAGGGCGTATGATGACTTGTATGATAGGTTGAACAGTAAGGAGGGAGAAAATGATCTATACAGGTTAGCACAGCAGAGAAATAGAGATGGGAAAGATGTGCAGCAAGTTAGAGTGATAAAGGACAGGGAAATGTATTGACTGATGACAGAAGTGTGCTGGGAAGATGGAAAGAGTACTTTGAAGAGCTGATGAATGAGGAAAATGAGAGAGAAAAAAGAGTAGAAGGGGTGACCGTTGAGGAGCAGGAAGTAGCAAAGATTAGTAAAGGAGAAGTGAGGAGGGCATTGAAGAGGATGAAGAGTGGAAAGGCAGTTGGCCCTGATGATATACCAGTTGAGGTATGGAAATGTCTAGGGGAGGTAGCAGTAGATTTTCTTACAAGAATATTCAACAAGGTCTTAGAAAGTGAGCAGATGCCAGAGGAATGGAGGAGAAGTGTGCTTGTGCCCATTTTTAAGAACAAGGGAGATGTACAGAGTTGTGGCAACTACAGAGGGATAAAGTTGATGAGCCATACAATGAAGCTATGGGAACGAATAGTGGAAGCAAGACTAAGGGCAGAGGTCAGCATTTGTGAACAACAGTTTGGTTTCATGCCAAGAAAGAGCACCACAGATGCAATGTTTGCTTTGAGGATGTTAATAGAGAAGTACAGAGAAGGTCAGAAGGAGCTGCATTGTGCCTTTGTAGATCTGGAGAAAGCATATGACAGGGTGCCGAGAGAAGAACTGTGGTATTGTATGAGGAAGTCTGGAGTGACAGAGAAGTATGTTAGAGTGGTGCAGGACATGTATGAGAGATGTAAGACAGTGGTGAGGTGTGCTGTCGGTGTGACAGAAGAGTTCAAGGTGGAGGTGGGACTGCATCAAGGGTCAGCTCTCAGCCCCTTCTTGTTTGCTATGGTGATGGACAGGCTGACAGACGAGGTTAGACAAGAATCTCCATGGACTATGATGTTTGCAGATGACATTGTGATCTGTAGTGAGAGCAGAGAACAAGTGGAGGAAAATCTAGAGAGGTGGAGGTATGCTCTGGAAAGGAGGGGATTGAAGGTTAGTCTTAGTAAGACAGAATACATGTGTGTGAACGACAAGGACCCAAGAGGAACTTTGAGGTTACAGGGGGCAGAGATAAAGAAGGTGGAGGATTTTAAGTACTTAGACTCAACAATCCAGAGCAATGGAGAGTGTGGAAAAGAGGTGAAGAAGCGCGTGCAGGCAGGTTGGAATGGATGGAGAAAAGTGTCCGCTATGATGTGTGATAGGAGAGTATCGGCAAGAATGAAGGGAAAAGTGTACAAGACGGTGATGAGGCCAGCAATGTTGTATGGTTTAGAGACAGTGGCCCTGGGGAAAAGACAGGAGTCAGAGTTGGAGGTAGCAGAGATGAAAATGTTGAGGTTCTCTTTGGGAGTAACGAGGATGTATAGGGTCAGAAATGAGTACATCAGAGGGACAGCACATGTTAGATGTTTTGGAGACAAAGTCAGAGAGGCTAGATTGAGATGGTTTGGACATGTGCAGAGGAGGGATAGTGAGTATATTGGCCGTAGGATGCTGAGGTTGGAACTACCAGGCAAAAGGCCCAGAGGAAGACCAAAGAGAAAATTTATGGATGTGGTGAAGGCGGACATGAAGGTCGTTGGAGTAAGAGTAGAAGATGCAGAGGATAGGGAGAGATGGAGGCAGATCATTTGCTGTGGCGACCCCTGAAGGGAACAGCCGAAAGGAAAAGAAGAAGAAGAAGATTACAGAAAATAATGAACTTTATCATAATATGCTAATTTTTTGAGAAGGACTCGTGCAGGGGTCGGCAACCCAAAATGTTGAAAGAGCCATATTGGACCAAAAAAACAAATATGTCTGGAGCCTCAAAAAATTAAAAGCCTTATATAAGCCTTATAATGAAGGCAACACATGCTGTCTTCTTCTTCTTCTTTTCCTTTCGGCTTTTCCCTTCAGGGGTCGCCACAGCGAATCATCTGCCTCCATCTCACCCTATCCTTTACATCTTCTTCTCTTACACCAACGACCTTCATGTCCTCCTTTACCACATCCATAAATCGTCTCTTTGGTCTTCCTCTAGGCCTTTTGCCTGGTAGTTCCAGCCTCAGCATCCTATTACCAATATACTCACTATCCCTCCTCTGTACATGTCCAAACCATCTCAATCTAGCCTCTCTGACTTTGTCTCCAAAACGTCTTACATGTGCTGTCCCTCTGACGTGCTCATTCCTAATCCTATCCATCCTCGTTACTCCCAAAGAGAACCTCAACATTTTCATCTCTGCTACCTCCAACTCTGCCTCCTGTCTTTTCCCCAGGGCCACTGTTTCTAACCCATACAGCATCGTTGGCCTCAACACCGTCTTGTACACTTTTCCTTTCATTTTTGCCGATACCCTCCTATCACACATCACACCGGACACTTTTCTCCAACCATTCCAACCTGCCTGCACACGCTTCTTCACCTCTTTTCCACACTCTCCATTGCTCTGGATTGTTGAGCCTAAGTACTTAAAATCCTCCACCTTTCTTATCTCTGCTCCCTGTAATCTCACCGTTCCTCTTTGGTCCTTGTCATTCATGCACATGTATTCTGTCTTACTGAGGCTAATCTTCATTCCCCTCCTTTCCAGGGCATACCTCCAGCTCTCTAGATTTTCCTGCACTTGTTCTCTGCTCTCACTACAGATTACAATGTCATCTGCAAACATCATAGTCCATGGGGAATCTTGTCTAACCTCGTCTGTCAGCCTGTCCATCACCATAGCGAACAAGAAGGGGCTCAGAGCTGACCCTTGATGCAGTCCCACCTCCACCTTGAACTCTTCTGTCACACCAACAGCACACCTCACCACTGTCTTACATCTCTCATACATGTCCTGCACCACTCTAACATACTTCTCTGCCACTCCAGACTTCCTCATGCAATACCACAGTTCTTCTCTCGGCACCCTGTCATATGCTTTCTCCAGATCCACAAAGGCACAATGCAGCTCCGTCTGACCTTCTCTGTACTTCTCCATTAACGTCCTCAAGGCAAACACTGCATCTGTGGTGCTCTTTCTGGGCATGAAACCAAACTGTTGTTCACAAATGCTGACTTCTGCCCTTAGTCTAGCTTCCACTATTCTTTCCCATAACTTCATCGTATGGCTCATCAACTTTATCCCTCTGTAGTTGCCACAACTCTGCACGTCTCCCTTGTTCTTAAAAATGGGCACCAGCACACTTCTCCTCCATTCCTCTGGCATCCTCTCGCTCACTAAGACCTTGTTAAATGTTCTTGTCAGAAAATCTACTGCTACCTCTCCTAGACACTTCCATACCTCCACCGATATGTCATCAGGACCAACTGCCTTTCCATTCTTCATCCTCTTTAATGCCCTCCTCACTTCACCCTTACTAATCTTTGCTACTTCCTGGTCCTCAACAGTCACCTCTTCTACTCTTTTTTCTCTCTCATTTTCCTCATTCATCAGCTCTTCAAAGTACTCTTTCCATCTTCCCAGCACGCTTCTGTCATCAGTCAGTACATTTCCCTGTCTGTCCTTTATCAATCTAACTTGCTGCACGTCCTTCCCATCTCTATTTCTCTGCTGTGCCAACCTGTATAAATCATTTTCTCCCTCCTTACTTTCCAACCGAGCATACAAGTCATCAAACGCGCTCTGTTTGGCCTTTGACACTGTTACCTTTGCCTTACGCTGTGTCTCCCTGTACTCCTGTTTACTCTCTTCGGTTTTGTCAATGTCCCACTTCTTCTTAGCTAATCTCTTCCTTTGTACACACTCCTGCACTTCCTCATTCCACCACCAAGTCTCCTTATCTACTTTCCTTCCAGATGACACACCAAGTATTCTCCTACCTGTCTCCCTGATCACATTCGCTGTAGTTGTCCAGTCATCTGGAAGCACTTCCTGACCACCCAAAGCCTGTTTCAACTCCTCCTTGAAGACAACCCGACACTCTTCCTTTTCAACTTCCACCACTTTGTCTTCTGCTCTGCCTTTGTCTTCTTCACCTTCCTCACCATCAGCATCATCCTGCACACCACCATCCTATGCTGTTTGGCAACACTCTCACCCGCTACTACTTTGCAGTCACTGACTTCCTTTAAATTACATCGCCTGCACAAGATGTAGTCTACCTGTGTGCTCCTACCTCCACTTTTATAAGTCACCCTATGCTCCTCTCTCTTCTGGAAGAAAGTATTCACCACAGCCATTTCCATCCTTTTTGCAAAATCTACCAACATCTGTCCTTCATGCGTTCCTGTCCTGGCTACCAAACCTACCCATCACTTCCTCGTCCCCTCTGTTTCCTGCACCAACATGTCCATTGAAGTCTGCCCCAATGACCACTCTTTCACCTCTGGGGGTACTCTGCATCACTTCATCTAACTCCCTCCAGAATCTCTCCTTCTCTTCTCGCTCACATCCTGTCTGTGGGGCATAAGCACTAACAACATTGACCATCACACCTTTAATTTCTAACTTGAGACTCATCACTCTGTCTGACACTCTTTTCACTTCTAGAACATTCCTGGCAAACTCCTCCTTCAAGATGACTCCGACTCCATTTCTCTTCCCATCCACACCGTGATAAAACAGCTTAAACCCTGCTCCTATGCTTCTAGCCTTGCGACCTTTCCACCTGGTCTCCTGAACACACAGTATGTCCACCTTCCTCCTCTGCATCATGTCAGCCAGCTCTCTACCTTTTCCTGTCATAGTTCCAATATTCAAAGTCCCTACTTTCAGTCCTAGACTCATGCCTTTCCTCTTCTCTCTCTGGCAACGGACGCGCCTCCCGCCTCTCCTTCTTCGACGTCTTCGACCAACAGTAGTCCAATTTCCATCAGCACCCTGTTGGTTGACGGCACTGATGGCGGTCGTTGTTAACCCGGGCCTCGACTGATCCGGTATGTCATTCTTTCTTGTGATTCGCATAGTTTATTTGGCATTTGTTTTACGCCGGATGCCCTTCCTGACGCAACCCTCTGCATTTATCCGGGCTTGGGACCGGCGTGAGGGAGAGACACTGGTTTGTGCCCCCCCCTCACGGCTGCATTGAAGGCAACACATGCTGTATGTATCTATATTAGCTATATTAGCCTACTATCAAAATGACTAAGTTGGCTACAAATACATAATGAGCCTTCATGATTAAATGTTTATTTTCCCTGCAGCGCATCCTGTAGAGAATGAGCGCTGCGTGACTACTCTGTTGTGCGATGCCACCTCGAGTTTAACTTCATTACAATATTAATGAATTATGTTTCATTGCTTTGATGAAATTAAAGAAATGCAATAAAGAAATCCGATTTTTGATGTCATTTTTATTTTGACAACAAAATGGAACGTGCATAACGTGCCCCTTATCTGGGCAACAAACAGAGTGCAATAAAACGCAGCCTGCATTTATAAAAATAAAACAGCAGCCTTTTGAAAAGGTAAAGTATATAAAATCAAATTAATACAGTTTAAGTTTGATTTCTGTGCAAATGCCAAGCAAGTCAGTGCAAGGGTAAAACGCAGCAGCATCCTCTTCTCTTTTGACACGCAACCAACGCAGCTATCCTGGGACCTGAGCAACAAAACACAATAATATCCCTAAGTGTCATTCCAAATATATACTGACGAAAATCAGAAATCACTTTATAAAAACAGCCACTTTGTTACTAAATATGTGCCTATGACAGGATTGTGTTCTTACCCGTTTAATGTGACTTCTGTTTTCGGACATCACTGGTCAGCTTCTCAACATCGGGCATGTAAGATGTAACTTTAATCTTGACGCAGGACTGCAAGCTCTCATCTGTGAGGCGGGTGCGATATTTTGATTTGATGTAGTTCATGTTTGAGAAAATCTGCTCGCACAGGTATGTTGATCCAAAGATGGATAATACTCCAAATGCATATGTCTTCATGTTCCTATAACTGTCAGGAAGAGCATTCCATGTGTCATAGACAAGTTTCTCGGGTGTTGAGAGGCTTTCAATTTCGCTCCATTTGTGGCTTTGGGCAAGCTGGGCTTTCTGGCGAGTGACGCCTTCAAGCTCGGCTGTCAGACGTTTGAATTTGGACACCCATAAATCTTTGTCGGCTATATCAGCCATTTCCATTTCAAGGTCAGCTTGATTTACTCCTGGAAATGTGCTCAACAAGGACGGGTCAATCTGCAGGGGTGTGACAGGGAAAGACAGTGTCATTTTTTCCTTTCGGAACTCGCAAAATCTGCTCCCAAATGCAGTTTGCATTTCAACGATCGCACCTTGTAAATAATCACTGTTGAGTGTGTGATCGTGATGGGCTTCTTTGAATTCTCTCAGGGAGGGGAAGTGGGAGAGCGTGCCTCGCTGTACATCTCTGGCAAAGACAGTCAGCTTGCGCTCGAATGACAAAACAGCTTCCAGCATTTGCAGTGCAGTGTTTCCCGCCCCTGGAGACTTTCATTCAGCTTGTTTAGGTGGCTTGTCATATCCACCAAAAGTGCAGTTTTTCGAGCCACTCGGTATCTTCCAGTTGCGGGTAGTTCAGGTCTTTGCTTTTCAGGAATGTTTTCACGTGTTCTAAACAAGCGACAAAGCGACGCAAAACCTCACCCTGGACAGCCATCGGACTTTGTTGTGTAGCAGGAGATCGGAATATTCGCTGTCAACTTCATCAAGCAATGCACGGAACTGACGGTGGTTCAGTGCTTTTGCAATTATCTTGTTCACCATCTCGATGACAAGGTTCATCACCGCCATACACTCCGATGGGAATGTTTGTGCACACAGTGCCTCTTGATGCAAGATGCAGTGGAATGCAAGCAGATTTCGATCCAATGCTTTCTGTAGCAAAGTCACAAACCCCCTTTTTGATCCTCTCATGCTGGGTGCCCCATATGTTGAAATGTAATATTTATTCTACACATTTTTACAGCATTGGAAAACGTTAAGAATGTTTGTCCTCCTACAGAAACCATATTAAAACAAAAAATATATTTCCCTCCCCCATCTTTTTCCATTTTCAAACATTTTTGAAAAAGCTCCAGGGAGCCACTAGGGCAGCGCTAAAGAGCCGCGGGTTGCCGACCCCCGGACTAGTGTGTGTGTATATATATATATATATATATATATATATATATATATACAGTGATACCTCTGCTCACGAACATAATTGGTTCCTAGAAAATGTGTGTGAGGCGAAAAGTTCGTCTTCCGAACATTTATTTCCCATAAGAAACCATTAAAATGAGAATAATCCGTTCCCAGGTCCCCATAAAACATAATTTTCTACTAAATAAGCCTTAAAACTACACAAAAATATACCTTATTTTATGTATAATAAATGTCTATTGTATTGTAATTAAAGAAATAAACTGTACTGTATAATAAAGTGGTTTTATTTACCTTTGTGATGGTAGTTGACGGCTTGATGGAATGGAGTGGGAGGAGGAGGGAGGGAGGGACTTACTGTTTGGAAGGAGTGTTTGGAAACGCCTACTGTTTGGAAACACGCATAGCCACCCACGCACCCTTAATAGCTTCCTTGTTCTTAAGGATGGTGATAGACTTAGCGTACTGGTACTGGGACACTGAGTCACACAAATGCACACCTCGTTCGTGTTTTTCAATGATCTCCGCCTGTGGTGGGGGCTTTTTCGGTCCCATAATAGCAAAAGTACACTCAATATGGTCCAAAATGTCTAGCAAACACAAACCACTTCCGCATTCAAAGAAAGGGGGTGACGAACTGTGACGCCGTGAGCGCGTGTCAGCTTCTCGTGGCCGCCACCGTGGCGCTGTTCGACCGCGTGGTTTGGTTCGTCCGCCGAAAAGTAGTTCGTCAGCCGAGACTATATTTTCGCAAATTTAAAGTTCTTGAGGCGAAAAGTTCGTGAGCTTAAGCGTTCGTCAGCCGAGGTTTGACTGTATATATATATATATATATATATATATATATAATGTGTGTGTGTGTGTGTGTATATCGGTTATATGGCGTGTTACACTTGTGTTAAGACGTCGTCTCTGTGATCTTTGTGTTTACACTGTTTTGCGGACTTTTGTAACCCTAAGCAAATATGGTTGGTCAGAAGAGTAAATCTACTAGCATGGGTGCAAGTCTCATACACAGAGATGAATTAACTATCTGCTCAGATTGGCACAATCTACCATGCCTACTCAGTTAAGCAAAGAGAGTTGTAATATGACTGAAAACCTGAATCCACAAATTACAGAACAATTACAGATATTTATTATCTTTTAGCAGAATCCTAAGAGTGTAAACTTATTTTTATATTAATATTCATTTGGATTTGTACTTGTTCTTTGTATGCCTCTCTTGAATAAAGATTACTTACTTACTTACACAAAAGAAAGAGCTCTCCGCTTTGCTAGGATTTACATCAGTGCAGGCTGTGTTCTAAATGAGTTCAACGGCACCCTTGTGCACTTGAAAGACCGGAAGTCTGTATAACCCACAGCAAGTACACTACTTTCACAAGTACACTACTTTCGGTATTGAGCGCTTCACATATTGTAAGCGTTGATTGACTGTTTTAAGCTTCATGTAAAGTAACTCGGTATAAATAAGTGACTTATTTGAAATGAATGTTGATATTATTTGATATATTTGATATTATTTTACAGTGTTATGTTTATAATAATCGATTTAGGGGTGTTTTATGAGATACTGTAATGGTATTTATGGATGTAGAGTACAGTATGAGCGTCATACACATCACTATAACAACTTGTGTTCACTTTCAACTTACGTTTGGTCGTCCGGAACCAGTTAAAAACGTAAGTCAGGGAGTGTCTGTACTGTGGACCCCCACACATGGGAGAGGGAATCCAGACCACCCTAGTTCAACAATGTTTGACATCCTGATGGAGAATGCTGATGCAGCAACTCCAGAGAAGATAGTCCAGTGTATCATGGAGCCATAAGAGATGAGCCACTATGTTCACGGTACAAAAGCCTACCCGACTGATTTTTATCGTAATGTCAGCTGCTTAGGCATATAGAGTAGGTAGAACAGTATGAAGCCTCGTAGCCTGGAAATGTATGTGTGTGTGTGTGTGTGTGTGTGTGGGGGGTGATTTTAGATCTGCAGAGCCTCAGACAGCTCAATCTGACCTGCAGCTCCATGTCTTCATGGCTAGTTTGAATTGAGCTCTGCAGCCAATACTCAAATTTGCTTTTTCTTTAAGAGTTCCAAGTGGTTTCTCACAGCATTTTATTAATTAATTCCTACAATTGTGTGCCTGATGTACATTTCACCCATATCCCATGTAGGACACCAAAATTTCCTCACTGGAGCGAAACATCCGTGAACTGGAAGATGAGATCCAGATGCTGAAGACCAACAGTTTCCTGAACATAGATAACAGGGATGAGAGGCTGAAGCATGTTGACATTTACAAGAACCACTCCAAGTTCATGAAAAGCAAGGTGAGAATTTTTCTTTCACTCAAGAAAAAGAAAAATTGAAATATTTCCCTGATTTTTTTTTTTTTTTTCCGAAAATGACTGAACTTGCAGCTTTGAGGTTGTAAACTTAAGTGAATAGTGTTAAATCACTGAAGGAATTAATTTATTAAGATATGAACTGTGCAAAAGAATAAAGAATTGTTTTATTTATATATATATATATATATATATATATGTGTGTGTGTATATTATATGACGTGATAAGCGCCCAGGACGCTTAAAAAATTGAAGTGGGTGAGCATTTATTAAAATATTACCAGCAAAATAGAATGGTAAGTGCTTAGTACCATCGAGGTGGAAAACATGAATAATAACAGAACAATAAAAGAGTTTTACTGCTGTTTGTGTTATTCATTTTGTGGTATCAACCAAATTACTTACATGAAAACTGAAAATAAACAGATAGCATAAATTAAAAAAAAAAAAAAAAGACCCCTTACTTTTCCCTACCGGTGCTGTTCCTTTACACATTTTCCCCAAAGTAAAATTGAGCCAATCAACACGAATGTCAACTTTAGCACATGGACGTTGAACATCATGATCATAAACAAAAGCACATGGCCAGGAACATCATTAAATTTATGAAGTTAGTGAGTGGGCAGTGATGGCCTAGTGGTCTAGGGAGCTGGCGCGCTGATCCTAAGTTCTGGGGTTCAAGTCCTACTCTCCACAAGGTTGTCACTGTCCCCCAAGTGCAGCTAACTGGGTTATCAATGGTGTGAGGCATGTAAAAGGACCATTGCTGAATTTCGACAAGCATAGGCTGCAAAGCCGTCAGTGTGTGTCTGTCCCCCACCCCCCACCCCCCCCACCCACCCATGATGGACTGGCAAGCTGTCCAGGGTGTACTCTGCCCTCGCCCAGAATCGGCTGGGATGGGCGCCAGCCTCCCCGTGACCCTAATTAAGATTAAGTGGTTACAGAAAATGAAAAATCAAAGTTAGTGAGCAGGAGAATCAGGTGAAAAATACTCAGCACTTTCTGATAGGTTCATATCTGGCTCATTGCTCCATTCATTCATCCGGCAGTTTTGCTGTAGCAATTTATAATGGTTCATCAGTTGTTGGACATTTACCAAGAGAACACAGCAAAAATATTTTCCTATTTTTTAAAGCACAGTGGAAAAATCAAATGTGTTATTACTGATGAACCTTATAGACATTCCCCAGTGGCAGGGGTCTTGAAATATTGTGTAAACTAAATTTTACGGGCAGTGAACGCCTCATTTTACAGTTACAGAGTCTGATCGAGTAAAATTGTTAAATTTGATCTACCATTCTGCTTCCAGTACACAGGGACGGTTATTAGACGGAAGATCATTGGGGTTGGGGGGCTTATTACATCGAATACGGTATATATATATATATATATATATATAGGGGATTTTCTGAGTAGATCCTTCCGTAGGAGGGTGCTCAATACTTTTTGGTAGAGCACATAACAATAAAAATAAGAGGACAGGACAATAAATAAATAAATAAATGGAGTTTCAATAGAAAGTCTTTGTCCTGTCCTTTTATTTTTGTTATATGTGTGTGTGTGTGTGTGTGTGTATATATATATATATATATATATGTATGTATATATAATACTAGTCCTTCTCAAAAAATTAGCATATTGTATTAAAGTTCATTATTTTCTGTAATGTACTGATAAAAATTAAACTTTCATATATTTTAGATTCATTGCACACCAACTGAAATATTTCAGGTGTTTTATTGTTTTAATACTGATGATTTTGGCATACAGCTCATGAAAACCCAAAATTCCTATCTCAAAAAATTAGCATATCATGTTCAGGTAGTCTAAACGAGCTATTAACCTAATCATCTGAATCAACCAATTAACTCTAAACACCTGCAAAAGATTCCTGAGGCTTTTAAAAACTCCCAGCCTGGTTCATTACTCAAAACCGCAATCATGGGTAAGACTGCTGACCTGACTGCTGTCCAGAAGGCCATCATTGACACCCTCAAGCAAGAGGGTAAGACACAAAGAAATCCCTGAGCGAATAGGCTGTTCCCAGAGTGCTGAATCAAGGCACCTCAGTGGGACGTCTGTGGGAAGGAAAAAGTGTGGCAGAAAATGCTGCACAACCAGAAGAGGTGACCGGACCCCGAGGAAGATTGTGGAGAAGGGCCGATTCAAGACCTTGGGGGACCTGTGGAAGCAGTGGACTGGGCTACAGGTGCCGCATTACCCAGGTCAAGCCACTTTTGAACCAGAAACAGCGGCAGAAGTGCCTGACCTGGGCTACAGAGAAGTAGCACTGGACTGTTGCTCAGTGGTTAAAAAAGTACTTTTTTCGGATGAAAGCAAATTTTGCATGCCATTCAGAAATCAAGGTGCCAGAGTCTGGAGGAATACTGGGGAGAAGGAAATGCCCAAATGCCTGAAGTCCAGTGTCAAGTACCCACAGTCAGTGATGGTCTGGGGTGCCATGTCAGCTGCTGGTGTTGGTCCACTGTTTTATATCAAGGGCAGGGTCAATGCAGTGAGCTATCAGGAGACTTTGGAGCACTTCATGCTTCCATCTGCTGAAAAGCTTTATGGAGATGAAGATTTCATTTTTCAGCACGACCTGGCACCTGCTCACAGTGCCAAAACCACTGGTAAATGGTTTACTGACCATGGTATTACTGTGCTCAATTGGCCTGCCAACTCTCCTGACCTGAAGCCCATAGAGAATCTGTGGGATATTGTGAAGAGAAAGTTGAGAGACACCAGACCCAACACTGTGGATGAGCTTAAGGCCGCTATCGAAGCATCCTGGGCCTCCATAACACCTCAGCAGTGCCACAGGCTGATTGCCTCCGTGCCGCATCAGAGCAGTCATTTCTGTAAAAGGATTCCCGACCAAGTATTGAGTGCATAACTGAACATAATTAATTGAAGGTTGACTCTTTTGTATTAAAAACACTTTTTTTATTGGTCGGATGAAATATGTAAATTTTTTGAGATGGGAATTTTGGGTTTTTATGAACTGTATTTTATTATTTTGTGTGCCAAAATCATCAGTATTGAAACAATAAAAGACCTGAAATATTTCAGTTGGTGTGCAATGAATCTAAAATATATGAAAGATTAATTTTTATCAGTACATTCCAGAAAATAATGAACTTTATCACAATATGCTATTTTTTTAGAAGGACTAGTATATGTGGGGCAGTGGTGGTCTAGTGGTATAGGGCGCTGGATCGCTGATCCATAGGTTGGGGGTTTGAGTCCCACTCTCCACAAGGTTGTCACTGTACCTGCCAGTGGGGCTAACTGGGCTATCAAAGGCGGGCGATGTCTCTCACTGTCTATGGTGAGAGGCATGTAAAAGAACCATTGCTGACATTCGTAAAGAATAGGCTGCAAAGTCGTCAGCGTGTTTCTGTCCCTTGCTAAAAGGGTTGTGACAGGAAGGGCATCCGACGTAAAAACCTCTGCCAAATCAAACGTGCGAATCAAGATGATTCGCTGTGGCGACTCCCAAGTAAAAGTGAAAAAGCCGAAAGGAAGGAAGACAGACAGTGTGTATGTGTGTGTGTGTGTGTGTGTGTGTGTGTGTGTGTATATATATATATATATATATATATATATATATATATATATATATTACTAATAATATTAATGTTCATATAATAAATATACAGTAATATTATAATCCTCAAAATACTGGTATTTTTTTCTTCACCACAAAGGCAGAGGTTATGCTCATTAACCTTCCATTTATTGTCTGCTTCCCACACCAGGCATCTACACGTTACGTATGTGTGTGAGAGAGAGAGAGAGAGAGAGAGTGAGAGAGAGACTTTCATACACAGTACAGTACGAAGCTACCAGGTATATTTCCCACAATTTCTCTTTGAAGGAAAAGGCTATGTTGGTTAGAGCATGTTAGAGCTTATCAATATCACAAATTTAGGCTAGAACTGAGGAGCAGGAACTGGTGGTCATTTATTCAAGGCCTATTCAGTACAGGGCTGGACCTAATGCAATACTGTTCTGTACTGTGGGATGAAACCTGAGTACCAGAATTGCACAGCCTGGGACTTGAACCCAGGACCTTCTTTTTGTTAATCACTAACCTGCTGCAAGCAGCACACTGTAATACTAGTATGTATTTCTACTCAGAATGTTAACTAAATAACTTAAACAATGCATTATTATTATTGTTGTTGTTGTAAAATATATCATTCATACATAGACTATGGTTGTTCACATATAGAATAAACCTTTGCTTTGTAAAAATGACAAGGTACAATAAATGGATATAGAGCACAAAAGGTATGATCTGATTATAAATACATTGATATCTGGACAGTTTTGATTTGGGAATTTGTAAATTATAAGATTCTTCTGTCACCCAACCCAACCCAAATAAACAAAGTAATAGTTAGGTGTTATTCAATGTTTGACTGGATGCATTTGGTGCGACCTGGCATCCTTTTCATGTTGTCTCTGGGACTCCAGGCTCCACTGTATCCCTTGATGAATGAATGACAAGTCTATGTACTTTGGGTATAGCAGCAGGAAGGTCTTTGGCTAAATATGATAAGTTATTACATAAAATATAATGAATACCTAAATAAATAAATAAATGACTAAATGGATTAGTATTAGCTTACATCAGCAGTATCAGATGGCTAGAATTCTTCTGTAGTGACCTTTTGAGACTTGAGAATCAGTCTTCTAGAATGAAAGATTAAATTACTCGAGCCTGAAAGTTTTCATCATTTATTTAGGAAGCACTACATGGGTCAGTCCATTTTGATGGTGCCGTTTTTGTCCTACTTTTTAAACATTTGCAACACCAATGCATCCTGTGACTGATATTTTCAAGACTATTTTCATATTTCTTTCTGCATTTCTTTCCCGGAGCTTGCCTACAATTTAATTCATGCATCACCATCACTCTGAATAACACGTGACACCCCTTCTTATCAAGCCGGATTCCACTTTTTAACCAAGGGTTAAAACACTGATGAATTGAAGGAATCAAATGTTCTGGACCAGATAAAGGAGGCAGGATGAAGCTTCCTGTTCCTGTGAGCCTAATTGCCTCACTTTAACTTGTTTGTGCTTGTTCACAATGGTAGTTTGATAAGGATCAACATAGAGCCACAAGTCTGAAGCTACCGCATAGATTCTCAAAGAAAGAAAGACAGACAGACAGAAAAAAATACTATGCAAGAGAAGAAAAAAATTGGTAAAGCAGATGTGACCAGAGCATCTTGTGTATTTTTTTTATATAATGTTCTTATTTCATTAAGATGGAGATTATCATAAAAAAAAAAATAGGGCAAATCTTTTTTCAAGGAACTAGCCTAGGACTGAGAGTAAGGACTTTGAATGTTGGAACTATGCAAGGAAAAGATAGAGAGCTGGCTGACATGATGCAGAGGAGGAAGGCAGACATACTGTGTGTTCAGGAGACCAGGTGGAAAGGTAGCAAGGCTAGAAGCTTAGGAGCAGGGTTTAAGCTGTTTTATCACGGTGTGGATGGGAAGAGAAATGGAGTAGGAGTCATCTTGAAGGAGTGGTTTGTCAGGAATGTTCTAGAAGTGAAAAGAGTGTCAGACAGAGTGGTGAGTCTCAAGTTAGAAATTGAAGGCATGATGGTCAATGTTGTTAGTGCTTATGCCCCACAGGCAGGATGTGAGCTCGAAGAGAAGGAGAGATACTGGAGTGAGTTAGATGAAGTGATGCAGAGTACCCCCAGAGGTGAAAAAGTGGTCATTGGGGCAGACTTCAATGGACATGTTGGTGCAGGAAAGAGAGGGGACGAGGAAGTGATGGGCAGGTTTGGTATCCAGGACAGGAACACAGAAGGACAGATGTTGATCGATTTTGCAAAAAGGATGGAAATGGCTGTGGTGAATACTTTCTTCAAGAAGAAACAGGAGCATAGGGTGACTTATGAAAGCGGAGGTAAGAGCACACAGGTAGACTACATCTTGTGTAGGCGATGTAATTTGAAGGAAGTCAGTGACTGCAAAGTAGTAGTGGGTGAGAGTGTTGCCAAACAGCATAGGATGGTGGTGTGCAGGATGACGCTGATGGTGAGAAAGGTGAAAAAGGCAGAGCAGAAGACAATGTGGTGGAAGTTGAAAAAGGAAGAGTGTCAGGTTGTCTTCAAGGAGGAGTTGAAACAGGCTTTGGGTAGTCAGGAAGTGCTTCCAGATGACTGGACAACCACAGCCAATGTGATCTGGGAGACCAGTAGGAGAGTACTTGGTGTGTCCTCAGGAAGGAAAGTAGATAAGGAAACTTGGTGGTGGAATGAAGAAGTGCAGGAGTGTGTACAAAAGAAGAGGTTAGCCAAGAAGAAGTGGGACACAGAGAGGACCGGAGAGAGTAAACAGGAGTACAGGGAGACACAGTGTAAGGCGAAGATAGCAGTGTCAAATGCCAAACAGAGTGTGTATGATGACTTGTATGATAGGTTGGACAGTAGAGAGGGAGAAAATGATTTATACAGGTTAGCACAGCAGAGAAATAGAGATGGGAAAGACATGCAGGAAGTTAGAGTGATAAAGGACAGAGAGGGAAATGTATTGACTGATGACAGAAGTGTGCTGGGAAGATGGAAAGAGTACTTTGAAGTGCTGATGAATGAGGAAAATCAGAGAGAAAAAAAGAGTAGAAGGGGTGACCGTTGAGGACCAGGAAGTAGCAAAGATTAGTAAGGAGAATGAAGTGAGGAGGGCATTGAAGAGGATGAAGAGTGGAAAGGCGGTTTGCCCTGATGACATACCAGTTGAGGTATGGAAGTGTCTAGGTGAGGTAGCAGTAGATTTTCTGACAAGAATTTTCCACAAGGTCTTAGAAAGTGAGCAGATGCCGGATGAATGGAGGAGAAGTGTGCTTGTGCCCATTTTTAAGAGCAAGGGAGATGTACAGAGTTGTGGCAACTACAGAGGGATAAAGTTGATGAGCCATACAATGAAGTTATGGGAAAGAATAGTGGAAGCTAGATTAAGGGCAGAGGTCAGCATTTGTGAACAACAGTTTGTTTTCTTGCCAAGAAAGGGCACTACAGATACAGTGTTTACTTTAAGGATGTTATTAGAGAAGTAGAGAGAAGGTCAGAGGGAGCTGCATTGTGCCTTTGTGGATCTGGAGAAAGCATATGACAGGGTGCCGAGAGAACTGTGGTATTGTATGAAGAAGTCTGGAGTGGCAGAGAAGTATGTTAGAGTGGTGCAGGACATGTATGAGAGATGTAAAACAGTGGTGAGGTGTGCTGTCGGTGTGACAGAAGAGTTCAAGGTAGAGGTGGGACTGCATCAAGGATCAGCTCTGAGCCCCTTCTTGTTTGCTATGGTGATGGACAGGCTGACAGACGAGGTTAGACAAGAATCTCCATGGACTATGATGTTTGCGGATGACATCGTGATCCGTAGTGAGAGCAGAGAACAAGTGGAGGAAAATCTAGAGAGGTGGAGGTATGCCCTGGAAAGGAGAGGAATGAAGGTTAGTCTCAGTAAGACAGAATACATGTGTGTGAACGACAAGGACCCAAGAGGAACGGTGAGTTTCAGGGGCAGAGATAAAGAAGGTGGAGGATTTTAAGTACTTAGGCTCAACAATTCAGAGCAATGGAGAGTGTGGAAAAGAGGTGAAGAAGCGTGTGCAGGCAGGTTGGAATGGATGGAGAAAAGTGTCCGGTGTGATAGGAGAGTATCGGCAAGAATGAAGGGAAAAGTGTACAAGACGGTGATGAGGCCAGCAATGGTTTAGAGACAGTGGCCCTGGGGAAAAGACAGGAGTCAGAGTTGGAGGTAGCAGAGATGAAAATGTTGAAGTTCTCTTTGGGAGTAACGAGGATGGATAGGATCAGAAATGAGTACATCAGAGGGACAGCACATGTTAGATGTTTTGGAGACAAAGTCAGAGAGGCTAGATTATGAAGGTTTGGACATGTACAGAGGCAGGATAGTGAGTATATTGGTAGTAGGATGCTGAGGTTGGAACTACCAGGCAGAAGGCCCAGAGGAAGACCAAAGAGAAGATTTATGGATGTGGTGAAGGCGGACATGAAGGTCGTTGGAGTAAGAGTAGAAGATGCAGAGGATAGGGTGAGATTGAGGCAGATCATTTGCTGTGGCGACCCCTGAAGGGAACAGCCGAAAGGAAAAGAAGAAGAAGAAGACAGTGATTTAAAAAAAAAAAAAATTAAAGGAATAACACTTTGTTGTTGCTGGAATGTTTAGTTGTATATACATGGGAAAAACTATTGAGAACACTATTAAATGTCAACACACACACACACACACACACACACACACACACACACACACACACACACACACACACACACACACTCATACACTCATCACTCCTGAAACATTAAAATTTTTTGCTACCAGCTTTTTCTGCTCTTCAGTAGGCATGGTATTTGGCCTCAGTTTTCAAGGAGCATTTGTAATAGCTTCATCAAAACTTGATATGACCCTTCTTGAAAAAAAGAAAAAACATATTTTTTTGTGTTATTATTGTTGCATGCACACAGTGAGCACTCTTTGCAAAAAAAAAAAAAATCAATTACTGTTTTCCTCACTGTCCCATACAGTTTGGAGGAAAGGTCTGATCTGAGAACAATCCTCGTCGAACTAAACACTCTTGGTTATGAATTTTGGAGCGTGATTTATAAAACCTTTTGAGGTTTTTGTATGTAACCTATGATATAAGCCTGTCGAAACTTTACTCCTGAAATCTTTTGACAGTACCTTGTTACCCATAGTTGATTATTGAAATCATGGAGTTGAAGTCATGCAAAGCTAGCAAAATGACCTTCAATTAAAAGTAAAGTTGAGGCAAGCGGTTTCAAGACTATATGAATTTGTCCATTGTCGTGAGGGGGGGGCACAAACCAGTGTCTCTCCCTCACGCCGGTCCCAAGCCCGGATAAATGCAGAGGGTTGCGTCAGGAAGGGCATCCGGCGTAAAACAAATGCCAAATAAACTATGCGAATCACAAGAAAGAATGACATACCGGATCGGTCGAGGCCCGGGTTAACAACGACCGCCATCAGTGCCGTCAACCAACAGGGTGCTGATGGAAATTGGACTACTGTTGGTCGAAGACGTCGAAGAAGGAGAGGCGGGAGGCGTGTCCGTTGCCAGAGAGAGAAGAGGAAAGGCATGAGTCTAGGACTGAAAGTAGGGACTTTGAATATTGGAACTATGACAGGAAAAGGTAGAGAGCTGGCTGACATGATGCAGAGGAGGAAGGTGGACATAGTGTGTGTTCAGGAGACCAGGTGGAAAGGTCGCAAGGCTAGAAGCATAGGAGCAGGGTTCAAGCTGTTTTATCACGGTGTGGATGGGAAGAGAAATGGAGTCGGAGTCATCTTGAAGGAGGAGTTTGCCAGGAATGTTCTAGAAGTGAAAAGAGTGTCAGACAGAGTGATGAGTCTCAAGTTAGAAATTAAAGGTGTGATGGTCAATGTTGTTAGTGCTTATGCCCCACAGACAGGATGTGAGCGAGAAGAGAAGGAGAGATTCTGGAGGGAGTTAGATGAAGTGATGCAGAGTACCCGCAGAGGTGAAAGAGTGGTCATTGGGGCAGACTTCAATGGACATGTTGGTGCAGGAAACAGAGGGGACGAGGAAGTGATGGGTAGGTTTGGTATCCAGGACAGGAGCATGAAGGACAGATGTTGGTAGATTTTGCAAAAGGATGGAAATGGCTGTGGTGAATACTTTCTTCCAGAAGAGAGAGGAGCATAGGGTGACTTATAAAAGCGGAGGTAGGGGCACACCGGTAGACTACATCTTGTGCTGGCGCTGTCACTTAAAGGCAGTCAGAGACTGCAAAGTAGTTCGGGTGAGAGTGTTGCCAAACAGCATAGGATGGTGGTGTGCAGGATGATGCTGATGGTGAGGAAGGTGAAGAAGGCAAAGGCAGAGCAGAAGACAAAGTGGTGGAAGTTGAAAAAGGAAGAGTGTCGGGTTGTCTTCAAGGAGGAGTTGAAACAGGCTTTGGGTGGTCAGGAAGTGCTTCCAGATGACTGGACAACTACAGCGAATGTGATCAGGAGACAGGTAGGAGAATATTTGGTGTGTCATCTGGAAGGAAAGTAGATAAGGAGACTTGGTGGTGGAATGAGGAAGTGCAGGAGTGTGTACAAAGGAAGAGATTAGCTAAGAAGAAGTGGGACATTGACAAAACCGAAGAGAGTAAACAGGAGTACAGGGAGACACAGCGTAAGGCAAAGGTAGCAGTGTCAAAGGCCAAACAGAGTGCGTTTGATGACTTGTATGCTCGGCTGGAAAGTAAGGAGGGAGAAAATGATTTATACAGGTTGGCACAGCAGAGAAATAGAGATGGGAAGGACGTGCAGCAAGTTAGATTGATAAAGGACAGAGAGGGAAATGTATTGACTGATGACAGAAGTGTGCTGGGAAGATGGAAAGAGTACTTTGAAGAGCTGATGAATGAGGAAAATGAGAGAGAAAAAAGAGTAGAAGAGGTGACTGTTGAGGACCAGGAAGTAGCAAAGATTAGTAAGGGTGAAGTGAGGAGGGCATTGAAGAGGATGAAGAATGGAAAGGCAGTTGGTCCTGATGACATACCGGTGGAGGTATGGAAGTGTCTAGGAGAGGTAGCAGTAGATTTTCTGACAAGAACATTTAACAAGGTCTTAGAGAGTGAGAGGATGCCAGAGGAATGGAGGAGAAGTGTGCTGGTGCCCATTTTTAAGAACAAGGGAGTCGTGCAGAGTTGTGGCAACTACAGAGGGATAAAGTTGATGAGCCATACGATGAAGTTATGGGAAAGAATAGTGGAAGCTAGACTAAGGGCAGAAGTCAGCATTTGTGAACAACAGTTTGGTTTCATGCCCAGAAAGAGCACCACAGATGCAGTGTTTGCCTTGAGGATGTTAATGGAGAAGTACAGAGAAGGTCAGACGGAGCTGCATTGTGCCTTTGTGGATCTGGAGAAAGCATATGACAGGGTGCCGAGAGAAGAACTGTGGTATTGCATGAGGAAGTCTGGAGTGGCAGAGAAGTATGTTAGAGTGGTGCAGGACATGTATGAGAGATGTAAGACAGTGGTGAGGTGTGCTGTCGGTGTGACAGAAGAGTTCAAGGTGGAGGTGGGACTGCATCAAGGGTCAGCTCTCAGCCCCTTCTTGTTCGCTATGGTGATGGACAGGCTGACAGACGAGGTTAGACAAGATTCCCCATGGACTATGATGTTTGCAGATGACATTGTAATCTGTAGTGAGAGCAGAGAACAAGTGCAGGAAAATCTAGAGAGGTGGAGGTATGCCCTGGAAAGGAGGGGAATGAAGATTAGCCTCAGTAAGACAGAGTACATGTGCATGAATGCCAAGGACCAAAGAGGAACGGTGAGATTACAGGGAGCAGAGATAAGAAAGGTGGAGGATTTTAAGTACTTAGGCTCAACAATCCAGAGCAATGGCGAGTGTGGAAAAGAGGTCAAGAAGCGTGTGCAGGCAGGTTGGAATGGTTGGAGAAAAGTGTCCGGTGTGATGTGTGATAGGAGGGTATCGGCAAAAATGAAAGGAAAAGTGTACAAAAGCGGTGTTGAGGCCAACGATGCTGTATGGGTTAGAAACAGTGGCCCTGGGGAAAAGACAGGAGGCAGAGTTGGAGGTAGCAGAGATGAAAATGTTGAGGTTCTCTTTGGGAGTAACGAGGATGGATAGGATTAGGAATGAGTACGTCAGAGGGACAGCACATGTAAGACGTTTTGGAGACAAAGTCAGAGAGGCTAGATTGAGATGGTTTGGACATGTACAGAGGAGGGATAGTGAGTATATTGGTAATAGGATGCTGAGGCTGGAACTACCAGGCAAAAGGCCTAGAGGAAGACCAAAGAGACGATTCATGGATGTGGTAAAGGAGGACATGAAGGTCGTTGGTGTAAGAGAAGAAGATGCAAAGGATAGGGTGAGATGGAGGCAGATGATTCGCTGTGGCGACCCCTGAAGGGAAAAGCCGAAAGGAAAAGAAAGATGAATTTGTCCATGGGTTCAGCTTCTCTGATTAATTCAATGGTTATCTTTTCTCTATACCTGGTCATCTGATTGATAGACAGAGACCTGGAGAGGCTTACAAGCTTCAGTGTTTTCCAACTGTTTTAAAGTTGATGGAGAATTGATGATAATATTGGGGAGGAGGGTTGAAATGCAGCAAATTTCTCTTTTGAGAAAGGCATTTAAATCCAACATATAAATGGTTATAATGGATGAAAATTATCTTTCTTCTGCCCTGAAAATATTCTCTAGCTCCAATGATTGGGTTTTCCAGCAGGACAGTACACCATGCCATGCAGCCGGGTCAATCAATGTGTAGATTGTCATGGTCAGTCCAATTTTCAGACCTGAACCCTGGAAAACCTCTGTAATGTGCTCAAGACATTTTTGCAAAGCATCTTTACGCAATAAAACGGTGATCCTCATTTGGAAGAAACCATAAAAATACAAACCATATATATCTTAGAAATTCATTACAGTCCAACAAGTAGTCCAGCTGATTATTCAACTGTCTGTCTGTCTTCCTTTCGGCTTTTTTCCCCTTTTACTCGGGAGTCGCCACAGCGAATCATCTGATTCGCACGTTTGATTTGGCAGAGGTTTTTACGTCGGATGCCCTTCCTGTCACAACCCTTTATAGCAAGGGACAGAAACACGCTGACGATTTTGCAGCCTACTCTTTACGAAAGTCAGCAATGGTTCTTTTACATGCCTCACACCATAGACAGTGAGAGACATGGCCGGCCTTTTGATAACCCAGTTAGCTGCACTGGGGGGGACAGTGACAACCTTGTGGAGAGTGGGACTCGAACCCCCAACCTTTGGATCAGCGATCCAGTGCCCTATACCACTAGACCACTACTGCCCACAGCTGATTATTCAACTCTTGAGTCCGAAATAATTGCAGGAAAGAGTTCATAAAGTGATGTTCACAGTCTGTTAGTGCACATCTGGGTCCATTTAGGTCTTCATCGGCAAGAAGTAAGGGCTTCCAAGATGACAACTCCAGTCAACATCAGCACACTAGAACAGACCACGGGAATCAGGTATCAGAAGGATCAGGATCACTGGCATCCCAGAAGGAGAATGTATGAGATGAAAAAGATTTCCTTTCGGCTTTTTCCCTTCATCAGAGGTTGCCACAGGAAATGATTCACACGTTTGATTTGGCATAGGTTTTTACGTCGGATGCTCTTCCTGACACAACCCTTTAGCAAGAGACAGAAACATGTTGGCGGCTTTGCAGCCTACTCTTTACGAAAGTCAGCAATGGTTCTTTTACATGCCTCTCACCATAGACAGTGAGAGAAATGGCCCGCCTTTGATAACCCAGTTAGCTGCACTGGGGGGGCAGTGACAACCTTGTGGAGAGTGGAACTCGAACCCCCAACCTTACACTCAGCGATCCAGCGCCCTATACCACTCGACCACCACGGCCCACCCCAGAAGGAGAATGTGTATCTCAACAAAAACAGAAAGAAGATGGAAGGGGAGGGGAGAGGGGGGTTGTTAGATATACTCATAATAGTGTAATGGAAATGGAAGATTTTATTATTGCTGAGTACAAACATGGACTCCGGTATGACTGGCTATAGCAGTATAACTAAAAGAGAGAGAACCAGAAGGAAGACAGAGATGAAGGCACCCTGTGCCGCTGGGCAATCAGCTACTCCACTGTCAATCAGATCCTGGTTGGAGAGCGGCAGCATCCCATCACCACAGTTTTCCAGAACTCTCTATGTCTGAGACCTCTTTCTTCTGTGACTCTGTGACACCAGGAATTCTGTGATGCCTAGACCATTCATCTGGACCCAAAAATGCAGGAGACAGAGTGTGATGAAAACCCAGGAGCTTTATTGTTCACAGGGAAGGCACGAGAGCACAAGGAAATCGTAGTCACACTTAGAGATGCGGAGAAACAAGGAAATCATAAACTAAGGGAACTGGTTGAGCACGGAGCTTAGAGACAGAGACATCATGGGGAAGAGGGACACATCTTCTAGCACTAGGAGGAGCATGCTGCTCTTCTTTATAGCCCGGTGATTGCTGCATGGAATCAGGTATGTGCTTTGCACTCCATCTGCGTGTGACAGCCACGGCCCTCTCCAGCGTCTGCATGCATAAAGAGAGAGAAAGAGAGACGTCAAAACCAGAGTCTCTCACAACACGGACCATAACACATTAAATAAAAACCACAGTACAGTTAAAGCATAATGACAATAAAGATAAGAATTTTTACCTTTGTGGTGCTGAGCAGTTGGCATACATAAATGTTGGATAGGGAGAGAGGAGGAGGATCTCCTTCCATGACAGAAAGGGAGAAAGAGGAGGATCCCCTTTCATAACCGAGAGGGAGAGAGTAGGAATATCCCTTTCCGTAACAGCTTCAGGTGAATCAGCCAAAGGTGTTTTTTCCTCTTGCGACTCGCTTTGGCGTAGATGACTCTTCTTCAGGATGTTTCTTTTCTTGAAGAACATTTCTAACGTGACGTGTTTCTACCTTCTTTTCAAAATGGTACGGAAGTGGCTCATGAGCTCATCGTTGAAGGTGTTCACAGTGCTGCTAGCGCTAGCTTTAGTTTTATCAGGATAATACATAGTATCAACAACTTCCGGACTTCCAGAACAGCACTGCTAGCTTTATCAGGGTGATACATACCTACCCACTGTTTTCTTTCTCTATCTCAATGGCCAGCTTAATACAGCTAAGCTGCATGGCTAGAATTCGGGCATGTGCTGTATCCAGACTCAGGATTGACTGAGCTTGTGTGCAGGTAAAGTGGCAGGTGTGGCCAACATGGGTAGCTTACCGATATTTTGATTCTGGGACAGTAGGAAATTTAGATGAATGACTTGGTTGAGAAAGTTATTGAGCATGCTGCCAGAAATCCAGACGTATTACCGTGGTGGGAATTTGACGTTTCACACACAATGACACAAGGGAAGTAAAGTTGTACTTGTTAGCTTTCTCATCTAGGCTGTCAAAAACAAACTGAAAAGAAAATGAAATCTTCATTATGTTTAGAAAGGCAACTTGATTTTAGGGTTGAGCTTCTGTTATTACAGCAATTATGAATAACTTTCAGCTTTTCAAAAAGCTCTGCATGTTGTATGTTACTCATCTTTAGAGAATATTCAGTCATCTCTAGATGCCACATAGTCCACCACTTTCTGACTGCAGATGAGGTACAATAAGAATCCACTACCATCTGAGCCCCTGGATTTTGGTCCTCCTTGAATTTCAAGGGGTATAGTGCTATATACCCAAGAATGATCCATGCATTTGCATCCTTCCTGCAGTGGAGCCACTGGAGCAAACACAGGGTGAAAGGGTGTCCCAGCAAGTAGTACTGAAGTGTGAAGACTGTCAGCTTGGCATTCACTTTCTATGATGCAACAGTTTCTTTCACAGACACAGAGCTTTGACGAGAGAACAACACTGAGCACCTCTTTCCCTTCACTGGCTAAGACAAACCAGCCCCAAGCCCTGTGTCAGCTGTACAGTCATGTGAAAAAAGATTGACACCCATTAAATACTCAACTTTTTATTAAGAAATGTTCACATAATGTCCAATCTTGTTTTTATTTATTTTTGAGAAAGAAATTAATTTAATTGTAATTAAACTATCAATTAAGATATATTGACACTAGGCAGTAATATAATAAAGTTAAAATTTCAAAAAGACTTTAATATAAACAAGAGTCAGTAAGAAAACACAATTACATCAACAATAGAAACCAGCATATAATATGGTAGTTCAATGAAGGACCCATTGTTTATTGTCACACTTGCTCTTGCCTGGTCGCATACGGCTGCCAAGAGACTTCTCCAACTTCACTGTTGAAGTAGAGCTTCAGGTACTCTCGCTGTTTCTTGGCCTCTATAGTGTCTCTGTTGGAACCCACCACATGCTCCAAGTCATGCATATTATCCGTTTCATGCCACTGGCCTAGAATAATGTTGTAGTCATCTCCTCGGTCCAAAACTGCATCCTGGGTGACAGTGTATCTCATCCTCTTGATGTTATGAAGACAGACAGCAGCTTCAACCATAAGTCTGATGACATCTGGTCCTTGTTGCAGTGTAGACAGTAGGAACTGCCAAGATGCCAAATGCATTCTCAATGACTCAACGTGCTCTGGATACCCTGTAGTTATATGCCAATTCTTCCTCTGTAAGGGCTCACCTGGAATATGGCTTTATAAGGTACTTCCAGAAAGTAACAATAAAGTATGGCATGTCAGTGTCGTCTTGGGGCAGAGGCTGTGGTGTGGGGAAGTTGTTGGGACCATCTTTGATGCATTCTTTCAGCTCTGAGGCGTTGACTATCTGGGCATCAGACATGTGGCCCATGCCACCGACGTCTATCTATAGGAACCTGTAGTTGGTGTCTACCAGTGCTCGCAGAACAATGGAGAAAAATCCCTTGTAGTTGTAGTAAAAGGTTCAAGAAGATGGTGGTTTTCTAATGGCGACATGTTTCCCATCCAAGGCTTCAACAACATGAGGCAGGTCCCATTTCTCCTGGAAATCCCAGCTGAGTGATTTCCATTCCTGCACAGTATGTGGGCACTGTGCGACTGTGCATTTGTAGTGATCGATGATGGCCTGACAGACCTCTGGTAGCAAACTTGCGATGGTGTGATGAGATTCCCTGAAGTTGAAGGCCAAAGTTGGATACTTGTCGCCCGAGGCCAGATGACGCATGGTGACAGCTAGTTTCAGACCAGGGCTGAGTGCACTTCTGAAGTTCGTATCCTTCTTTGTCAGTCAAGGAGCCAAAACCATCAGCAACTCGTCGAACAGCTCAGGTAGGACCTGGAAATAATTGAAAAAGGACTGCTTGTCTTTGAACCGGAGCTCTTCCATAAGGTTGTCATAGTTCCCAAGACCAATTCTTCATTCCACGCTCAGCCAAGGATGTACCCAGAAGCGTTTGGGTGTGTATCTCCTTTTTTTCCCCTCATCGTCTACGGTCGATGACAATGTCTCATTGCATTTTGGTGTATTCGTGAAGCAACAGCAGCATGTGGAGCAGTTCCAAGTCAGCCATTTCTCTATCCTTGTCCATTTTGGGAGAGCCTCTTGGTGTTTTCAGTACGTGTTTGCTTGGCAGAATGAGATTCTCCGGTCGAATCTGTGAATTTATAGGCGGAATCAGGAGCAAATCCTTTGATCTTTGGCGATTTTTAAGTATTGAAACGCGATTACCCCGGGTATTCCTCAGTCATTCCGTGTTGAATGTAAACGTTCCGCTTTCATGCCACGTGTTCCCGCAATCATTCCGAAGCTCTTCCTTCTCAAATGGAGTAGTGCTATAGTTATTTCTCAAGTGTTCCGTGCTTTCCGTGAACGATCCGTGAATTATTCGAAAGTCTTCCTTTGCAATCTGTAGTTATTCGTACTTGTTCTGCAGTTAATCCATGCGCTTTCCCGTATTTATTCCTACAGTGTACGGTAATCTTGCCGTGCCTGTTCCGCACATGCCGTGAACGTTCTGAAAGTGTTCCGAATGTACAATTTTCTGTAGGATTTTCACCCATTTTCCATGTAAAAATGCCGAAGCTCTTCCGTAGACTTTCCCCCATGATCGAATGCCGTGCTCCAGTGACATGGGGGTTATATAAGCAACCACAATCTTCTTCCTTAGGGCCTGCGATAGCTCTCTGGATCTCACCATGGTGCACATTCTCACTTCAACAGACATAAGCACACCCAACTAAATGTCTAAGGTTTAAATAGGGTAAGCCTTCTTCAAAATGCCAGGGTAGTGATGTTCTGTTCATGTGCACTTGATATATTGTACATCTGATACACCTGTGATTGATTATAGCCATTTTAAGTAGCAAAACGGGGGAGGGGGGCTAATTTTTTCCTCCGGTGAAATAAGCATTGCTACTCATATCTTTTGTTTTCCAAGTAAAAATACTTTAATTTATGATGCTTAATTGCAAATATATCACTTTTTTTCCAGCAATAAATAAAAACAAGATTGGACATTGTTAGGTGAAAATTTCTTAATAAAGAGTTGACTATTTTCAGGTGGAGGTGGCCCAGTGGTAAAGTGCTGGATTACCAATTCCTAGTTTGGAGGTTCAAGCACCACTGTCTACAGTTGTCACAGCTGCCCCATCAGTGCAGCTAATTGGGATATCAAAAGCTGGCCATTTTGTTACGTATGGAATTTAGAAGATGAAACTTGCCCCTTGAAACCAGCAAAGCATGACAAACCAAGGCATAAAATATATACAATTTAATAATATCAACAAAATAAGACAGAATAATAACTTGTAGTT
This sequence comes from Plotosus lineatus, assembly GCA_024760905.1. Classification (NCBI taxonomy): domain Eukaryota; kingdom Metazoa; phylum Chordata; class Actinopteri; order Siluriformes; family Plotosidae; genus Plotosus; species Plotosus lineatus. The sequence continues at coordinate 28,635,366 of CM045729.1, read as the reverse complement.
TAAACCTAAACCAAACACAAATTGAACAAGGGTCATGACATAAAGATAGTCACCAAGCAGCTGCAGTATAATTTAGAGACAGCGTGCACACCAGTGATAAAACGCTTGGAATCTCGCATATCGAAAGAAACAAATGATGAAAATCCTTGCATTGGCTGTGGATGCACGTGGATGATGGACTTGGGTGATGAAGTCTTGGATGGAGCGCATTGGATGATCTGCCTTAGATAATTCTTCTTCGATGATTCGGAGCAGGTTGACAAAGGGTCCTTATATACATTCTCTAAAGTTCAGGAAAGTTCCTGTTCTGGAATATTCTAATGACCTTACTCGTCACCAGGGCACATGTGCAACTAGGTCCATCTCGAAGATTCCCTAATATGCTGGAAAGTTCCACACCCAATTAAAGCATGAAGGAAAAACAGCAGTGTTCCAAAAACAGCTGAACCATGTGTCACTATTTACAGCACACCAACTGAATATAATTACACTCACAACTTATACATTCATTATGTCTATATTTACATTTATTTACATTCCCATAACAATGTCCCTCACTGTCTTTGGTCAGAGGCATGTAAAAGAACCATTTCTGACTTTAATAGAGAGTTGGGTACACAGTTGTTAGCATGTCTCTTCCATGTGCTGGCCTGGTGAGCTGTCCACGGTGTACTCTGCCTTCGCCAAGTGTCAGCTGAGATGGGTGCCAGCTTTACTGCGAACCTCATTAGGATAAAGCAATTCAGAAAATGAATGAATAAAAGAGTTGACTATTTAATTTTTTCACATGTTTGTATCTGTCTTCAAGATAAAAGGGGAGAGAAAGGTCAAGAGAAGTAAAAGTAATCCCCACACAATACACCGTTTAGCTGGCAAAATGCTCAGAAAGTTCTGTTCTGTAAGAGCACAAGGAGCTGTCACACGACCTTTTTGGTTTTAATTCCCACGTATGAAGCAATTCCTGCAGTCTTTATCAATTTGAAGACACACTGACTCACTGACCCACTTGATAGTCCAAATACTGCACAGTATTTGCATTCACCAAATTGTACACTTTAGTTTACTGTCATCTCAGGACACCCATTAGATGTTTGTAAATGCCTCTCCAAGAATCGTCATAATCACTGGCGAATAAAAATAAGCCATGGAGTCATTTAGTATTTTCTTAATCCGTCCTTTTGACTTTTTGGGTTCAACAACTGGGTCAGTGATTTTTTTTTTTTTTTTTTTTTTTTTGATGCAAGTGTCCTGCATTGCTCTATTTTTTTTTTAATTACTGCAAAGTACAGGAAGCTGGGAATAAGTTTATGCTGGAGACTCTGACCACTGATTACACTTACTTGGTCACAGGCATGCCTCAAGGTCTCATCTCCAATAGGAGATTCCCTATGGAAGAGTTGATGGCAGAGCTGATGGTCATAGCCTCTCTAACTGCTTCCCCAGCCAATGTTGCACTAGCACTTTGGGAGCAGCCGTAGCATAATGGTAAGAGAACCAGCTTTGGGGCGGAACGTAAAAATGTGTAGGGGTGGGGAAGTGAGCAAGTGTGTGTGTGTGTGTGTGTGTGTGTGTGTGTGTGTGTGTCTGTGTGTGTGTGTGTGTGCGTGCTCACTTTGGATATGTTAAATGCAGAAGCAATGATTTCCCTTGTGGGTTTAATACAGTATAGCAAGCAGAATGTTCCCCATCTTTTACTGTGGTAGAACACATCCAACAACCATGGTTTAATTAAAACTGAAGTCCTGCGAAATTCTGGAAGCCCCCAAAATAACTCTGTGAGATGACACCTCCACGATCTACTTTTCGCACCCAGATACAACCAAATAGACACATTATTGAACATTTATGGACACACCTCATTTTCGGCAATCATGCATTTTCACAGCTCCACAGTGAATAAGGCTTTGATAGATTATGGTTTAATTGCATCAGGAATGTAATTTTCACAACAATAATACAGTGTGGTGAGTACTATCTGCTTGTTTTGATTTCCTCTATTCTGCCCTCTGAGCCTGCTGTCTTCACAGATTGGGGAAGACATCGTCCTTATTTACATGATGGGTTCCTGCTCAGTATCTTTTTACCTGGAATGGGAAGATGGTTGGTTAGAAACAAGCTTAAAGTATTGGCTTTCCTCACTCCTCTACCACTCACTTAATTGCCAGAAATTTTTGCTTCATGACCACACATTACCATTTTTTGGGGCCAGTTTCTAGCCTGTGCATGGTGTGCTCTTTAAATTAACTCTTGAATGGCACCCAGGCCCATCTCCATGACATATAAAAGGGAGGTTAGGGTTGCTCAAAACTGGGGATGAAGTCGTGACTGCTTTTAGATCCTGGAAGGTCTGTTGGCTTTCTGTGTCCTCCAGATCTTCTTTGGCTTCTGTAGTGTAAATATTTCCATCTGGTTACCTATAGTACAGAACCAACCTCAAGCCTGGGGGTATCTGGGCTGTAGCCATGGTGCTGCAAAAATACAAATGGCTGTGAAGTAGTGAGAAACAGACACAGTATCAAGCAGCATGTGACTAATTTCAGCATTGGTTTTTTTTTCCATTCTCTTTATAATATCAACCATCCAATTTTAAAATAAACAAGTTCTATCACTTCCGTTGGAATGCTTTAACTTAAACAGAAATGCATCTAAATATAAATATGACTCTAAAATCAAACACCAAAGTGCCTACTGTGGCTGTTTTAACAAAATACGAACTAATCAACTCATAGATATGACATAGAGTTGCATTCACCATGAGAATATGTCAATTTACATCAACCAACATTACTTAGTAGTGGTTGTTATAAAAACCACAGCACTACAAACATAACAGTTTTGTGTACAGCTCAGTACATTTACTCTAAGACCTTGTTGACACGAAAACAGTAGCTAAAACACTAGCTTGCTACCGTTGTCTTACATGGTGGACACCTGGGGCCTCATATACTAAGACTTGCCTGGAATTCGTATTGAAAAATGCTGTACACCTAAATCCAGGAAACATAAGCACAAACACATCCAGATGTATGAAGATGTGTACACATGAATCCAAGTGAATTGCCTTTGAATATCAGTATCAACGTGGAATTGAATGCACATGTTGAAGTATCTGATCAATCCCTGTCCAGGGCCATATTTAAATATGCAAATTGTACTTAAATCTCCCTTAAAGTTTCTGCAGTATACATTAGTAAACATTGAGTAAGATGGGGTGAAGTTGAAAAAATAATTCATGGAATTTCACTTTACTGTTGGACTGTTTAGTTGCACTGTATGGGAATTTGATATACCTGTCTGACATGTGGATAATTCTATCCTACACAGCTGGGTATGGCTTGGCTCAGGGTCAACTGGCACAGTCCCAATTGATCAGCCAGTTTCCTTTGTTCCAAGGAACCCCAGTGTGGTCAGCACCTGAATCATCGCCGTATCACAATCCAAGGCTGTCTGGAGCTCTGTCCACAGTTCCAGGAGGATTGCCCTCGGCTGATGAGTCACGTGCTAGTAAATCCTCTCCAAATACTCACTCGCCTCTTATTGCACCATTCGCAACGTCTTGTAATACTGCTAAAGCAGCCATTGTTGTTAACAGTATTTTCTGCATCACTTTGCTCATGCTTTTATATCCACTCATCTAACTGTAGACATGGGGATGAGTTAATTGTTCATGTGTCTCTTATGTGCACATTACTTTAAAGATGAATTGTTTTCACATTATCAACAGTTTCCCAGCATCACCTCTAGATGTCGCCAAATGACCTGAAACTCTAGAAACATGCGTACGCTAGCCATGGACATTGCACGAAGCACCGCATATATCCACAGTATATCATTTCAATCTTGATACGTCCAAATGTGGGAAAGGACGTACGCCACATTTTTGTGCGGACACTTTGTACATGAGGCTCCTGGTGTTTGAACACAGAAACATGATAACAATGACTGAATGGAAGTTTATACCCCCATTTCACTGGAGCGCGGAATGCAAGAATCATGGCGGAAAGTGATTATAACTTTAAAACTTTATTACATGAACAGGAAAACAGGAAAAATGAAGTGAATGAACTGGAATAATTTATAGTGGAATTAACTTCCTTGAGTGTTCCACAAGTCTTCCGTTTTATCCGCAACCATTCCACAAATGTTCCGCATGTGTTCCGCAAACCTTCCATGAGTATTCCGTGGTTATTCCGTGGCCGATTTTGACCACTCGGAAGAAGGAGGAGGAACGTTCGTGGAACGTTCACGGAAGACTTGCGGAATAAAAGGAATGATCACAGAACGTTTGTGGAAAGGACGGAACGTTTGCAGAAGGACTGCGGAACGTGAGGGAACACTGTCGGAAAATATTTCCGTGAACGTGCTTTTGAACCTTCGGAATCATACGGAAGGACACCTAAGATGACGGAATGACTGAGAAACGACCGAGGAATGTTGGAGGATGACAATTTTTTTGTTTCTGCGAGTCTGCCACGCTCCAGTGAAATGGGGGTATTAGGCAGTATGCTGACCAATTTTAAGATTTTTTCGCATAGTTTGCATACCTACAAAGCAGTGAGAAAGAGACACGGTTTCAGCAGTGTACGACGAGCTTCAGCACTATTTTTATTCTGTCTTCTTTGGCAGTAGCAGGGCTCAAGCTAATGGTTTCAGACTGAACGTCACAGTGCCACCTTATGATCACAACATGAAATAACACCATATGCTGTCATAAAACTTTAACTTTTTATCTTCTTCTCCTTTCGGCTTTTTCCTTCAGGGGTCGCCACAGCGAATCATCTGCCTCCATCTCACCCTATCCTTTGCATCTTCTCTTACATCAACTACCTTCATGTCATCCTTCATCACATCCATGAATCGTCTCTTTGGTCTTCCTCTAGGCCTCCTGCCTGGTAGTTCCAACCTCAGCATCCTACTACCAATATATTCACTATCCCTCCTCTGTACATGTCCAAACCATCTCAATCTAGCCTCTCTGACTTTGTCTCCAAAATGTCTTACATGTGCTGTCCCGCTGATGTGCTCATTCCTGATCCTATCCATCCTTGTTACTCCCAAAGAGAACCTCAACATTTTCATCTCTGCTACCTCCAGCTCTGCCTCCTATCTTTTCCCTAGGGCCACTGTTTCTAAACCATGCAACATCGCTGGCCTCAACACCGTCTTGTACACTTTTCATTCTTGCCGATACCTTCCTATCACACGTCATACCAGACACTTTTCTCCAACCATTCCAACCAGCCTGCACACGCTTCTTCACCTCTTTTCCACACTCTCCACTGCTCTGGATTGTTGAGCCTAAGCACTTAAAATCCTCCACCTTCTTTGTCTCTGCTCCCTGTAACCTCACAGTTTCTGTTGGGTCCTTGTCATTCATACACATGTATTCTGTCTTACTGAGGCTAACCTTCATTCCCCTCCTTTCCAGAGCATACCTCCACCTCTATACCCTTTTTATAATAGATAAAATATTGGGGGGGGGTAGTTCCCTACATCTTACTATACGAGGCTTTTTTTTCACCCTCTGCACTCTCTTCACAGATCATAGATCTTTCTTTTACTGTGGAACTTTTTACTGTCGACAGAGAAATATTTAAATTGTCGACTACTTGTTGCTGGCTGATACTTTTGTCTGACTAAGCCACAATTTGACCCTTCTGAAAATCTGACAATGCTTGAGGTCCTGGAGTGCGAGGCATGCTTGCATTACTTTATCACCTTAAAATAGCAGCCTGCCTTGTGTTCATTTTATTTAAGTAATCAAACTTTCAGATTTTCAGAGGTTGAATAACTTACACGCTTGAAATGGGCTATTATGGTCATGCAGCAAGCCTCTTTTTTGAGCAGCAAATATACATTCTGAAATTGTGGGTCTCTTTACTTATGTCCGATCACTGTGTGTGTGTGTGTGTGTGTGTGTGTGTGTGTGTGTGTGTGTGTGTGTGTGTGTGTGTGTATGCATATTTTTCTTTGCTGTTTGCTATTCACCTCTTCTCTCACTTTAGCCACAGGATGTGCCCCCCCTCATGCCAGGTTTTAATCTTCTTTTTTTTTTTTTGGTTATTTGCCTTTTCTGTTATCAGCTTCTGAAGTGATTACTGAAAATAAATGAAACCAAGGACAATCTTCTTCTAACTTGTCATTCATTCATTTTCTATACTGCTTAATTAATTACACAATTAAATGAGACTTACCTGTAAGTTGATATTTGATTGTAATTCCACCAACCTATGAAGTACTGAGGGATTACGTGAGATGCCCATGCGCAGAATATCAGGTTTTAGAGTGTAGAAATATGATTTCATATTTTCCAGCCAGGGTGGGAAGGGTGGGCCTGTAATCCCTCAGTACTTCATAGGTTGGTGGAATGACAATCAAATATCAACTTACAGGTAAGTCTCATTTAATTGTGTAATTCCACCTCCCTATTCCATCCTATCGGGACTACGTGAGATATTTAGAGTAAAATCATATTTTCATCAATTTCATCAAGCCCAATCTTAGTTCAATATGTCACATTTATGTAGTGAAATGCACACGTTAACTCAGTCACATAAGTAAACATTCCTGATAATTCGGGGAAACATGCAAAGCTTATGACGAGATGATCAAATACCAACATTGGATACAGAATTTAAAAGAGCACTACTGAAACTACTGTCATGAGAAACTGGTTTGTTATAAAACTGTCTGAACACACATCAACTGCTCCAATCTGCCGTCCGCAGAACCGTTTGAATTGGCACATTGAAAGCTAATGCTGCACTAGTAGAGGCTGATCTTACACTCTGTGGTTTGAATATTGACATATCAATAACTGCACTTTTGAGAACAAACTTTATCCATCTACTCACTCTTTTGTGAGGCCTAGTAATGCTTATGAACAAAGCTGTCTCGTCTCCTCTGAGGTCGCGAGATATATATAGCTCTAGAGAGAGAGTTCACCTTGGTGAAAACCAGTTTGAGTCTGTTTGAGCAGATCCCCAATTGTAATTTTTACACAGTTATCAGAAATATCTACATTTCTAATGTCAATAAGATGGAGGGCCTGAATTCTTTGCCCTGATAAAAGCAGGGTAAGCATGGGCAACTTAAGTGTCAATCCTTTTAACAATTCACATGTCAATTGATCTCTCAAATACAACAAAACATGCTGTATCTTCCAAGTGACATCTAAGTAAATTAGATAAAGTTGATCTAGCTGTATTAATTATTAAGAGTATCCAAAACCAGAGTCATATAACACTGACCATAAATGCAAAGCCACACCCAAAGGTGGTGAAAGGGAATCAACACCCCTTGCAATGCAAAAACACAACCACTTTGGGTAATATGTCCCATATTGCTGGTGTGTCGCATGTCTCCATGACTACAGGATAATGTTTGTAACTGATGCTGAAAGGCCCTGATTTTCCAAGCCTTCTCTGACAGCCTGAATGCTGCTAGTTTGAGTTTCTTGTGGAGTGGATGTCGAAACTGTGGCCGATTGAGGAGTCATAACAGGGATTGAGATTTTGGCAGCAATCTTGGACAGTCTATAGACAATTCCAGTAACTTCGTAAACCGAAATTGAGTTGTCCATATCAGTGCTACCATGAGCACTTCTGCCTCTTCGTTAATTACTTTGTGCAGAACTCTTGCCAATCACACTGAAAGGGCAAAATATATAGTTATAAGAATTTCCCCAAAACACAGTAAAAGCATCAACAGCTTCCGCATCGGGTCAGGGTACCAAGATCTGTTCAATTGTGTATTTAATCTAGAAGCAAAAAATTCTCTAACCAGCTTCCCAAACACATCACACATTTATGTAAACACCTGTTCATTTAAGTGCCATTCTTTGTCATCTGGGAACTTCCTTGAACACTCATCTGCTTCATAATTACACACCCCAGGCAAATGAGCAGCTGACAACCATATATTCCTGTCAGTGGCCCATAGCCACAGTTCCCTAGTGGCATTGTTGACATCCAACCTTCATCCCTCCCATATGTTTAATATATGACACCGCTGTTGTATTATCTAACATTAGCCTGATATGAATATCTTGTCTGGGATGAAAAGAAAGTTTGTACACAGAAGTAGGCTGCCTTTAGTTCCAAAAATATTGATATGAAGTTCACTTTCTTCAGCAGACCATAAACCCCTAGTACTAGTTTGATCACAGTCTTTCACTCCTCCCCAACCACTTTTTGATGTATCAGTCTTAATTACCACGTCTGGCTGAGGAACATGAATTGGTTTGGGGCAATTGCCTGTATTGCTTATCCACCAAGTCAAATCATTCACACAATCTGAATCAAACAACACTGTAGAGTCAAAATTGCCTTTAGCTAATTTCAAGCCATGATTTTTGTGAATGTCAATTCGTTTGGAGAAAACAGGGGCATGTTTCATTCCTTGTGCAGCCACATTAAATTGACCAATCAAATCAGCCAAATCTGATGGTGACTCATTCAGCATTTAGTAATTCCAAACATTTTTGAGCAATTTTGCTCTTCTTGTCCTCTGTCAATGTAGCAGTCATGCTCTCACTGTTGAGAACAAATCCAAGGTACATAATTTCTTTAGTTGGGGTAAGAACAGACCTATCAGGATGTACAGTAAAACCTAGACGTTTCAGTGTGGTTGCCACATTTTCCTTCATGTTTTGTCAAACTAATCAAGAGAGAGTCGTCAATATAGGAGGTGTTTGGAAACCCCTGACTTGTAAGCGATGGAAACTGGTTTCACCGCTCAGTAAAGATTCTAGGTGCAGACGAAAGCCCATTTGGAGACAAGTAAACCGAAGTAAAGTTTCATTCCAGACAAATCTCAAATATTTACTTTCTTCATGCTTTACTGGAATACTAAAGTAGGCGTCCTTTAAATCTAGAGAGGCAAAATAGCAGCCCTTTTCCCACCAGAAAATGGCAGATCAGAAAGTATCCATTTTAAATTGGCAGGTTTCAACACTGTCGTTCAGTGTTTTGAGGTTCAATGATTCTCAAGGAACCATTTTTCTTGATGCAAGAAAATATATTTGATTTAAATTACCCATCTACATGTTCACATGCCTCTATGATATCTTTGTCATAAATGTGGGAAGGTTTTTCTCTAATGAGCATGCGCTCATTCTTTGTAAACTTAATAGCATTAGGTATAGTCTGCTGGGATGGTGTTGTAGTAAAATCTATATCTACACCATCAATATTAGATAACATCCAAGGATCAGATGAAATGTCAGCCTATTTACTTGCAAAATGTTGCACTTTCCCAACATAAAGGTTTTCAGGAGTGTTTATCACAAAAAAACTCCTCAGGTATGTGCCTCACTTTGTTCCCTTTTTGACAATTCTGCCTTTACTTGTGGAACCCTTCGTCCCTCTGACGCTTCTGTAAAAAAAAGTGTTCTGTTCATTTCCACCACCTCGACATTGCTTAGCTGTGGAGCTGTGGTCTTGAAATTTTTGTTAGCGATAACCTCGACGATATCTTGGTCTGTCGGACACAAAACTTTCTTTTCCATCTGTTTAGAGTCGCCAATGTCCTTTATTTTCTTATGCACCTCAGCGGCAAACAAATACTTACTGGTGGTGATCATACCAGAAGTACAAAGGCTCTTATATGGCCCAGTCAAGTGCTGCTTAAATACATCGCGCCTTTTCACATTCATGTCTGCTTGTGCACCTGTCAGCAGTCTGAGCCCTGGTGCGTTGGCCGGGAAATGAACCCGAACTACATGGAAGGAAGCTATACTTACCACTATACCACCAATGCTGTATTATGCTTGTCATCAGCATGTCGGCAACTTGAATGATGGGGATCATTGATTTAACCAGTAAGCCTTGCCCATGTTGCATTTTTATGTCTCTTGTTTTGCTGTATGCTTTCGCCTCGTGCCAGATTTCTTCATTTACTTTTAGCACCACTAAGCCTTCACAATTCTTGGGACGAAAATAATTGTCCATTAGGACCTTCAACTTTGTGAAATCTGGCGCTTTGGCCAGTCCATCCCCAATCGACTTCGCTAACTCCGGTTTTATACCATCTGAAGTATTTTCATCGTCACCAAAGAAATCTGCAAATTTGTTCATTAATGAAGACATGAACGAGGCATCAGAGTCTTCTGTGTCTGGGTCACCGATTTTACTGTCATTCCCACAAACCTGAGACACTAATGTATCAAATTTATCGCCTTCCTCCTCATCTGTATCGGAAGTGGCGTCGCCTTCCACCATTGTTTGTTCTCTTCCGCCTGGTACACAATCGGAAGTGGGCGGGATCGGAGACGGTCGTGAGTTTTCGTCACTGTGAAAAGTGGTTAAATTTCTTCCAATATTTTCTAAAGTCTTTTCCATTTTCTGCGTAGCTGCAGTCTGGGTCACTTGATTTTTCACCATAAAATCTAACGGTTTCATGAGGTGGTTATCAGTGGTGACCTTACTTTCCTTGCTGCTCGCTGGCTTATCGCCTCGAGCTTTGGCCGAAACTAGATCATCAGGAGTCTCACCACTCGATTCAATTACTCCGTCTGAGGCAGCAATGTCCTCGACATTTGGCTGCTCTTTCCTGTCCCATGAGGATTTCATTGTCTTTCCACTTCTGGAAGTTGACGGCATGCTCTGTACAATGCCAAGTGCTCCCTCACGAGCCTCTACCCCCTCAGGGCTGTTGTTGGACCCAGTTAGTTGCACGGTCGGGGGGGTGGGGGTTGGGGGTGGGGGGCAGTGACATGGGCTTGAACTTCCAACCTTGGGAGTGGTAATCCAACACCTTACTACTGGGCCACCACTGTCCTGTTCTAAGTTGTATTTACTCTTACTAGCTCGTCCTAGATCAGTTCAGAACAAATTAGAGGAAAACCTTAAAACGTGATACATATTCACGAAGATGTAAGACATTATTAGGCACTTCTAATCTAGTAGATAAATACTAATCATGATAAAAATTGTGAAGATGATAAATATAAAATATATTACTAGCCATCTTACATTTTGGGCATATTTAATATGAAAACACCCAGAGTCATTTTAATTTCTTTGAAAAGAAAACTTTAAATTCATCCTTGGCATCAAAGTGGTGTACCAAGTTGCAAAAAAAAGTAATGTAGTAATTAGCACATCCTCCCTACAGCAAGAAGGTGAGGGAGTTTTTTTGTGGAGTTTGCATGTTCACCCTGTGCTTGCATAGGGTTTTCTCTGGGTACCACTTTCCTTTTGCGGTCCAAATACATCCATATTGGACTAATTTGTTTCCAAATTGACCCTAGGTATAAATTTGAATGTGAATGGCTGAGTGTGTGTTGACCCTGTGATAGAATGTTGAACTGTTGATGGTATACCTCGCTGTCACCCAGAATCGACCGAGATAAGCTCCAGCCTTAACATGATCATAGTAGGACTAAGTGGTTAAGAAAGTTCATTAATTTTGTTTGGTTTTTCTGAATTTCATGTTTTTATTGTCTGTTTGCCATTAATCTCAACATATTATCAGATGTTTTTTTTTTTAAATAAAATTAGTGAATTGACATTTAAAATATGGGTGTTTGTGGGAATACACTCAACCAGTTATGGAATCTCTGAATCTCATGTTTTTACTGTAGATTGAATTATGTCAATATTATTAAATTGACAAAAGTATTATTGTCATTACTGATAAAGAAAAATTATATCCCCTGAAGTTTGTAGTGTGTTGAGTATTATATTTAGTGTTTGTCAGTGAATAATTTGACTAATATACAGGAAACTGTGAAGCCGGGAGCATATCAGTCCGACCCAAAGATGCAGGAGACCAAGTACGATGAAATAATGACTTTTATTGAGCACAGGGGAAGCACTGGAGTTGAATGTTGTTAGTGCTTATGCCCCACAGGCAGGATGTGAGCTAGAAAAGAAGGAGAGATTCTGGAGTGAGTTAGATGAAGTGATGTAGAGTAGCCCCAGAGGTGAAAGAGTGGTCATTGGTGCAGACTTCAATGGACATGTTGGTGCAGGCAACAGAGGGGACGCGGAAGTGATGGGCAGGTTTGGTATCCAGGACAAGAACACAGAAGGACAGATGTTGATAGATTTTGCAAAAAAGGATGGAAAGGGCTGTGATGAATACTTTCCTCCAGAAGATACAGGAACATAGGGTGACCTTATAAAAGCGGAGGTAGGAGCACACTGGTAGACTACATATCTTGTAGACGAAGGAATTTGAAGGAAGTCAGTGACTGCAAAGTTGTAGTTGGTGAGAGAGTTGTTAAACAGCATAGCATGGTGGTGTGCAGGATAATGTCGTGTTGTCTTCAAGGAGGAGTTGAAACAGGCTTTGGGTGGCCAGTAAGTGCCTCCAGATGACTTCACAACTATAGCTAATGTGATCAGGGAGACAGGTAGGAGATTACTTGGTGTGTCTTCTGGAAGGAAAGTAGATAAGGAGACTTTGTGGTGGAATGAGGAAGTGCAGGAGTGTGTACAAAGGAAGAGGCTAGCCAAGAAGAAGTGGGACATTGAGAAGACCGAAGAAAGTAAACAGCAGTACAGAGAGACACAGCGTAAGGCAAAGGTGGTGGTGTCAAAGGCCAAACAGAGGGCATTGAAGAGGATGAAGAGTGGAAAGGCAGTTGGTCTTGATGATATACCTGTGGAGCTATGGGAGTGTTTAGGAAAGAGAGCAGTAGATTTTCTGACAAGAACATTCAACAAGGTCTCAGAGAGTGAGATGATGCTGGAGGAATGGAGGAGAAGTGTGCTAGTACTCATTTTTAAGAACAATGGAGATGTGCAGAATTGTGGCAATTACAGAAGGATAACTTTGATGAGCCATATGATGGTTATGGAAAAGAATAGTGGAAGCGAGACTAAGGGCAGAGGTCAGCATTTGTGAACAACAGTTTTGTTTCATGCCAAGAGAGAGCACCACAGGTCAGGTCAGGTATGAGGGCATGCGCTGGGACGGCACTTCGCTGCGTCCACCAGCCACCTCCACTCATCCAGCCGTCTCCTGGCAATCAACCAGGCCTACGCAGGGCCCATACCCCCCCGGCAGGGCAGCCCTCAGCTGCGACAACCACGTCGCACGCGGTCATCCCCGCAATTGGCTCCAGCCCCTAGGATCCCGAACGGACAGGATCCGGTGTGCTGGGTCCGAAGGCGGGAAACGCGCCAAGTGCCCATAGTAGCACAGCTGCCGGTTGCGGATCAAGCAGGTTACTCTTACCATCCCCGCATCCCTGAGCACCTTCTGGTTGGTAACAAAGTCCCACCAGCGGTATCCGAAGATGCGGCGAAGGGAAGTCGTAACAAAGGAGTCCAGTTGCCGTCCAAGCTCTACCGTGAGCGTCCATGTCTCACTTGAGTAGAGCAAGACAGGGAGCACAAGGGAGTGAAAGACTCGGACTTTCGTCCGCCTGCTCAGATACCTCGACCACCACACGGTCCTGTCCAGTGAGTCCATCGCCCCATAGGCTAGACCAAGTCGACGATTGATCTCGGCCCTGCAATCAATGGAACGATGGACCACGCTGCCAAGGTAAGTGAAAGACTCCGCGATCTCTACTCTTTCATCACCCACAGCGATCGAGTCAACAGCAGCATCCAAGAGGTCGCCGAAAGCCTGGATCTTGGTTTTGATCCAGGAGACTCGCAAACCAAGCGGTTCCACCTCCTCACCCAACGAAGAGAGAGTCTCCGTCAGGACAGCCACCGTTTCCGTGAAGATTACCGCGTCATTAGCAAAGTCCAGATCAGTAATCCGAACCTCACCGAATGACACCGCAGGCCGATTCACCCGATACCACCGCCATGATCCAGTCCATTGCGGTACTGAAGAGAGTGGGGGCAAGAACACACCCCTGCCTCACTCCGGTCTCGACCGAAAAGAAGTCAGAGGTGGAGCCCCCACACCTCACAGCACTCTCTGTCCCAGAATACAGCGACGGACGACGAAGTATGCCACAGAGGACACGTAGACGAAGTATGCCACAGAGGACCTCCCTATCCACTGAGTCGAACGCCTTGCGAAAATCTATATAAGAGGCAAGGAACCCCCTATCAAACTCCCGCAAGCGCTCGGATAGGACGCGGAGCGCCAGGATGCGGTCAACGGTAGACCTCTTTGGTATGAACCCGGACTGTTCAGGGCGCTGGTGCGCTAGAAGCTGCTGACGGATCCTGTCCAGTAGAATCCGTGCGAAGACCTTGCCCGGAACTGATAGGAGAGTAACCCCCCGGTAACTGTTGCATTCTCGGGTATCACCCTTCCCCTTCCAGATCGGGACAGCGATGTCCCGTTTCCAGTCAGCTGGGATAACACCAGTGCTCCACATGGAGCACACAAGAACGAACAGCCACCTGAGGACGGCCTCACCTCCCGCCTTAAGCACGTGGATCCACTTTTCCACGTGGATACCACAAACTCCCACAGATTTGCCATCCGCCAAGCGCCACACCACCCTCCGAGTTTCCTCAAGAGTTGGCGGGTCGCAGCCTGGGGGAGGGTCGGCAACAAGAGTTTCAGCATCCCCAACGGCAAGGCTCCGGGCGGGAGGGTCAGCTCAATACAACTCCTCAAAGTACTCGGCCCAACGAGTCCTCACTTCTGATTCTTCAGTAAGGACACGACCGTCTGCAGCTTTCACCGTCCGACATCGCGATGTGGACTGAGAGGAACGGAGGCTCCGCAATGCCCTGTAAGCCGGGCGAGAGACTGCAGCCTCTCGATCTCTTCGCACCACCTTGACGGCTTCGCGTTTCAGGTCCCTGGCCAGTCCAACTCTGCCGTCGAGTCGAGCCTGTCTCGCTCTCTCGATGATGTCGATGGTCTCAGAGGAGATTGCTCTTCCCGGTCGTTTGGGCAACCCCGATATGCAGCCACGGGACACCTCCAGGATGCAGTCTCTGAAACCAGTCCAGAGAACCTCTGTGCCCGGACCCACGTACAGATCCTCCAGGGATTCCCCAAGCCTACTAGCGAACTCCAAAGCCACATCAGGGTCCCTGAGTTGGCTTACGTCAAATCGCATTTGGCGAGCCAGGGCTTTCTCAGGGCGCCTGAAGCGGCTCTTCAGAGTCGCCACCAGAAGCCTGTGGTCTCCCGAGAATAGCTGGGCACTTCTGAAGATACGGCAGTTCTGGAACAGCCTCCAGCGACTACCTACGAGAACATGGTCAATCTCCTTCCTAGTGACGCCGTCGTTGGAGTACCAAGTCCAGCGTCGCTGATCCGATCTCTGGAACCACGAGCCAGCAATCCTTAAGCCCCAAATTTTTGCGAAGTCAAGAAGCATTAAGGCGCTTTCATCACGGCGTCCAGAGCCGTGGGGACCGACACATGCTTCGTAGCCATCCCGGTTAGAGGCAGTGGTCACATTGAAGTCCCCCAGTAACCCCCGACACCACCGAGTTGAGCTGGTCGCAGAAGGTTTCCTTCATAGATCGATCACTTACCCCGGTCGGAGCGTACACTGCGACGATAGAGAGCGTCCCCACTGTGTGAGTCACCCTCAGTCGCATAATACGCTCGTTGACCGGGACCACCTCCGATACCAAATGAGCCAATCGATCAGCGATGGCGACGGCAACTCCTTGAGTGTGAAGACCGTCGGCCCGGCCAGACCAGTAGTAGGTGTGCCCACCGACACCTGTCTCGCCGGACCCAGGCCTCCGCACCTCAGAGAGGGCCGCAATGCCGACTCCAAGCAGACTAAGCTCCCTTGATACCAGAGGCAGGTGAGAGTCATCCCGCAGGGACGTCGCGTTCCATGCACCGACCCGGACCGACCGCCTCCGATTCAACCGAGGCGACCGAAAGCAGCGTGTCCAACACTTTTGCACCGCCGCGTCACTCACCCTATCATGCCCGACCTGGTTGCTCCAGGATTTCACCCCCATCATGAAGTGGGGGTCCCTGAGGGCCCCCCCCCCCCAATACGACACAGATGCAGTGTTTGCTTTAAAGGTGTTAATAGAGAATTAGAGAGAAGGTCAGAGGGAGCTGCATTGTGCATATGTGGATCTGAAGAAAGCATAGGACAGGATGCCAAGAAAGGAACTGTGGTATTGCATGAGGAAGTCTGGAGTGGCAGAGAAGTATGTTAGAGTGGTACAGGACATGTGGTGCCGAGCGAGGAACTGTGGTATTGCATGAGGAAGTCTGGGTGGCCGAGAAGTATATTATAGTGGTGCAGGACATGTATGAGAGATGTAAGACAGTGGTGAGGTGTGCTGTCGGCGTGACCGAAGAATTCAAGGTGGAGGTGGGACTGCATCAAGGGTCAGCTCTGAGCCCCTTCTTGTTTGCTATGGTGATGGACAGGCTGACAGACGAGGTTAGACAAGAATCTCCGTGGACTGCGATGTTTGCAGATGACATTGCAATCTGGAGTGAGAGCCGAGAACACGTGCAGGAAAATTTCGAGAGGTGGAGGTATGTCCTGAAAAGGGGAGGAATGAAGGTTATCCTCAGTAACACAATACATGTGTGTGAACGACAAGTACACAGGAGGAACGGTGACGTTACAGGGAGCAGCGATAAAGAAGATGGAGGATTTTAAGTACTTAGGCTCAACAATCCAGAGCAGTGGAGAGTGTGGAAAAGAGTTGAAGACGCGTCTGCAGACAGTTTGGAATGATTAGAGAAAAGTGTCCGGTGTGATGTGTGATAGGAAGGTATCGGCAAGAATGAAAGGAAAGGTGTACAAGACGGTGATGAGGCCAGTGATGTTGTATGGTTTATAAACAGTGGTGCCGAAGAAAGGACAGGAGGCAGAGCTGGAGGTATTCGAGATTAAAATGTTGAGGTTCTCTTTGGGAGTAACAAGGATGGATAGGATCAGGAATGAGTACATCAGAGGGACAGCACATGTATGAGGTTTTAGAGATAAAGTTACAGAGGCTACATTGAGATGGTTTGGACATGTACAGAAGAGGGATAGTGAATATCTTGGTAGTAGATGCTGAGGTTGGAACTGCCAGGCAGAAGGCCTAGATTAAGATCAAAGAGAAGATTGATGGATGTGGTGAAGGAAGACATGAAGGTCATTGGTGTAAGAGAAGACGATGCAGAGGATTGGGTGAGATGGAGGCAGATGATTCGCTGTGGTGACCCCTGAAGGGAGCAACCAAAAGTAAAAGACGAAGAATAAAGCAATTGTTGAGTTTGTTTAGCACATATTTGAATAATGAACATCATCCAAATATTTAATTCCTGTTTATATTTTTTGTTTCCTTGCTATGCTTTTGTGTTTTGAAAAACCTAACCTAAATTGACGACAGTACTATTGAAAAATGACTATTTGATAATTGTATTAATTTGTTGATCTATTGCACATTAAAATCCAGAGTAATATGTAAATGAAATGGTAGAATGCAAATCATCACACACACACACACACACACACACACACATACTCCCTCTCCCACACAAATGATAATGCGAACTAAAATCAGTGGTGTAGTTGTTATAGCATTCCCATCACAGCAAAAAGGTCCTGGGTTGTAGGCCCAGGCTAGGAGAGGCTTCTCTGTATGGAGTTTGCATGTTCTCCTCGCACTTGTGTGTGTATGTTGGTTCTGTGCTGGTCCAGTAAGTTTTTCAGGCTATTCCCCACCTTTGCTCGGATTTGGCTGAGATAGGCTTCAGCCTCCTCATGACCCTGATAGGATTATGCAGTTCGACAAATGATTGAGTGAATATATAAAATGAATTAATTAATCTCTATAAATAATGATGTTCACTATATAAAATATACAATTTCCCAAGTTTAAAGATAGATGTCAGTTAGGAGCAAATACCTATAATGATCTATCACCAAACCTTTTCTTAAATGTATTGTGCACTTTCACCCCTCCTTGAATCGCCACAGTGGAGAGGTTTGCGTTACCTAATGATCCCCGGAGCTATGTTGTCGGGGGCATAATGCCCCTGGTTGGGTGACCCAAGGCAAACAGGTCCTGGGAGAAGGTCCAGACGAATTGCAGTTCAGAAGACCTCTATGCAAAATAAAAAGACATGGACAGTTTCCTTTGCCCAGGTGTGGGTTACCAGGGTCCCCCCCTCGGTGCCAGGCCTGGGAGAGGGGCTCGAAGGCGAGCGCCTGGTGGTTGGGCTTCTGCACATGGAGCCCGGCCGGGCCCAGGCCGAAAAGGAGACATGGTTCCGCCCTCCCATGGAACCACCACCTGCTCTAGGAAGTGGCTGGGGAGAGGGATGTCTGGGCCTCTTGGCTTAGGTTGCTGCCCTCGCGACCCAACCCCAGAAGAAGCAGATGATGATGATGATGTTGGCCACTTTCAGTATTTAATGGCCTGAGTTGATATCATTTATTTTTGATTGAGATTAGATTGTTTGTATCTTGGTACACGTCCAAGCAATGCTTTGAATGTAAATGAACAGATTCGTAAATGTACGTATGGCTGGAAAGTAATGTTAACTAGAAGGGATAGGAGTAATAATCAGAAGAACGAGATAGCTTATACTGTATCATGCTTTGTACACTGTACACTTAATGATTTTGCAGACAATAGTCTTATAAAGAAGACTATTGCAATATTTAGTGCAACTAGTAAAGAGCACACAGATAATTTCTCAATGGATTCTAGTCATAAATCACGAGTTACTTTTAGTATGACATATACTGTATGTATTACACATTTAATCGCCTTCTCCACTATTTTTAAATTACTTTTTGCAGATTGATCAGCTGAAGCAGGATTTATCAAAAAAAGAGTCAGAGATGTTGGCCCTGCAGACTCAACTTGAGACTTTGACTAATCAGAATTCAGACTGTAAGCAACATATTGAAGTCCTGAAGGAGTCACTTACAGCAAAGGAGCAAAGAGCAACTATCATGCAGACAGAGGTTAGTGAGTATGTATGTATGTATGTATGAGGAGCTCATAACGGATATCTCTATTGATAGGTGTCCAGGCTTGAGGTTATGAGAGTAGTGTTTCTCATGTAAGTGATGCAGGATCTTATGTGCATATACATGTTAAGGGTATGATTAATGAGAGAAAGAGTGAGTGACTGAGCGGAATATGCAGGATATCATGATTATTGAGGCATACATAAATGTAGTTAGCATTAGGGAAGTGACAGGTTGCATATCATTAAATTCTGCAGTTCCTCAGATGCAAGAAGTCTCTGTGTTCAAATTGCATTTTATTCTGTTTAACCTCATCCAGTAGTTATTTTAATGGCCAGGCATTTTTTAGTACCAATCCTATGAACTTTGCCACACGGTGCATGTGGAATTGCTCTTAATTTCCCTACTAATATAACTGTGAGTTAGAGTTAAAGATTTTGAGTTTACCAAGCATTCAATAAATGACAAAGATTGTGTTGTGTATATGAATTAGGAACTAGACCATGCTGTATTTCTCTGGCTGGTGGCAGTGTTATTAGTATTTGCTCTGGCAACAATTTAATGTAACATCCTAGCAATTTCAAGTAATTCTTTTCTTGACCTTCACACATGTTATAGTGTCACATGGAAATACCATCGAATTTATTATTTAAAATTACAACATTCTTTGTACATGTGCATTCATTTTGTACGAGGGTATCAGCTCAAGCATAAAACCATGTGGTGTGTACTGTCTTCTCATAATTCAAGTAGGTATCTACTTGCATTTTTAAAGGTGAAAATATGATGACTGATCAATGAGTAGTGCCATATCTCATTTGATATATTTGTGAAATTTGTAAAATGAAACAAATAAAGAAAGAAAATAAATTAAAACATCCCCCAGTGCAGATAACTGGGTTATCAAAGGCCGACCATATCTTTCACTGTCTATGGTGTGAGGCATGTAAAAGAACCATTGTTAACTTTCGACAAGAGTAGGCTGCAAAGCCGTCAGCGTGTTTCTGGCCTACGATGGCCTGGTGAGCTATCCAGGGTGTACTCTGCCCTTGCCCGAAGTCAGCTGGGCTGGGCGCCAGCCTCCCTGCAACCCTAATTGGGATTAAGCGGTTACAGAAAATGAACTGAACTGAAATTAAAACAGGACAACATCATACTATAGTGCTTAGCATGTCTGCCTCACAAAAAGAAGGTCTTGGCTTCATACATCTCAGTGTAGAGTTGGCATTCTGATATGTTCTTGCTGTGGTTTTTCTACAGATACTCTGGTTTTCACCTACAGTCCAAAGCCATGCACGTTAGGCTAATTGGCTGTTTCAAAAGTACATTTAATTTGCAGCATTTGGCAGATGCTCTTATCCAGAGTGACTTACAGTTATCACCTTTTTAAATAGAACTGAGCATTATGGGCCTTGCTCAAGGGCCCAATAGTGGAGGCTTGAACTGCTGACCTTTGGATTAGGTTTCCTCCCACAATTTAAAACCATGCACATTAGGCTAATTGACTCTTCCAAATTGCCCCTAGATGTGAAGGTAAGTGTGAATGATTGTATGCTTGTTGGTTCTTCGCTGGTCTCATGAATTGGGCAGTGTCCCCCGCCTTTGCTCAGATTTTGCTGAGATAGGCTCCAGCCTCTCCATGACCCTAAGAAGGTTATGCAGTTTGATAAATGAGTGACTGACTGACTATAAAATGAATTAAAGTGTGCATAACAAATGCAGATAATTACCACTATATAAATTATGACTTTTTAAGTTAAAAGCTATATTGCACTATTAATT
This sequence comes from Plotosus lineatus, assembly GCA_024760905.1. Taxonomy (NCBI): domain Eukaryota; kingdom Metazoa; phylum Chordata; class Actinopteri; order Siluriformes; family Plotosidae; genus Plotosus; species Plotosus lineatus. The sequence goes on along the minus strand of CM045729.1, from coordinate 28,614,752 downwards.
GGCACTTAAACTTGTTAAGACTGTCTATCTGTTTGATGGTCACAGGAAGAGAGTTCCACAATTAGGAGCAGCTGTCTCCAATGATCTGTCACCAGACATTTTCCTAAATGTATTGGGCACTTCCAGTATTTGATGGCCTCAGTTGATATTATTTATTTTCGCTGAGATTTGCTTGTTAATGTACCTTGGTATGAGTCTGTGATGCCTTGAAAGTGAATGAACAGATTTTTAAATATATGCATGATTGATAAGTATTGTTACCTAGAATCTATAGGGAAATAATAATTAAAAAAATGCTAGTGGTTGTGAAAGATTGGCCCTGCAATAGTCTAGCAAGCTGTCCAGTGTGTACCCTGCCGTCACTTATAATAATAATAATAATAATAATAATAATAATAATAATAATAATTGTTGTTGTTATTATTATTATTATAAGAAGAAAAATATAAAAAGAAGCAAAGAAAATTTGTGCCAAGGGATTTACTAATATCCTATTAACACATAGGGAAATGTCACCATTGCCTTGTGAAAGACTTTTTATTGGAACATTCAAAAAGAAACCTGTGGGTAATTACAGCAGTGTTCTGTGTGTTTTCTTACATTTTTGCATTAATTTAAAATATATTGCAGTATGACTGTTTCAGGAAACAAAAGAAAATTATCATATTTGAGGAAAATAATGTACTTGAAACAGAAATATATGAATTAGAAATGTTGGGGTAGTATATTCAAAAGAGGATCACATTACTTGTACAATCATTTACTACTTCCATGATCCTAACCACTAAATACTGTTTTTGGAGACTTTACTTCTGGCCATTGTTCTAGGCAGACTATTTTGTTTCAGATGACTGCCCATGTGCACTCACTCACATACATACATTTTTTTTTTTAACTGTCAAAACTGAGGGCTTAATTGGCTATTAGTGGCACTGCCTCTCAGTGTCTGGCTTGGATGCTGCTAAAACAGAAAGCTTGACTGAGGGCAATTGTGCAATTTTCTGTGCTTATTGAAGCACAGTAACAGTAAATTGGTTAGATAATACTTTGTTTTGCTTCAAGCAGTGCCTACTATATATATCACATTTTGTAACAGCTGAATTATTTTTATTCTTATGATCAAAATATATGCTGGATCCTGCTGGTTTAAAAAAGCTAGTTGTATACCTTAAGTAAATAAAATTTTATGGATTATGATTGCTAAAGTGCTAAAAATTCAAAGATAGCGGTCAAATGGTATAGTTATGTATACCGTCAAAATCAAATCTAAGTTTTCAATGTTTGCTGTAAATGATTGTGTCGGAAATATACTATTAAAAGAATACGGTGTAGTAATCATAAATATGTGGAAAATTACAGGGGAAAAGGCACTTTGCTCACTTTGCTTTGAATTTTGATGCTTATACCAGAGAACCATGATTCAAACAGTGAGGTCCAGGAATCATAGGTGCCTGTGATATATGTATGTCGCCAGTAATTAGAAACTTATCATATGTTGCCCATATGTTCTACCTGACTCCTCTCCATCTACATCTGACACAGATGTCTTGCTGCCACATGTCCCTGGCACCTAACCTTCCTACCCTCTGATAGGAGAGTTAATCTGACACCACCCTCTGGATGAAACAGATACAAACACGGGTAGAATATGCAAAGGCCACACAGAAGAGCTCCTGCTAACCCCTGAACTCGGACCCAAAATCTATTTGCTTTTAGGTGGACAGGCTAACTATTTCCAACCCATGCTACCCCAAAGGATAAAAACAACACACTGACCTCAGCACTCAAACTTAGGACCTTTTTGCCATGTGATGGACAGGCTAATCACTTTGCTACTGTGCAACCCCCAAAAACATGCAAACTTGACTGAAATACCTTAATCAAGCCCAGGACTTAAACTGAAGATTTTCTTACTGTGAGGCAGATATGCTAAACACTGTGCCACACAGCTGTCCTTTTGTTTTTTATTTTATTACTTTTTTTTTTAACCCTTGCTATTATATCCTTGACTTGGCCGATAAAGCTGAATTTATTCATTCATTAATTTTCTGAACAGCTTAAGCTTAATTAGGGTCACTAGGGAGCTGACGCACATCTCAGTCGACTCTGAGTGAGAACGTAGTACATCCTGGAGAGGGCAACACTCACACAACCATTCACACTCACACCTAGGGTTGATTTGAAACAGCCAATTCTACTTAGTCCACAAGTCTACTTAGCATGGTTTTGGCCTGTGGGAGGAAACTGGAGTACACAGGAAAGCCCACACAAGCATGGGGAGAACATGTAAACTCCACACAGAAAGGCCTACGCCAGGAATCAAACCCAGGCCTTCTTGCTGTGAGGTAGACATGCTAACCACTACGCCATCGTGCCACCCAAGTAATTACATCTGGAAAAAATATTGATATACATTTATGCCATTTGGCAGATGTTCTTATCCAGAGTGACTTACAATTATCATTTTTATACAACTGTGCAGCTGAGGGTTAAGGGACTTACTCAAGGGTCCAACAATGGTGATCCGCTGCCCTTGACATTTGTAACTTATTGCCTTAACTATTTAGCCACTACTACCATAATTACCTGCGTTCTTACATGTTATAAAGTAAAAGAATGTAAATATTTTGAAGTAGGTGTTTTTTTTAAATCCACTTTATATTCTTAAAAAACCCAAAGAGCTTGACAATGATCCCATTCCAGCCTTGGTAAAGCACTGTTCCTGCACCAAATTTGACAATGGGTTCATGCAATCCTAATTAGGATTGTGGGGAGGCTGGTGCCCATCTCGGCTGACTCTGGGTGAAGGAAGAGTACACCTTGGATCACTCGCCAGGCTATCACAGGGCACAAACATGCTGGTGACTATGCAGCCTCCTCTTGATGAAAATCAGCAGTGGTTCTTTTACATGCCTCTCCCCAAAGACAGTGAGAAACATGGCCAGCCTTTGATAACCCAGTTAGATGCACTGAGGGAACAGCAGTGACAACCCACTGATAGGAGGCTTGAACCCCCGACCTTGGGATGAGCAATCCAGCACCCTCCCACGAGCCACCACTGTTCCTTAGAGTAATCTTGACTTGCTTAAAAAATAAATAATTTTAAAAGTGTTTGTGATGTGTCTATATGATAGAATATATCATAGGGTGGGGTATATCAAAGCAACAAGTACAGTAGGCCCTTGACTATTCGTGGTTTTGCATTTGCGGTTTGAGGATTCATGGACTGCCGAGCAGCTCGCACGTGATTCAAATTCAGCCAATGGCTCTCCTCCTTCCTGCTGATTGGTTGAGGTGATGTAACGCCCCTTTTTGAGCCTTTTTAGTGTTTTTTAATTACCAGTTAAGTTCTATGATTCCACTCAAACGCCTGCTTAAGCACCAGAAAAAGGTAATGAAGTTGGATGTCTCTTCTGAAGAAATAAGACTTTCTCCGGAAGAAACGACAGTTTCCTCTGAAGTCACGTCATTGCTGAAGAGGAATACAGTAATGTTTGAACTGTTGTAAAACACTCCACTATTAAAGTCTTTTTTTAATTATTATTCCAGTACATGACCTAAGATAATGTTTAAAATGTTTGTGTGTTATATTTTATTTACTGTGGTATAGCATGTTTCTCATTGTGTTTTGTTTATCCAATTTATTACATTTCTTGTTCTTTTATGTCCTTATGTTATGGTCTGTGTTTTGGGGGACTTTGATTTTGGCACTGTGCCTCTCACTTACTGTTTACTTCCTGAGGGGCGTGGCTGAGCTGCTGGGGGGGGGGGCACACACCTGGATTCACTATTCTCATTTACTCCCAATAAACAAAAGCAAGCTCACCTCTGTGCCAGAGGATTAACTCACATCAACATCACTGCTTCTTTGGTTTGTAACGCCTCTTACTCTATCACACTAAAACTCTTTTGTACTTCGGCTCCGGTTGGGGGACGTGGCCGAACTGCTCGGACTTAATGCAGTTAATACCTGAATTCAGTCGTGTCATGCCTAATGCAATATAGTACGTTCCTCTAGTGGGCATTTTTGAAAACTACAGTGCTGTATGTTTATAAACAGAATGCACTGAAAGGTGTTTTATGCGTATGCTGTATAATGTTTATATTTTAGCATCAGTAAATATAACAGTAAAAATTGAAAAGTTTTTCTAAATCATTACTTCATTTTACTACATTAATACTGTATTAATGAGTAAGACTGTCTATAGAATGTGTTTAAGAAGCATATTTTAGTGCATGTAATAGATACATAGTATTTTACTTACAGCTGCTCATTCGTGCATGTGACGTCATACATGAGGTTTTACTTCTAGGTACAGAACTTGCGGATTATCTCGATTCGCGGGAAGGCCCAGAACTGTACCCCCGCGAATGTCAAGGGCCTACTGTAAACAGTCAATTTTGAAAGTTTCATTATTTTTTGACTGTAAAACCTTTAATGCACCAAACCATATACACTACACATTTAGCTTTGGGTGTCGAATTGTCCTTTTGTGGACAATCGTGGTTGTCCTTGAGTCACTACCTTATCCTGATGGTGGGGTTTGCAGGTCCTAATGATCCTAGAAGCTAAGTTGTCTGAGGCATTATGCCCCTGGTAGGGTCACCCGAGTCAAACAGGTCCAAGGTGAAGGTCCAAATGAAGCCCCATTCATAGACCCTTATGGACAAACTTAAAAGAACATGGTTTTCCTTGCTCAGACATGGGTCACTAGGTTTCCCCTGGAGCCAGGCCTGGGGGAGGGACTCAAAGACCTGGTGGTTGGGCTTTGGCCCATTTGAGCCTGGCTGGTCCCAGCTTAAAAAGGAAACATGTGTTTGCAATCCCATGGACCCACCACCTGTGGGAGGGGCTATAGGGTTGGGTGCAGTGTGAATTGGGTGGTAGCCATAGGCATTGGTTCTGTCGGTCCAATCCTCGGCTACTGACTCTGACTCTTGGGATATAGAATGTCACCTCTCTGGTGAAGAAGATGCCTGAACTGGTGCATTAAGTGGAGCGATACGGACTAGATATAGTAAGACTCACCTCAGTGTTGGCTCTGGAACCACCAATCTCAAGAGGTGCTAGACCTTATTCCATTCTAGAGTTGCTAATGGGGACAGGTGGCGCGGCGGTGTGGGCATCCTTGTTGCCCAATCTCAGTGCCCACACATTGGGGTTTTCCCCAGTTGATGAAAGGGTACCTTCTCTCCGCCTTTGATTGGGGGGGGGGGGATGGGGGCTGGGTCCTGACAGTTGTTTATGCTTAGGCACCAAATGACAGTTCAGAGTACCCACCCTTCTTGGAATCTTTAGGGGGTGTGTTGAAGAACGCTTCCTCGGGTGATTCACTCATTGTCCTGGGAGACGTCAATGCCCATGAGGGCAGCAATATTGTGACCTGGAAGAGTGTGATCGGGCAGCCCGACAAGTCTAAAACCAAATGATGGTTTGTAGTTGGATTTCTTTGCACATCATGGTTTTTCCATCATGAAAAACATGTTCTAACATAAGGGTGTCCATTTAGCACCAGGACACCCTAGGCCACAGTTCAATGATCCACTTTGTAGTTGTGTCACCGGACTTGCGGTCACATGTTCTGGATACTCGGGTGAAGAGAGGAGCTGAGTTGTCAACCGATCACCACCAGTTGGTGAGCTGGCACCGATAGCAGGGGAGACCATAGTCCAGTCCAAGCATGTAGTTAGGATCTCCTGGCAATGCTTGACAGAGTCAGTGGGGCCTTTAACTCTCACCTCAGACAGAGCTACAACCACATCCTGAAGGAAGTGGGTGACACGAAATATGAATGAGTCCTGTTTCATGTCTCCATTATTGAGGCGGCAGCCCATAGCTGTGGGGTCATTGGTCATCTGTACCTGTCATGGCGGTAACCTCTGAACCAGAGGATGGATACCCAGGAAAGGGGGCCATCTAGCTGGAAAAGGAGACTTATCGGGTCTTATTGGCCTGTTAGACTCTCAAGGCAGCAGAGAAATACTGGCAGGCCAAATGTGCTGCAGCCAGAGCTTTGCTATTGCAAAATCTTGGGCATGGGAGGAATTCAGTGTGTGCTTGGAAAATGATTATTGGTTGGCCTCAAAAAGGTTCTGGACCACCATCTGGGGTGGGGTGGGGGTGGGGGGGGGTTCTTCCCAAATAGTGCTTACAGTGGAAGTGGGAAGCTGACACCTTGAATGGGGATGTTGTCAGGAGGTGGAAGGAATACTTTGAGCACCTCCTCAATCCTGCCAACACACCCTCCGTAGAGGAGGATAACCCTGACGGTTTTGGTGCGGGTACACCCATCACTGGAGCAGAGGTCAGTGGAATAGTCAAAAATCTCCTTGGTGGTCGGGCTTTGGGGTGGATGAGAGCTGCCCTGAATATCTCAGGGCTTTGGATACTATAGCATTGTCTTGATTGACACATCTCCGCAACATTACATGGTCATCGTGGGTCATACCTTTAGATTGGCAAACCAGGGTGGTTGTCCCATGTTTAAAAAGGGGGACCAGTTGGTATGTTCCAATTATCGTGGAATCACACACCTCACCCTACCCGCGAAAGTTCCTGCAGGGGTGCTGGAGAAGGTGATCCGACCAAGAGTTGAACCTTGGATTCAGAAGGAACAATATGGTTTTTGTCATGACCAACTCTATACACTTTACAGGATCCTGGATGAGGCATGGGGGTTTGCCCAGTCTGTCCACATGCAGTGTAATTATGTCTCTCTGCTGGTCTGGGAATGCCTCAGTGTCCCCTCTGAAGAGCTGGAGGAAGTGACTGGGGAGAGGAACGTCTGGACCTCATTCCTGAGGCTACTAATCCCGACTCCGACTTAAGCGGAGGAAAATGATGATGATGATGATGTCGGGACAGCGATTCCCTTTATTGCCCCATCCATGGTTGTGGTCAGAGCTGAGAGGGGAATGATCACCTCAGGAAATATTAGTACAATTTTGGGAACATTGCAGGATCATTAAACAGCTTGAACCACATCGAAGAAGCCATTTTAGTTGTCATGATACTGAAGACCAGGAAAACAGCCAATATCCCCTTTTTAAATGCAGGGTTAAATTATACTGAGCTATGTAAAATGAACAGTTTGTCAGTGCAAGGCATTGGGGCATGTTTAAAAGTTAAATACTGTCTTTACTCTCCTGTAGTTCGCACAGCACAAGACTGACCCTTTGAACTTGGGCAACAAGACCACCGAGCTGTTTCTGTATGACTCACCAATTGCCACCATGTTGACATATGAAACACCAGGGGTATTCTGACTGTGGTTAGTAAAACGACCACTTTATCTCCCAGTACCTGAGCAGCCTTTTTATGGGCAGACTTATTCTTGCAACTGTAGCTAATTTTCCTCAGTTAGGTGAATTAGATTTGCTCTACACTCAAGAATGTATTGAATTTCATTTTTTTCTCTCTCAATTTTCCTAATGGTGTTTAAGATGCTATAGGGCCTTTGGCCTTATAAAATTCAAATGTGGATACTCATGGCGAGGCTCCCACACTGTGAATAGCAATTGCTTAAACCATTTATCCCAATTTCATGCATAATCATCAACAAATTTATGGATCATCGGATTAAACAAATTCACCAGCCTGTCTCTCCAAGGATGGTATATGCTGGTGCAAATCAATTTTACTCTAATGCATGTAATTGGCGGAGTGTTCATCACATAAAGGAATTACCATTATCAAGAAGAATTTCCACAAGTGAGAATGCCCAGAAGCAGTGCCACAGCTACACTATTGTAGAGTTGGTATGCTTTGGCACTACTTTGCGTAATCTACTATGACTAACAAACTGGGATATCCCATGCCATGGGTTGACACGATCCATTCCGGTTCTTTCAATGGGGATCTTGATTAATTATTACTATTAAAATACTAATTAATATTAGTGCAGTAGCCCTTTTAGAGTGGCCATTGGATTCACCAGTTGGCATCTGTGGCATGTTGCATACCACCATCAAAAATGGGACATGGGTCAGTGTATTGTCTATGTGACCGTAATCTCACATTCCCCTCAAAAAGAGAATCTGCTTATATAATTCTCTCTGTCTACCAACTGTGCTCTACATTTGTAACGGTTGGGGTATGGAAAAAGTCATCTTTCACCAAACTGAATTCTTGGCGCCAGAAACATCTATGAGCAAGAAGGGGGCACTGATGAGCAAATAGCTTAATATTCAGAGATGCATAATACAAATTATGCAATGAGCAACCACTCCTAAACAGGTTCACTAGTCAGACAATGGCCACAATACTTCCTTATTCTCTGCAAATCAAAACTTACCACAGCCCAGTAAATACTCAAACTTGCTATAATAGGAGCCTTTCAAGCATAAAGAGGAAGACATAACTCTAACCTGGTCAGCACCACCAGGGCAGATCTCAGGATCTCCAGGATTACAGGACAACACGATAGCAAAAAGACATCTTGAAAAAAAATGTATGTCCTGACCCATGATAGCAGGTCACTGCAAGCATTTTTGAAGGACTGATTACCCACTACTACAAGGATAGAATACATTGATACAATAAAAACAGCAAGCGTAGCATCTCACTAGGTCTTTCAAAGACTTCAGCAAGAAATTCAGCAGGCTTGTGGTAGTTATTCAAAAGGTGAGAGGCTCACGCCCCAGTATCACCAAGCTGCCACTGTTGGGCCCTTG
>CM045729.1:28568579-28601079 GCA_024760905.1 Plotosus lineatus | reverse complement strand
TTTTTCCTAAATACTTTTTTCTTTGTGAGACATAAAGCATATCCGGAACATCATCTCACATGCTATACACAACCAACACTTGCCATACATTCCTCTAGCTTTGTTAATGTTGCCGTAGTCCCCCTACACTAATTATGTTTTTACTTTTTTTCAGTTATTTGAAGTAAAATGGTCATATTTTCTCCATGATTTATGAGTGCCTTCACTGGGCTATTATGGTATATATCTATCTAATGCTTCCGAAATTCTTTTAATCCTCTTTTATGTATGTATGTATGTATATATGCGTGTATGAATGAATGAATGATATACTGTATTTCTCCTGCAAGTGATAGTTTAGCTCTGCATGTAATCCATCCAAAGTCAGCACACACACTCGGAGCAGAGGGTTTGCCACTAACATTAACTTTGTTTTATTATTGAAACTATCATTATGTTCATACAAACTTAAAAGTCTTATCACATAAAATAAAGATTTAAGTATAGTGCAAATTTATTTGTCATAAAATCCATACAAAAACAAATAAAAAAGGAAGGTCATATTGGCACCATTAAAAGTATTGGCACTGTAGCACATTATGTACAATTAAAGCAAGTCAAAATTACATTTATAGCTTCTGGAAGAGCAAGTACTGTATCTTGTTTGCACTTGATACTTCGTGTAAGTCTCTTCATTGAATCGCCAGCTTATCGTGGTGGAGGGGTTTGCGTGATCCTAGGAGCGGCAATGTCAGGGACATTATACCCCTGGTATGGTCACCCAATGCAAACAGGTCATCGGTGAAGGTCCAGACCAAGTGCAGTTCAAAAGACCCCTATGGATAAAAATTAAAGGACATGGTTTCCCTTGACTGGGCTTCTCTCGGGAGTCAGATCTGCTAGAAGGGCTCAATTCTGAGCACCTGGTGGTGGGCTCCTGTCCATGGAGCCTGGCTGGGCCCAGCCCAAAAGGGAGATATGTATCCACCCTACCATGGACCCACCACTTGTGGGTGGGGCTATAGGAGTTGGGTGCTTTGTGGGTTGGTTGTCAGCCGAAGACATGGGTTCTGTCTGACCAATCCTCGGCTACTGACTCTGACCCTTGGGACCTGGAATGTAACCTCTCTGGTGAAGAAGGAGCCTGGGCTGGTGCATGAGGTTTACGGATACTGATGAGATATAGTTGGACTCATATCAATGCATATATTTCCCACTGGAACCACCCATCTTGAGAGGGGCTGGACTTTATTTCATTATGGAGCTGCTCATAGGGAGAGGTGAAGAGCTGGTGTGAGCATTCTTGTTGCTCACTGTCTCGGTGCCCACACGTTGGGGTTCTCCCTGGTTGATGACAGGGTAGCTTCTCTCTGTCTTCAGGTGGGGGGGGGGTGGATCTTGACTGTTGTTTATGCTTATGGATCAAATAATAGTCCAGAGTACTCAATCTTTTGGGAAGCTTTAGAGACTGTGTTGGAGAACGCTCCCTCTAAGGACTCCCTCATTGACCAAACTAATCTGCAGTTTGATGATCAACTTTGTAATTGTGTCACTGGACTTGTGGTCACATGTTCTGGGCACTCGGTTGAAGAGAGGAACTGAGCTGTCAACCGATACCCACGTGGTGGTGAGCTTGGCTCCAATGGTAGTGGAGGCTGCCTTCCAGATCTGGCATGGCCAAGCATGTAATTAGGATATCCTGGGAATTTTTAGCGTAGTCTTGAGTCAGAGGGCCCTTTAACTCCCAACTCCGAAAGAGCTATAACCTCATCCTAAAGGAGGTGGGGGACATTGGTTCCAAATGGGCCATGTTTGATGTCACCATTATTGAGGCAGCAGCTCAAAGCTATGGCTGGAAGGTCATCGGTGCCTGTCATGGTGGTAACCCCCATAACATGGTGGTGGACGCCTGCAGTGAAGGGGGCCACCCAGCTGATGAACGAGGCCTATTGGATCATATTGGCCTGTTAGACTCTCGATTCAGCAGCGAGATACTGGCAGGCCAAATGTGCTGCAGCCAGAGCTGTCATGGATGAAAAATCTTGAGTGTGGGATGAGTTTGGTGAAGGCTTGGAAAGTTCTGGATCACCATCTGACGTCTCGGGGTGGGGGGTGGGGGGTGGTATCACAAATACTGTTTACAGTGGAAGTGTGGAGCTTCACACCTTGATTGTTGGATCCATGCATAAGCATACGAGGGAGTAGAGGGTGTTGCACACAGCCCTGAGGTGTGCCAGTATTGAGTGTGATGGTGGAGGAGCAGTTGTGGCCTGACCTAACATGCTGGTGTCTGTTGGTCAGAAAGCCCATGATCCAGTTGCAGAGGGAAGTATTGATTCCAAGATCCTCAAGTTTTGTGGTTAACTTGGAGGGAATGATTTTGCTGAATGCTGAGCTGAAGTCAACAAATAGAATTCTTGCATATGCATTCTTGTTTTCCAGGTGTGAGTACACATGGGGCAGTGCTGTGCATACAGCATCCCATGTATTCCTGTTGCTTTGGTATACAAATTGGTGTGGGTCTAGTGTGTGAGGCACACAGTGCTTGAGGTGTGCCAGGATCAGTTGCTCAAAGCACTTCATCACAATATTTGTTCAAGCAAAAGAGTGGTAGTCATTCAGGCTCATTAGAGAGGAGTGTTTTGGCACTCCGTCTTGAAGCAGCCTGGTACTGCTGTTTGGGTGAGAGACAGATTGAAGATGTCTGTTAAGACCCCTGTGAGTTACTCAGCACAAGCTCTGTGCACACATGTCATCAGGGACAACAGTCCTACGTGTGTTAATTCGGCTCAGCGCATTATGGGCATCTATGGGGAGAGTATAAGGGACTTGGCCTTTTTAGTCTTTTCCTTGTTGTCCTTGTAGAAACAAGCATCAAAGTCATTCAGCTAATTGAGAAAGGACACAGTCATGAAAGTTCATGTGGAGTTGCTGGGTTTGTAGTCAGGGATGGCCTGACTTCCCTCCCACATGCTTATAGGGTCAGAATTTATAAAGTGTTCCTCACCTTCAGCTTGTGGTCATACTTTTGCCTTTTTGATACTTCTCTTGAGGGCCGATCTGTCTGTACTGTCGACCTGTGCATCACCTGATCTTAAGGCTTTGTTGCATACCTTCAGCAGAAGCTGCACTTCCATGTTCTTCTGTTTTTCCTTTTAAGGGTATGTGATCTGTTTCTCAGTGATAATACTGTCAATTGTGGTGTTTCTGTATTCCAATACTGAGTCAGTGTAAGAGTCAATGTCTGTATTAGAGCCATAGGTAGCCTGAGAGGCAAACACACTTGAACCTGTGTCATTAAACCTGTCCTGGAGTACAGGGTCTACCCCCCACTGGCCATACCTTGATGGATACCATCACCGATGGCTTAATACAATTGATGAGTGGTGTTTACTTTGGAAAAGAAAGACAATCAGACTGTCCCAGGTGGGGGAGGTGTTTAGGCCCCATGTAGGCTCCAGCTATGTTAGTATAAACATAGTCCAAGGTTTTCTCTTCTCTGTAGCAGGAGACATGGTTGGTTTTAAGAAGCACTGACTTGAGGTTGGAGTGGTTAAAGTTACCTTTTACAATAATTGCATCAAAGTCTTCTCTGTTCTGGCTCCAAAGTGGTAGAATGAACATCCTCTTAACATCCGGACAGCTGAGTCACTGGGTATCAACAAACAACCACTGAAAACTTACCTCTTTCAGCACTATGCTATATACAACCACCCACACACACACACACACACACACACACACACACAGTCACATGATCTGAGTTTGACTGACAGTATTCTTAATCTGTGTTCTAACAAATCAGTACAAGGATATATTCGCTGATAGAGACTTTAATGCACTTCTGTAAATCGCTCTGGATAAGAGCGTCTGTGACGTAATGAACTTTCAGCTGGACTCAGAATGCAGGCGACAGTGTGGGATGAACACAGAGATGATTTATTATGCAGAGGGTAAACACAGTCGCTGTTGGTGCTGAAGAGGAACTGATCGAACACTGAGCTGAAACCGAGAGCCAGAGAAATCACAGGAAAGCAGGGGTGTGAAGCGGGACAATTTTCTGGCACCGAGGTGAACGTGCTGCTTGTCTTTATAGTAGGGTAGATTAGCTCGTGGGATCAGGTGTGTGCACTGCAATCCGCTCGCGTATGTCAGCCATGCCCCTCCGCCAGAGCCTGCAGAGCTGGAGAGAAACAGAGTTAGAACAGAGCTCTAGTCAGACTCCCCCAAAACAGAGACCATAATAGTGCCCCCCCCCACCCCAAGGGGTGCTCAATGGTATAAAGGCCGATGTACTTGGGAGCCATCTTTTTGAAATCAGCTTGAAGGGACAGGTCTCTGGAGGAGCGCCAAACCTGTTTTCCAACTTTGTAGGTCGGTGCCGCTGATTACGGACTACTGACCTCTCCAGGGTGGTGCAAGCTTCCTTCCAGACCCGGCATGCTCTGCAGAAGTGAACCTGGACTAAGGGGACAGCCACATCGGTGGAGCGTATACAGTTGGTCAAGATAGGCCTCCTTCTTCAGCTGGACGGCCTCGTTCACCGCAGGTGTCCACCACCGGGTTCGGGGATTACCACCACAACAAGCACTGATGACCTTACGGCCACAGCTATGGGCTGCCGCCTCCGTAATGGAGGCACGAAACATGACCCATTCGGATTCCATGTCCCTCGCCTCCTCCGGGACGCTGTTGTAGCTCTGCCGGAGGTGGGAGTTAAAGGCCTCTCGGACAGGGGACTCTGCCAAACGTTCCCAGAAGACCCTGATTACACGCTTGGGCCTGACAGGTCTGGAAGGCAACCTCCCCCACCACCGAAGCCAACTCGCCACCAGGTAGTGATCGGTAGACATCTCAACTCCTCTCTTCACCCGAGTGTCCAGAACATATGGTCGCAAGTCCGATGACACCACTACGAAGTCAATCATCGAATTGCGACCTAGGGTGTCCTGGTGCACTTAGGGGCACACTTATGTTCGAACATGGTGTTCGTGATAGACAAACTGTGATGAGCACAGAAGTCCAACAACGAAACATCATTCAGGTTCAGACTGGAGAGGCCGTACCTACCGATCACACCCTTCCAGGTCACACTATCCTTACCCACATGGGCGTTGAAGTCTCCCAAGACAACGAGTGAGTCTCCTGAGGGGGCGTTCTCCAACACCCCCACAAAGACTCCAAAAAGGGTGGGTACTCTGAACTGTCATTTAGTGCATAAGTACAAATAACAGTCAGGAACCCACAAAACGGAGACGAAGACTGAGGGAAACTACCCTTTCGTCAACCGGGGAGAACCCCAACATTTGGGCATCGAGACAGGGGTCAACAAGAACACCCACACCGGCTCGCCACCTCTCCCCATGAGCAACTCCAGAATATAATAAGGTCCAGCCTCTTTCGAGATGGATGGTTCCAGAGCCCAAGCTATGCGTTGAGGTGAGCCCGACTATATCTAGTCGGTATCTCTCCACCTCACACACCAAATCAGGTTCCTTCCCTGCCAGAGAGGGGACATTCCATGTCCCGGGGTCAGAGTAAGTAGTGGAGGATCGGTCCGACAGAACCCATACTTTCGGCTGCCACCCAACTCACACTGCACCCGACCCCTAAAACTCCTCCAACGGGTGGTGGATCCATGGGAGTGCGGACTCATGTCTCATTTTCGGGCTAGGCCTGGCCGGACTCCATGGAGAGAAGCCCGACCACCAGGCGCTCGCCTTCGAGCCCCTTCCCCTGGCCTGGCTCCAGGAGGGAACCCCGTTGACCCGTGTCTGGGCAAGGGAGACTGCTTCCATTGTTTCCTCTGAGATGTCATAGGGGTCTTCTGAATCGCACTCGTCTGGATCTTCACCCAGGACCTGTTTGCCTTGGGTGACCCTACCAGGGGCATTATGCCCCCCGACAACATAGCTCCTAGGATCATTAGGTCACGCAAACCCCTCCACCACGATAAGGTGGCGATTCAGGGAGGGGGCATAAACCAACAGCGGCATAAACTGCACCTCATCCAGATCACTTCTTTCACAGCTTGGAAATAAGCTCTGTCTGAAAGTTATCGGGCAGGTTACCAGCACAAACCAGCACAAACTCACAGCGAACAACTTCATGATGATGGAAAGTATTGTTTTGTATTGTTCTTAGTACATTTCCAATTCGTTCTCATATTATTCAACACTTAGTACAATTAAGGAGCTTACCACAACCAGATGAGAAGAGACAGAAACAATCCTTTATTCCAAAATATCACACGGACAGGTTGGAAGAAGGTTGACAGTTACAGTAGACAATCAGGTAATCTATCATCCCTATCCTATCAATCCCTTGTATGGTCAGCGGCTATCAGACAGCGCTGCTAGCTACACACTATCTCCATCCAAAATGCAACTGTGTTTGCTTCTGAATTCCCCTGTTTATATATTCTTCAAGTGCTGAGTCAGCTCTTCCAGCTCAAGCCAATTTCCCCCTTATGTTTGCACTTTTGGCCTTTAACCCCTTCCTCTTAATTTGCATACCGTAATTTCCCTCATTTTTTATTTTCTCATTTTCTTTTAACGTAATGTAATCTGCCCCTAAGTGACATCATTTTCTTTCTACATTTTCCCCCTTATTTTCAGCCAAGTTCAGGCCTAGTTTTTATCAAATAGGTCCTTGATCCCCAGCACGTTCTTCCTGGTTTTACTTATTTGCTGGAGTTCACTTGACCTTTGCATCCACACTCTGCTTGCACAGATTACTTCTCAATCTAAACATCATGTGTAAGTACCTTATTCTGTTCTCTTCATAATATTTAATTTTCAATACACTAAGCGCATCCTGCCATATATAGGCACTTATCATTTGTTCCAAGCCTTATTATGATTACATGTTTTGTCTACTCATAAGACATGCACCTTATGCCCTATCATTCTGCCTTTTACCTTTTCAGCCCAGCCTGCCTATTGTCCCGTGTATATGAGGAGAGGAGGTGTCAATCGGCGCTGCATTTCTCCTCACCCATTCATCCTCTCTGCTGACCTTCTGGACTTTCTAGACTTCCTGGCGGCTACTTCGTTCCAACCTCTGTGCCCTGTCACCCATGAACAAGGTATCCAGTCTCTCCCAGAGACTTGTGATCAATCTGCCCAGACTGACGAGTCCCGGTATCTCTCTTCACCACCCCATCGTTTTTGTGACTGCCGTATCCCCCTGGTTCTCCCTATATTCCTCTGCTGTCGCCTGACTACTCTGACCATAGTCTTCATTATAGTCCCAATTATGCTTCTCCTGTGTCTTCTCCCCTGCCTCCAGGCTGGCCTGACTCACCCTTCAACTATACACCGACCTTGCCCCCCTATGTTTGAGGCCTCTTCTTCTACGGAAGTGACACCCATCATCCCTCTGGATAAATGCGGTAATTTGTAACATTTCCCAATTTGAATAATAAAGGTTCTCATTTGTCTTTACATTTCTGGCTTAGCATGGTTATTCCTCTTTGGTACACTAGTTGCTGCACAATAATCTCTAAGACAGCAACCATTAGCATGAAGTCATATTCAAGTGTCATCACTTTGTTTTTCTCATTTTAGGCACTCTCCCTATCTTGCAGCTGCGCGTCAAGGTTAGCCTGTGGTTGCACTCAGGTGCCATCATTCTACATGTTTTCGCTTCTTGAGCACTCCTCTTATCTCGCCACTGTATGACCGACAATCATCAAATTGCGTGCTATCCTCATTAAAATATGAAAACCTATAAATGTTTGGGTGGTTTTAGTTAAAGTAGACACTTTTTTCATCTGTGTGATTTTGACAAAGATCAGATCATATTTGATGGTGATTTTATGCAGAAATGTGAGAAATTCCAAAAGGTTCAGATACTTTTTCATACCACTGTAAGTCGTGATACTCACTCGGGACACCAGTCAAATCAATCTCCAGCATGACCAGGGTTTGCGAAACTTGGGGGGTGGTACGGCAGTCAGTAGGCAGTGTTGGTGGCAGTAGTCACTCCAACAGCGTACGGTGAGTGTGGACCAGTCTATTTGGGGGGTTATGAGTTTGTAGCCACAGCCACTCCAACACCATGGGAATGAGGGGGCAGAAATCACAAACAGTTTCAAAAACTCATCGTGGTTATCAGACAGGCTGAGCTTGACAGGCTCCGCTTTGTACGTGACGCGAGCGATGAGTCGGCCATCTATAGCTACCACCTCTTTAGAGATTTTGAATTTTTGTACCAATAGGTGATGGAGCTTAACCAGCTCTGAGTCAATTAAATTGTGGTCAGTGCCTGAGTCAATGAATACTTGAACTGAGTGGGTTTGATGTGCGTAATGCAGCATACCTCGTACCTGAAGGCGCTTCCTGGGAATTGAGGAGGATCGACTTGCCACCGCCCCTTTCCCGGCTGGTGAACCTGGCACCGCTGTACACTGGGTGAGGTAATGGCCTTTCTCGGAACAGTAAATGCAGAGGCAGTTGGTCAGCCACTGGTGTTTTTCTTCCGATGTCAGCTTGGTGCGGCCAAACTGCATGGACTTGTGGTGTTCACCATCAGTCAATGGAAAAGGAGACCACAGAGGTCTCCTTTACCATCAGTCAATGGAAAAGGAGACCACAGAGGTTCGGGATGAGGTGGCATTGGACAAAGCGGGGGCGTTCGAAGGCAGGTCGACGGGATCTCTCTCTCTCTGTCGCTCTCTCTCTCTCACATCCTATTGTCCAGTCTTGTAGCCAAGGAGATCAGATCCTCGAGTGTTGCTGTCTCATCGCGTGCCGCTAGCTCGTCTTTCAGTCTCTTGGTCAGACCCTCTCTGAGCTCCCCGAGCGCGGGGTCGTTCCAGCCACTCTCTATGGCAAGCATCCGGAAAGCTATTGCGTATCTGAGACTGACCGTAATCCTTGTCTTATGCTCAGTGACTGCTCGCCTCCCCTCTTTGGCCGGGTGATCAAATACTCTTTTCATCTCCTGCATGAATTTATCATAACGGGAGCACAAATCTGGAGTATGGGTGGCCACAGCTAATGCTCACGACGAGGCTTGATTCGCGAGCAAGCTCATAATAAAGGCAGTCTTAACTTGTCCATGGCTTAGGTGAGCGGCTGCTGACTGAAGATGAGGGAGCACTGGTGGAGGAACTGTGGGCGCAGGTTCCGATTGTGCCTGAGTACCTTGCCAGCGTGGGGATGAGTGGCTCTCGGCACATGAGTGGCTTTCGGCTGCGGATAGCGAAGGGTCGGTGAGTGGGGTCGGGCGGTGAGTTGGGTTGTGATGGTGTCCATCCTTCCGCCGAGCTGAGCAACGCTGGTGGTCAGTTTCTGGAGGCTGTCTAAAACCTGGTGCAGGGGGGAGCCGATTGCAGGGTGGGCCCAACAGGAGTTCCTGGCTGGACAAAGCCTGCTTGAGCTGTTTGGTCACCGCTGGGTCCATTTTGGCCAGAAGATTCTGTGACGTAATGTACTTTCTGCTGGACCCAGAATGCAGGAGACAGTGTGGGATGAACACAGAGATGATTTATTATTCACAGGGGAAGCACTTAAGCAGATGGTAAACACAGTCACTGCTGGGAACGAAGAGAAACACAAAAACTCTCAGTACTGTGGAACTACGGACCTGAAGCCAGGAGCCAGAGAGATCACAGAAAAGCAGGTCAGGAAGCGGCACAATCTTCTGGCACTGAGCTGAACACACTGCTTGTCTTTATAGCGTGGTAAATTAGCTAGTGGGATCAGGTTTGCGTGCTGCAATCCGCCTGCCCGTCCGCCGGAGCCTGCTGTGCTGGAGAGAAACAGAGTTAGCACAGAGCCGCCAAAGTCCAAGTCCCCCAAAAACACAGACCATAACTGCGTCTGCTAAATGCTGTAAATGTAAATGCAGCCTCTGGGTGTGCTATTTGTTGTTTGTTAATTGCTGCATGAGGTATAGCCAGCTTAACATTAGCATCTGGAGGTGTTTATATATATATTAGATAGATATAAATATATATATATATATTAGAGAGAGAGAGAGAGAGAATTTTCTGAGTAGATCCTTCCGTAAGAGAGTGCTCAATACTTTTTCGTCGAGCAAATTTTACCACCCCTTGAAACAGATCTGTAGTGAAAATGAAGTTTCAATAGAAAGTCTTTGTTCTGTCCTTTTATTTTTACTTTATATATATATATATATATATATATATATATATATATATATATATATATATATATATATATATATGTGAAGCTGTTATTATTGTAGAAGTAAACTCCCTTGGCAGATAGAAGGGTCTGCACTTAAACATAAAAAAAAACTTTAGGCCACTTGAGCAGTGTCTTCCAATGACAGAGTTTATATAACATGCCATGTTGATATAAATGCACAATCCTCCACCTTATGTCTTACTGGAGTCATCTGCTAGTACAATAGTATGGTCAGGGTTTCCGCTGTGTAGCCATGTTTCTGTGTTTATCATGACATTACAGTTCATAAGTCTCCTGTTGTCTGTGATCCAAAGTTGAAACTCATCCATTTTGTTCACCATTGAGGAAAATGGTGGGTAAAGAAACCTGGAGCCGCATTAGCTTTAGCTTAGCTCTTAGCACTTCTTGCTTCCCTACTCTTTGTTTATGATCTTGACTCTGTCTACAAGCACTTCTGTTTGGATGAGTAACCTATGTAACGTTTGATTAGGCTGCTGCCCCCGCAGCATGCATAAAATTATAACGACTGTGTAAGTTGCTGACGTTGGATCAGATCAAATATAAATCTGCTTCTACTTTATAAACAATGAAGCCTTTGTGATGATGTGCTTCTCACTCATCTCTCATATTTCTCACTGTTCACCTTTGGCTTTGGAAAAGTCATCCAGCCTACTCCCTGCATGAATGAATGAATGTGATTTGCATGGTAAAGTTTGGCATTAGTTTTACGTGGGTTGCCCTTCCTGACACAACCCTCTGCATTTTTCTGGGCTTTGGACCGGCATAAGGGGGAGAGACACTGGTTAGTGTGCCCCCCCCCCCCCGCCTCATGGTTGCAATGAATGAATGAATGAATTTGCTGAACTGATTAGTCCCATCAGGGTCAAAAAACCTATATCAGCTGACTTGCTTTACACCCTGAACAGCTTTAAAACAAAACCATTCAGACACCTAGTGAAACAATTTCAATGTTTAAAGGCAGACCTACAATGCCATGGTGCTGCATATGCGTATTGTCTTTCACTACTGTATTCTCACACTATTCTCTAAGAACAATGTCTTTTCAAAGTACTGAAATTCCTTTATTAATTATTATGCAGATGAAGCAAGACACCAGTCAAACCATGTACTGACCCATGTTGCTTGTATAATATGGTCATGAAAACAAATGTATGCACAATTGTGTGAGCTGATTTTTTTTTTTTTTTTTTTTTTTTTTTTTTTTATCTTGAAAATATTCATGTGTTCTGCGTGGCCAGAATGTTGAAAAGGTACTTTCTTCTTCTTCTTCTTCTTCTTCTTCTATTTTCTATAACCACTCTATACCCAATGACTACTATTTCAAATCAGGTTGAATGTGGTGGGCTAATTATGAATTCTATTTAGTTAAATAAATTTTTACCAAAATATTTGAATTTATTTGTGATTTGTACAGATCTATTTACAGTCGAAATTGTTCCTGAATAATTTATCTTGGTGTCATTAGTTCTATTTTAAAACCTTCACATTTGTAGGGAGTGCACTGACTTTATGTCTACTATGTAAGGATTCTGTGATCAGCATTTTTAGCTCCGCTAGGGCAGGTAAGAGAGCTTTTTTTTTTTTTTTTCCCTCCTCTTTTTCTTTTTTTTTGGTAAAACAAAAAGTCATTAAGTTGGCAGAAAAAAATGAGGAGTTAAAAAAGTAAAATATATTAATTATGAGTAACACAAAAGTTATTAAGCAATTTAAATTTATTAGTTTGATTTATTATTTTTAAGTGATTTTAACAGCATTTTTCTAATTTGTGAATGCCAAGACGGTACATGCACAATTTGTAGCTATAGTCATTATACTCATGAAAATCAAATTGACCATATTCTTTAAAATATGGATCTTTGCTATGCTCCACTACTATTTATGTAATCACCAAGGCTTATCAGTGCCTGAAAACAAGTCTAAGTTCAGAGTTTGCTACTTTCTAATCAACTAATCAAATAACCAGAAAATGCATGAGTGAATCTAGCTGACATACCTTGACATGTTTTTGCTCTCCCTTCCTCTCTCTTACTAGCAGTATTTGCCTCCTGATCCCCCCCCCCCCTCACCATTTCTTTATTTTTCTTTGCCCAAGGGGCTTCAGTAAATGAAGGGGGTCCACTGTGCATCACTTATGCTGTTGACATGTGGTAGCAATTTCCTCAGGTTACGTTTCAAGTCTGCTCTCTCTCTCTCTCTCTCTCTCTCTCTCTCTCACACACACACACACACACACACACACACACACACACCCACACCCATGTGCATGGTGTATATGGACTCACCCGGCCTGTTGTATATGAACTTGGAAATTTTTTTGTGTGTAGTAAAGCATGCATGTCATTATTTCATTAAAATTGAATGCACAGGTACACACACTGAGAGAGTTTACTGGAATTGAAAATCTTTTTACCAGTCACCTAAAAGAAAGCATAATCTGACCTAAAATGATGACCTCAGAAATTAAAAATCCCCCCCAAAAAAACCATACAAACAAACAAAAAACCCCAGACACAAATAATAACAAGCAACACATTTTGTATCCATCTGTAGGTTCCTGAGGTAGCTAAAAAAGGAACAGAAAAATAACTCACTCTAATTAGCTTGATTTGTTCCCATTCATCCAGCCAATGAGCTGACAGCATAATGGACTCATCAGCCTCAGCCAGAAAAGTATGGTTGACCCTTGACCTTGAGTCTAGAGGTCATTCAGGATTTAAATGTTACATTCTGTGTGAGAGGTAATATATTTTTTCAGTGTTTCTCAGAACTTGCTTTGGGAAGGGTTAGAAGTACTTATTGATAGTTAGCTCTTTGCTGTTTTTAGTAATTGGAAATGGAAATGACATTCTCTTTTGTCAATTCCTCGACATGAAAGTTGTATATATTATCGAAATTCATTATATATTTTTAAACTTTTTTGACCTTGGGTTAATGTACAAACAACTGCCTTCTAGAATTTATTATGAATGCAGATAAAGATGGTGGTGAAGCATACATACAGGTGTCTATATGATTATTTTGTGAGAGTAAGTAAGATATAAATCATACTCTCCTACATAAACCACTAAACTTTTACACAAACACCACTACACACAAGTATTTCTTACACAAGTATTTCTCCCTCTTGCACAAACATCACACTCAAACTATTACACTCCCACACTTAGTATAATGGTGTGTATGAAAGAGTGTGATAGTGTGTAAGCAGGTGTGCTAGTGCTTGAGAGTGTGATGGTTTGTGTCAGAGGGTGATTGCACTAGAGTATGATAGGGTAAGACGGAGGGCTGGTGTTTGTGTGAAAGTGTGATAGTGTGATAGTATGGCTAAAAGGGCGAATTAGTGCACATAAGATGGTGCAGTTTGTATATTTGTACTATTGTTTGTGTAAGAGTGTAATAATATGTATAAGAGAGAATACTAGTGTGTGTGTGTGTGTGTAAGAAGGTGTATTGGTTTTTGTGTGAGCGTGTGATTGTGTGTGTGAGCGAGGGTGTACTAGTGCATGTAAGAGGGTGTAATAGTTTGTGTGAGAGTGTTATAGTGTTTTGTAAGAAGGTGTACAAGTATTTGCGTGAGAATGTGACCATGTGTGTAAGTGCTAGTATTTTGTTAAAGAGTGTGATAGTGTGTGTAAAAGGATGTAAAGAGGTGCATGTAAGAGACTGTATTAGTGTTTGTCGGAGAGTGTTATAATGTGTGTATGAGTCTGTAGTCATGTTTGTGTAAGAGCATAATGGTTTATGGATAAGAGTATACAGTAGGCCCTCGTTATTCGTGGGGGTTTGGTTCTGGCCCCTCCTGTGAATGAAGATAATCCCTGAGTTCTGTACTCGGAAGTAAAACCCCATGTATCATATTGCATGCACGGGTGATCAACCGGAAGTAAAATACATCTATTACATGCGCTAAAATATGCTTCTTAAACATATTCCATAGACAGTCTTACTAATTAATACAGTATCAATGTAGTAAAACGTAGTAATGATAAATAAAAACTTATTTATTGATGATAAAATATAAAAACATTATACCAGTCCTTCTCAAAAAATTAGCATATTGTGATAAAGTTCACTATTTTCTGTAATGTACTGATAAAAATTAAACTTTCATATATTTTAGATTAATTGTACACCAACTGAAATATTTCAGGTCTTTTATTGTTTTAAAACTGATGATTTTGGCTAATGAACTTTATCACAATATGCTAATTTTTTGAGGACTAGTGTGTGTGTGTTTGTGTGTGTGTGTGTGTGTGTGTGTATGTATATATATATATATATATATATATATATATATATATATATATATATATATATATATATAAAGAACACTAAATGAGTATGATCCGATCTATTAAACATACAGCTCTGTAGTTTTCAAAAGTACCCACTAGGGGGAGGTATTACATTAAATTATATCAGGGGACGGAAACCCGTGGCTCAACTGCAAAAAGAAAATGCCGCTTATTTACTCACATCGGAAGCACTCCATGCTTCCATCGGTAGTTAAACCAGCTTTCACCTAAATGATGGGAGAATCTTCCTAAGGCAGAGTGCTGGAACGGTCAGGTACCCAGTGGTACCTTTCAAAAATGCTCTTTTAGGGTTGAAAATTACATAGATGAAAATTAACAGTCACGTGTGTGGGCGAATATTTATTTGGTGTGGTCGGGGTGACTTTGTGTGTTTGTTTTTGATCTGCTGTGTTGGTGGATTTCCAAATTCTTGTGCTCATGGAAAGGAGTGCTCTCACTATCAGCCAGCAGCATCCAGCAGCCAGCGAGAGAGATTTTTCCGCCGCTGGGGTTTGTAATCAAGGAACAGAAATTACAGCTGAAGTAAGAGACGATGGATGAGATTTGTGACGCACTCCACCGAAAGTAAGCGCTTGTTGCAAGTGATACACAGAGCCTGTGAGACGAAGCATGGCTTACCCGGACTTCCGATCTTTCAAGTGAGCAAGTGCGCATTGAATACTTGTTCAGTACACATGTGGCTGCATCCCGTCCCTCGCTTCGTGGGATAGGTATGCTTTTTCTTTATAAAAATACAAGAAGAACTTGAACACATTCATTCATTTTCTGAACCACTTAATCCTAATTAGGGTCACGGGGAGGCTGGTGATTTTTTTTTTTTTAATCTAAATGTTTTTGTTGCAAGCAGAATTGTAATTTAATGGTATCTGCAGTCGTTTAAATCAATGCAACACATTGTTGTTTTATATTAACATGAAGGAAGAAGGGGAAAAAACATTATATGCAGTGTTATGTGATTTTAAATGTCAAAAAAGGATTTGTGGCTCCCAGTGTTTTCTTTAATGTTGAAAATGGGTCCAAATGGCTCTTTGAATGGCAAAGGTTGCCGACCCCTGAACTAGAAGTATCCAGAATACTAAGGCAGGTTCTATTCTGATGATGACCTTGTTTCGTACAACATTCACCTTCTTAGCACTTCTGCAGCAAAACGTTTTCCTTCCTGAATCATATCAAGTAGTTCTACTTTTTCATGCAGCGTCATTACCTTTTTCTGGGCGCTACCAGAAGCCTGAGAAGGTGCACAGCATTTGGGTGGCATGATGGAGCTTAACTGTAACTAAAAACACACACACTAAAAAAGCACAGGCACAAAGTGTGCGTGAATGAATAAAAAGAGGCGTTACATCATCTCAACCAATCAGCAGGAGGGAGAACAGCCATTGGCTGAATGTGAATCACATGACAGTTGCTTGGCAATCCGCGGACATGCAAAACCGCGAATAGTCAAGGGCCTACTGTAATGGTTTGTGTGAAACCAAACATGATTTACGTCCTACATGGCTACATAGATACTCTATACTTATATACATGTATTAATTTCATAAAGCTATTTTTAATACTGCTGGTTCTGACACAATCATCAGAATCAGAATTAAAATCAGAATACAGGGATCCCTCACTTTCTGTGGTTAATTGGGACCGAGATCCCCCTGTGACCGCAGGATTCCATGAAGTAGGATCAACCCTCTGACTGATGTATACGAATATGTGTATATAACATCAATAAATACATATTAAACACTATAAATGCTTATAATAACAATTAAACATTCAAAAGTAATGCATAAGATGTAAATAAAATATAAATAGACACATATACAGACGCGCACCCACGCAGATGCGCACCTCACAAAAATGTAAGTAATTTTGATTGGGGTTTTGGGTTGTTTTTTGTTTTTGTTCGTTTGGGTTTTTTTTTTTTTTTGTTTGTTTTTTTTTGCATAATTTGCCTTGTTTGTGGCATTTTCCTTAACTATTTCCACTATTCTACCTTAATTTCCTTATTTTTTAATTTGAAGAATATTTTAAAAAAAATAAACGGGATGCACTAAAGATGCATGAATTGAAGTGTGAAGTCGTGAGGGATCACTGTACTTCCTTTATTTTTGCATACATATATATATATATATATATATATATATATATATATATATATATATATATATATATAAAATGAAATTTCAATAGAAAGTCTTTGTTCTTCCTTTTTTCTCTATTTTTACTTATATTTGCTCAACGAAAAATCATTGAGCACTCTCATACGGAAGGATCTACTCAGAAAATTCTCTCTCTCTCTCTCTCTCTCTCTCTCTCTATATATATATATATATATATATAGTGCCTGAGTCGTAGGACAACCAGTGGCGACACGCCATGAAGGATAACGCCCTAATTATCATCTTCATGAGATTTTCTTGGCAGGATTAGTGCAGTGGTTTGCCATTGTCTTCTGCATGATGCGAACCTACGGGCAATTTAGAACGGCCAATTAACCTACTGTGCATGTCTTTGGATTGTGGGAGGAAATCGGAGCACCTGGAGGAAACCCACGCAAGCATGGGGAAAGCATGCAAACTCCACACAGAAACGCCCAGGTCGGGAATTGAGCCCAGGCCTTCTTGCAGTGAGGTGGACATATATTAATTAGAGGTTACCTATATCTATATAAACAGATACAGAATGAATCTCGCCAGTGAGTGACAAGTACAGTATTATCAATATGACAACCAGTATGCAAATATAGTGCAAAAAGGAAACATATAACAGTGGGTGTTGTTGTTATAAGGGGGGGGGGGTGTACAGTTTAATGAGCATTAATTTTGCTTATGACTCTTCCACTGCAACAGCATTATCTGTTAGCTATAAACATGGTCTCACAGACAGCCAGTGCAAAATGTGTATTTTCTTAGAACCTATGCAAATTAATCCTTGAACTTGATTCCTAAACACACAAGTCTTGTCATGTATTGGATGTTAATTTATACATGTTTGAAATGAATTTCTGTTTGTGCTAGAGGGAAAAAATGTCTCCTTTCAACTATAGTCATATGACCTGTCTATGTACAAGATGTAGGCCTGAATAATGAGAATTTACAGTGTTAAAAAGCGTATCGTTGATTAATCCTCCTGCTACCTGTCACTGTTTGAAGACGGAAACTGTTGCGTTGTAAAAATGTCAGGAGTAGATGAAGATTAGGCGCAGGATGTGAGGAGGAAGCTTTTGGGAGCATGCAGGAAAAATAATCAAGTGCAAAGCGGCTCATGCCAATTTGAAACCTGTCCCATCGCCTTGCTCTGGGCTGGGTGATAATGATGATTAATTGCAGATAGAATGCTGTGATTGAGGTCATGTGTATGTGAAAGTGGAAAATATGACCAAGAGGTGAGCTTTAAATGGTTCCCTCTAGTGCAATAGAAGCCCTACGATCAGTTCAGACAACATTTTATTGTGTGTGTCTGTGTGTGTCTGTGTGTGTCTGTGTGTTTGTGTGTGTGTGTGTGTGTGTGTGTGTGTGTGTGTTTAAGCAGGTGTGGTCATAATTGCTGTAAAGTAATGAGATTGATGGGCACTATGCCAGTGTGCAGCTTTAAATCAACCAGAGTCTGTTAAAACATGATGATGGATACAAAAAGAGGATTATGTAAATAAATGTGTGTTTGCCAGGATTAATTTTATGTTTTTCATTGAAGATAAAAATAAGCACTGCATGTATATCAGGGGAGAAGAAGGATTTTTTTTTTTGTCTTGTCTAAACTGTAATACTGTATTGGTAAAGCTAAAGGGTAATGCTCAACCTTTACTGTAGAAAAGAACTCATTGACTGCATAGCCAACATTCTTTGAGAAGGTGGAGCCCAGGTGTTCATGAGTGTACTTGCTACTGACTTTCTACAGCAAAACCTCTTTTCCATGTTAAAAATTATAGGAGTAAAAATATAAAGAGACGTGATCAAAAGAAAAGGCCTCTTAAACCAAATGTCACAGTAAACTTCAAATCCTAATCCTGCCAAACAACCCCTGCAGAGCCACTGAACTTTAAACTCTGTTTGTTGTGATTTGCTCTTGGTAAAAGTGTTTCTGCACAACATGCCAATAATATAAGGAAATTGCAGTTGATGCAAAGCACTTTGCAGCAAGCTTCAGTGTTTGGTTTTGGTACAAGACCGTCAACCTAAACTCTTGTCTGTTAAACACTAAAGAGAATAGTAGAGCTGTCAACATCACATCTGCATCCAGCAGATGATTCACTGGTCAAATTTACCTACTAAACCCAAGAGAAGCTCACTCAATTGCCAACCGCTTTCTCCTACTCAGGCTGTTTAAAGGCTGGAGCCTATCTCAGCCTACACTGAGTGAAAGCAGAGTACAGCCTGCCTAGCTTGCTCCAAGATACAGATCAACAGCTCTTAATTCAGTCAGCAACCAAAACCAGAAACCCAGTCTGATTTCCATATTAATAAGCAAGCAAGAGTCAAAGGAGAACACAAACAGTCCACTGACAACAAAGCTGAACTGTAAATGAGAGCGTGGCAAAATTTGTCAATAGGTTGTAACGTGAGAGCAAACTAAGGTTACACACTGGGAAGCTCTAGAATACATGGCTTGGTACACTCTACAGAAAACACAGATATCATGCTTAACACTTTAACTTAAATTAACAAGTGCTTCAATAGAGTGGGATTGTTATTGGTGTGAGTGCGAACAGGTATGCTGACATCATGTAATGTGGAAGTCAGAAAACCTGAGACTAGGGACTGTGGAACATGCTGGATGGTGTAGTGTGAAGCCTGGTTCGAGTCCACTGATGCTAACACGAAGTAACAAATTGGTCACTTTTCTCTTACAACCCTGTGGATATACCCTTAGGGTGGAAATAGTACTGTATTTTTTTTTTTTTTTTTTTTCTTTTCCCCCATCACTTTGTACAACTTATGCTAGGTTAAGCGGGCACTTCTGGTCTCTTAAAGAAGAACACTAAGTATGAGGAAATGTTTTTCAAAAGAGAACCTGTAAGTAGAGATATGTTATTGTTGTGAACATCAATTTTTGAGAGGAATGAGTTACTTCTACAAAAGTAACCCTGGGTTTAAACTGGGGCACAATGTCAGTGATCCTTGCAATTTGAGAGAATCATGATGAATGTGGGGGATCATGTTCTCAAGACAACGTGGTGGATTCATGATGATCTTGAGGGATCTTGGTGGATTTATGATCATCATATTGATCATGGCAATCATTAGAATTAGTACAATGTATTACAATTTGATGCCGTTCACGACAGAATGTGAGAATCAAGTAGAGTGTTTTAGAGCTCAACGGACCTTACAGAGCATAACAGATCTTAACGTGCTATGAGATAAGATATGATAAGATACAGCTTTATTAATCTCACAATGGAGAAATTCACTGTTACAGGCTCTTGAGGTACCATCAGTAGGGGGTGCAAAAATAGAAACATATACAAACATACACACATACATATATATTATATAAGTAAATAAATAAATAGATACATATATAGTATAAATTAATAAACAATAAAAGAAAAGAAGGGAACGACTTTATAGACTGGCCTATATTAAAGTGTAATGTATCTGAGTGCAGAGTAGATGGGTTGATGTTCACAGTCAGTGGGGTAGATGCGGCTGATTAAAGTGCGTGGGGTTTTTATTGCACATAACCGGTATTTTCACAGACAGTTACAAAGTGGCGTTGTACAGTCTGACAGTGGTGGGAATGAACGACCTGCGGTAGCGCTCCTTCCTGCACTGAGGATGTCTCAGTCGTCCACTGAAGGAGCTACTCAGCTTCTCTACAGTCTGGTGAAGTGGGTGAGAGCTGTTGTTCATGATGGATGTGAGCTTTGCTACCATCCTCCTCTCACTCACCTCCTCCACAGAGTCCAGTGGGCAGCCGAGGACAGAGCTGGCCCTCCTGACCAGCTTGTTCAGTCTTTTTCTGTCCCGCTCTGTGCTGCCCGGGGCCCAGCAGATGGCAGCGTAGAGGATTGCAGAGGCTACCACAGAGTCATAAAATGTCCTGAGCAGAGGTCTGCATACTCCAAAGGACCTGAGTCTCCTCAGAAGGTGGAGGCGACTCTGGCCCTTCTTGTACAGGGCGTTAGTGTTGTGGGACCAGTCCAGTTTATTGTTAAGGTGAACGCCCAGGTATTTGAAACTGTTCACTATCTCAATGTTCTGTCCCTGGACGTTCACTAGTGAGTGTGTGTGTGTGTGTTAGTGTGCCTCTTCTGAAGTCGACCACCATCTCCTTCGTCTTCCTGGTGTTCAAGCACAAGTGGTTGCGCTCACACCAGTCCACGAAGTCAACGATGACCGACCGGTACTCCAGCTCGTTCCCCTCTGACACACGGCCCACGATGGCGGAGTCATCCGAAAACTTCTCGAGGTGGCAGCTGTCTGTGCTACAGCTAAAGTCCGAGGTATAAATGCTGAAAAAGAAGGGTGAGAGGACGGTGCCCTGCGGTGCCCCCGTGCTGCAGACTGCCACCTTTGACTTACAGCCGCGCAGCCGTACAGGCAGTAAGATGCCCGTCCACTCCTACGTCCTCCAGCTTTCCCCGCAGAAGCGCTGGCCTGATGGTGTTGAAGGCGCTGGAGAAGTCAAAGAACATGACCCTCACAGCGCTGCCAGCGATTTCCAGGTGGGTGAGTGCCCGCTGCAGAAGGTAGTTGACGGCGTCTTCTACTCCGATGTTGGGCCTGTAGGCAAACTGCAGCGGATCTAGGGTGGGGCTCACCATAGAGCGGAGGTGTATGAGGAGGAGCCTTTCCATGGTCTTCATAAGGTGGGAGGTCAGGGCAACAGGTCTGTAGTGGGCCGGTTCCTTCGCTTGTGTTGTTTTGGGAACCGGAACCACACAGGAGATCTTCCACAGGACGGGAACCTTCTCCAGGCTGAGGCTCAGGTTGTACAGGTAGCATAGTACCTCACAGAGCTGGTCTGCGCAGGTCCTCAGCAGTCTGGGGCTGATGCCATCTGGTCCTTCAAATTTCCTCTGATTTAGTCGCCTCAGCTGTCTCCTCACCTGGTCTGATGTGAGGGAGAGGGGGGGCTGGGGTGTGCTGCAGAGGGAGGGGGATGTGTCTGTCGGGCTGTAGCAGTCAAGTGAAGTTGGCCTGGGGAGGGGGGAGGTGTCTGCTGGTCTAGAGACGTGTGAAGGGGGGGGGGCAGAGGGGGAGGGGGAGAATCAAACCTGTTGAAGTAACAGTTTAGTTCATCTGCCCAGCGCTGGTCACCATCAGCTGTCCCTCTGACACCCTGCCCAAATCCAGACATGGTTTTTAGTCCTCTCCAGACGTCCCGCACGTTGTTCTGAGCCAGCTTCTCCTCCAGCTTCTTCCCATAGTCCTTCTTTGCCCTCCTGATCCTCCACTGGAGCTCACGCTGGACCTTCTTCTGCTCCTCTCTATCCCCTGAGATGAAAGCCCTCTTTTTCTGGTTCAGGAGGACTTTAAGCTCAGGGGTGACCCACGGGTGATTGTTGGAGAAGCACCGTACCCTCCGTGTTGGCACAGTGCTGTCCACGCAGAAGTTCATGTAATCAGTGATACAGTGTGTGAGGCTGTCGATGTCATCACCAAAGGAGTGACAGAGCATGCTCCAGTCTGTGGTCTGGAAACAGTCCCTAAGCCTCTCATTGGTCTCCTCGGTCCACACTTTCACAGACCTCTTCTGCACAGGTTCCTTTCGCACCCTGGATGTGTATTGGGGGAGCAGATAGACCAGGTTGTGGTCTGATCATCCCAGTGGGGGGAGGGGGGAGGAGCTGTAAGCGTCCTTCACATTTGCATACAGCATGTCCAGTGTTTTATTGTCTCTTGTGGCGCACTTCACGTATTGCGTGAATGTCGGAAGAGAGGCGGAGAGAGGGGTGTGGTTAAAGTCCCCGCTGATCAGAATCATGGCGCGGGGGTGACGAGTCTGTGTCTGATTAACGGCGCTGTGTAGACGCTCACACGCAGCCGCTGCATCAGCCGAGGGCGGAATGTACACGCAAAACACAATCACGTGTGAAAACTCCCTCGGTAGATAATATGGCCACGCGCTCACCGTGAGCAGTTCCAGGTCCCACGTGCATAGCTGCTCCTTCACGTGCACGTTGGCCGGGTGGCACCATCGTTCATTCACATAGACCGCCACGCCCCCTCCTTTCTTCTTACCGCTCTCCGCCGCGTATACCCTTCCTGACACAATCCATGTGCAGTGACATGTTGCCTTCTTCATTATCTGTTCCAGTACACGAATTGACACAAATTGTTTTGTCCGACTGGCTTGACTCATGCACCAGACATCAGTCCAGGATAACACGTTATCGGCCAGTGCTGCGCTATGATGTCTGGAAAATTGCAGCATGCAACACATTTGATGCTACAAACAATAAGCACAGAAATCATGGTAAACGTTGGCACAGGCCGCACTTTGAAAGCGTTTCTTTTGGACACAATTCAGTGCTATCAGCATGACCCCCAGGCAAAACTACTTGAGATGAAGCAAAAGCTTGTACTGTATGTCTAAAACCAGATTCTGGTCTTACAGAATTCCTTCATATGAAGTCAAATGATGACAATTAGACAGGAATCGCACCTGTCCAAAAGGAACCAGTAACATATAACAGCCTTTAATATGCTTGGGGTTTTATCACTTTAAATGGCATTCACTACTTGTTTACTTGCTGATAACCCTGCCCAAAGAGTTCACGTGACTCCTGGGGGGAAAATGGTTGTTCTGCATTGGTTTGGCCCCTGCTAGTAATACACAGAATAAATGCAGCCGGGGGGTTGGGGGGCACAAACAAGTATCCGCCCTCATGCCGGTCCCAAGCCCAGATAAATGCAGGGGGTTGTGACACAAAGGGCATCCGGTGTAAAGCTTTTGCCAAAATACAGAATGTGAACTGTAAACACAAATTTCATACCGGATCGGTCGAGGCCCGGGTTAACAACGACCGCCATCAGTGCTGTTAACCAACAGGGTGCTGATGGAAATTGGACTACTGTTGGTCGAAGAAGGAGAGGTCCAAGAAGGAGAGGCGGGAGGCGTGACCGTAGGCAGAGAGAGAATAGGAAAAGCATGAGTATAGGACTGAGAATAGGGACTTTGAATGTTGGAACTATGACAGGAAAAGGTAGAGAGCTGGCTGACATGATGCAGAGGAGGAACGTGGACATACTGTGTGTCCAGGAGACCAGGTGGAAAGGTAGCAAAGCTAGAAGCTTAGGAGCAGGGTTTAAGCAGTAGGAGTCATCTTGAAGGAGGGGTTTGCCAGGAATGTTCTAGAAATTGAAACAGTGTCAGACAGAGTGATGAGTCTCAAGTTATAAATTAAAGGTGTGATGTTTAATGTTGTTAGTGCTTATGCCCCACAGCCAGGATGTGAGCTAGAAGAGAAGGAGAGATTCTATAGTGAGTTAGATGACGTGATGTAGAGTAGCCCCAGAGGTGAAAGAGTGGTCATTGGAGCAGACTTCAATCGACATGTTGGTGCAAGCAACAGAGGGGAAGAGGAAGCGATGGGCAGGTTTGGTATCCAGGACAGGAACGCAGAAGGACAAATGTTGGTAGATTTTGCAAAAAGGATGGAAATGGCTGTGGTAAATACTTTCTTCCAGAAGAGAAAGGAGCATAGAGTGACTTATAAAAGTGGAGGTAGGAGCACACAGGTAGCCTATATCTTGTGTAGGCGATGTAATTTGAAGGAAGTCAGTGACTGCAAAGTGGTAGCGGGCAAGAATGTTGCCAAATAGCATAGGATGGTGGATGCAGGATGACGTTGATGGTAAGAAAAGTGAAGAATGCAAAGGTAGAACAGAAGACAAAGTGGTGGAAGCTGTAAAAGGAAGTGTGTCGTGTTGTCTTCAAAGAGGAGTTCAAACGAGCTTTGGGTGGTCAGGAAGTGCTTCCAGCCAGGTAGGAGAGTACTTGGTGTGTCCTCTGGGTGGACAGTAGATAAGGAGACTTGGTGGTGGAATGAAGAAGTGCAGGAGTGTGTACAAAAGAAGAGGTTAGCTAAGAAGAAGTTGAGCATTGAGAGGACCGAAGAGAGTAAACAGGAGTACAGGGAGACAATGCAAGGCGTAGGTAGCAGTGTCAAAGGCCAAACAGAGGGTGTAAGTTAGAGTGATTAAGGACAGAGTGGGAAATGTATTGACTGATGACAGAAGTGTGCTGGGAATATGGAAAGAGTATTTTGAAGAGCTGATGGATGAGGAAAATGAGACAGAAAAAAGAGCAGAAGAGGTAACTGTTGAGGACCAGGAGGTAGCAAAGATTAGTAAGGGAGAAGTAAGGAGGGCATTGAAGAAGATGAAGACTGGAAAGGCAGTTGGTCCTGATGACATACCAGTGGAGGTATGGAATTGTCTAGGAGATGTAGCAGTAGATTTTCTGACAAGAACATTCAACAAGGTCTTAGAGAGTGAGCGGATGGTGGAGGAATGGAGAAATGTGCTTGTGCCCATTTTTGAGAACAAGGGAGATGTGCAGAGTTGTGGCAATTACAGAGGGATAAAGTTGATGAGCCATAGGATGAAGTTATGGGAATGAATAGTGGATGCTAGTGGAAGGGCAGACGTCAGCATTTGTGAACAACAGTTTGGTTTCATGCCAAGAAAGAGCACCACGGATACAGTGTTTGCTTTGAGGATGTTAATAGAGAAGTACAGAAAAGGTCAAAGGGAGCTGCACTGTGCCTTTGTGGATCTGGAGAAAGCATATGACCGGGTGCCGAGAGAGGAACTGTGGTATTGCATGAGGAAGTCTGGAGTGGCAGAGAAGTACTAGTCCTTCTAAAAAAATTAGCATTTTGTGATAAAGTTCATTATTTTCTGTAATGTACTGATAAAAAATAAACTTTCATATATTTTAGATTCATTGCACACCAAGTGAAATATTTCAGATTTTATATTTTTAATACTGATGATTTTGGCATACAGCTCATGAAAACCCATAATTCCTATCTCAAAAAATTAGCATATCATGAAAAGGTACTCTAAATGAGCTATTAACCTAATCATCAGAATCAACGAATTAACTCTAAACACCTGCAAAAGATTCCTGAGGCTTTTAAAAACTCCCAGCCTGGTTCATTACTCAAAACCGCAATCATGGCTAAGACTGCCGACCTGACTGCTCTCCAGAAGGCCATCATTGACACCCTCAAGCAAGCGGAGAAATCTCTGAGCGAATAGGCTGTTCCCAGAGTGCTGTATCAAGGCACCTCAGTGGGACGTCTGTGGGAAGGAAAAAGTGTGTCAGAAAACGATACACAACCAGAAGAGATGACCGGACCCTGAGGAAGATTGTGGAGAAGGGACGAGTCCAGATCTTGGGGGTCCTGTGGAAGCAGTGGACTGGGCTACAGGTGCCGCATTCCCCAGGTCAAGCCACTTTTGAACCAGAAACAGCGGTAGAAGCGCCTGACCTGGGCTACAGAGAAGCTGCACTGGACTGTTGCTCAGTGGTCCAAAGTACTTTTTTCGGATGAAAGCCAATTTTGCATGTCATTCGGAAATCAAGGTGCCAGAGTCTGGAGGAAGACTGGGGAGAAGGAAATGCCAAAATACCTGAAGTCCAGTGTCAAGTTCCCATGGTCAGTGAAGGCCTGGGGTGCCATGTCAGCTGCTGGTGTTGGTCCACTGTGTTTTATCAAGGGCAGGGTCAATGCAGCTAGCTATCAGGAGATTTTGGAGCACTTCATGCTTCCATCTGCTGAAAAGCTTTCTGGAGATGATTTCATTTTTCAGCATGACCTGGCACCTGCTCACAGTGCCAAAACCACTGCTAAATGGTTTACTGACCATGGTATCACTGTGTTCAATTGGTCTGCCAACTCGTCTCACCTGAACCCCATAGAGAATCTGTGGGATATTGTGAAGAGAAAGTTGAGAGACACCAGACCCAACACTGTGGATGAGCTTAAGGCCGCTATCGAAGCAGCCTGGGCCCCCGTAACGCCTCAGTAGTGCCACAGGCTGATTGCCTCCATGCCACCCCGCATTGAAGCAGTCATTTCTGCAAAAGGATTCCCGACCAAGTATTGAGTGCATAACTGAACATAATTATTTGAAGGTTGACTTTTTTGTATTAAGAACACTTTTTTTATTGGTCAGATGAAACATGCTAATGTTTTTGAGATAGGAATTTTGGGTTTTCATGAGCTGTATGCCAAAATCATCAGTATTAAAACAATAAAAGACTTGAAATATTTCAGTTGGTGTGCAATGAATCTAAACTATATGAAAGTTTATTTTTTATCAGTACATTACAGAAAATAATGAACTTTAACACAATATGCTAATTTTTTGACAGGGACAAGTATGTTCGAGTGGTGCAGGACATGTATGAGAGATGTAAGACAGTGGTGAGGTGTGCTGTTGGTGTGACAGAAGAGTTCAAGGTGGAGGTGGGACTGGTTTGAGAATGGTTGGAGAAAAGTGTCCAGTGTGATAGGATGGTATCGGCAAGAATGAAAGGAAAAGTGTACACGACGGTGATGAGGCCAGCGATGTTGTATGGTTTAGAAACAGTGTCACTGGGGAAAAGACAGGAGGCAGAGCTGGAGGTAGCAGAGATGAAAATGTCGAGGTTCTCTTTGGGAGTAACGAGGATGGATAGGATCAGGAATCTGTACATCACAGGGACAGCACATGCAAGATGTTTTGGAGACAAAGTCGGAGAGGCTAGATTGAGATGGGTTGGACATGTACAGAGGAGGGATAGTGAGTATATTGGTAGTAGGATGCTGAGGTTTGAACTACCATTCAGAAGGCCTATAGGAAGACCAAAGAGGAGATTTATGGATGTGGTGAAGGAGGACATGAAGGTCGTTGGTGTAAGAGAAGATGCTACACAGAATAGGGTAAGATTGAAGCAGATGATTCGCTGTGACGACCCCTGAAGGGAACAGCCGGAAGGAAAAGAAGAATAAGAAGTAATGCACAGAATAAAATTACCAGTGTTGTGCTTTTTTTGTTTGTTTGTTTGTTTGTTTTTTGAAATTTTTGTGAAAATAAGCTATGTGTAGGTAAATATTTTACATTATGGATAAATTGTGCTGTAAGGAAGACCAACAATGATGCTTTGTAATGAACTGTCTGCCTGATATACTACAACCATGCCTGTTTTATGGCTATGAACTTGCACTGTGTTTGAGATACCTCTGTCTGGATTTCATTAGAGATGTTTTATCCTTTGCACAGGCTTTTGTCTCAGGCACAGTTTGTGGACGGAGGAAGGATTTTCTGTGTGTGTGTGTGTGTGTGTGTGTGTGTGTGTGTGTGTGTGTGTGTGTGTGTGTGTGTGTGTGTGTGTATGCGTGAATTAATAAACGAATAAATGCAGAAGCTCTCACCTTTAAAATGCAGCTTAAAATGCAGATGCTTTTGCCTTTCATAAGCTTTAATGATAATATAGCTTTCTCTTGGTTCTCACCGAGATTAACTACTCATGACACATTAATAAATGCTTACCCTCAGTTGACCAGTTAATTCTGGCAGATTTCTATGCACATTTGGCATGCATATAAAGATGCTATATGTCCACATAACACCTGACATTTACAGATTACACCCAGCTACGCCTGCCTTCTTTATTTTCCCAAGAATATTTTCATCATTTATATACCCTAAACTCTGAAGTCAATATTTCACTTGTAATTTAATCCGAAAAGTTGCATTTTCCTACATAATTTGTCTGATTCGGCAGATTTTTGGAAGCTCATAGTGCTACTGATGAAGACCAGACAGACACTGGAGTCAGGCTGCAGAACCACTTCAAATAGAATAGCAGATATAGTGAAGAATTACCTTCTCCTCAACCCACATCTGATGTAGATTCTGGCTATTTTTGCCCTTGTGTTTGGTGTCTCAGCTGAGAGAATGTTATTAATTGTTACATAAACAGAAATTATTGCAACACTACACAGCAAAGTGTATTCACAGCAAATGTATTCAAATAAATGCATTTTAATGAGTGCGGTGTGCCACTTTGCTGTTACAAATGAAGAGAAAGAAGCAATTCAGAAGAGAAATGTTTAACAGCTGGAATGAGCAGGGATCCTCCATGTTTTGAAAAATGTCACTTTCATTTTTTATGGTTATAAAATTGGAACTGCCATAAACTATCCATACGCATTATTAAGCAGTGGTGCAATAATAATAATATATTTTTTCTATTTAGATCTAGGTGTGGATTACCATTTGTAAAAAAAAAAAAAAAAAAAAAAATCTGTGCATGCTTCAGAATATGTGCAAGAATTTTGAGGGAGAGTGTTATTGCTGTTATTTAAAGTATAAATGGATTTTAAAATGAAGTAAGTAAATAAAGAATCGAAATTCTGAAAGATTATCAAAATTTTGGACCTTTCATTTTTTACCCCTCAGCCCCATGGTGGCATATTGGTTAGTACATGTGCCTCACAGAAGGAAGGTACTGGGTTCAAGTCCCAGGCTTGGGCATTTCTGTGTCAAGATGCTCAGTGTGGGCTGAGATAGAGTTTAACCTCCCCACAACTTTAATATGATTAAGTGATTTGAGAAATGAGTGAGTTATGTGCAATTATTACCTTCTGTCCATGATAGCATTCTGTGTATCTCAAGAATGCCATTACCGATCACCACCATTTTTGGTGTGAATGTTGAAACTGGGTAACTACACAAGTCTTTTGATTTTTGGCATGGTCCAATGTCCAATCTGGGATAAGGTATTTTGTGCACTTTATGGGGCTATTTAGGCAGTGGTGGTCGAGTGGATAGGGCACAAGATCGCTGATCCTAAGGTCAGGGGTTCGAGTCCCCACAAGGTTGTCACTGTCTCCCTCAGTGCAGCTAACTGGGTTATCAAACGCGGGCCATGTCGTTCACTGTCTATGGTGAGAGGCATGTAAAAGAACCATTGCTGACTTTTGTAAAGAGTAGGCTGCAAAACCGTAAGTGTGTTTCTGTCCCTTGCTAAAGGGTTGTGACAGGAAGGGCATCCGACATAAAAACCCATGCCAAATCAAATGTGTGAATCAGATGATTCGCTGTGGCGACTCTCAAGAACGAGAAAAAGCCGAAAAGAAAAGAAGATGGGACTATTTATCATATCTTCCGGTATTCTGTAAGATTTATCTTGGTCTTATTCATTCGTTCTACTAACCAAGAGTCAAAAGTAGAGTTGGCTGTCATGAGCACTCTGACCGTCTTGTGGTTATGGGATGAAGAAAAGAGTGTGCATAAAAACACACACTTCATGTTCCAGCCAAGAATTAATATTTCTGCAAACCACAAGATCTTGAAAACATATCAAGGACTTCTTTAAATGATGTATTGATGCATGAAAAGCAGGACAGGCTGTTGCAGTGGAGATGTGTTTAATGCGTGCTTATGTGTCTGGGAGTGCACTGGGACACACCTCAATGCAATCCTCTTTCACTTGGTCCACATTGGGGTTAAGTTTATGAATTCATGCAAAGATGATGATACCTTTGCACATAAAAAAAAGTCAATAGTTTCTTTTTTATGGATCAAGTTTGTGTTTAAGCTTAATTGTTATAATGAAGCAGTTTGGCATCTGAAGACAACAATGTAATGCTTGTTTTATTGTGTCTGCATGTCTGACCTCCACCATGAAGTCATAAGATGCAGTTTGGGGAACATTTGTAATGCATTTAAAGCCTATACCCAATGATCTTTTTACAATTTAAAATATGCTTTATGTTACACACAGAGGTATGATGATGGAGCATATATATATATATTACACATATATATATTACATATATATTACACATTATACATTCTTCTATAATCACCTGAAGAGAGAGGATGGTTTCACCACCCCTCGAAACAGATCTGTAGTGATAAATGGAGTTTCAATAGAAAGTCTTTGTCCTGTCCTTTTATTTTTGTTATTTGCTCTACCAAAAAGTATTGAGCACTCTCCTATGGAAGGATCTACTCAGAAAATCCTATATATATATATATATATATATATATATATATATATATATATATATATATATATATGGCAAAAGAAATCCTTGAAATTTTTATTTGGCTAATCCTTGCTAACAAAATGATTTTACTTCTCACTCTTCAAGTACATTACATTCATGCATGTGCCTGTGTTCAAATGTGGCCACACAAACACATGAAAATATCCATGCTCGTAATTCAAATGCATATATTTGTACCATGCAGAGATGGGATTTAAGATTGTTCCTCAACAGCATCTAGATTTTTAGCAGTGTTGATACTGACCAGTACAACAGATTGACCATGTTTATCTACTGTAGATCTCCCACTACACACTTTGCACAAACCCAATTCCCCCATACAGAAATGCATTAGATATAACTGTGGATCTATATCTATATACTCTCTGTGATAGAGGAAAGTCTCTTAGCATAATTTGTATTTGTAATTAAGAGGTTAACATAAATAAATAAGACCAGTGATGAACTGATAAATGTGGGAGT
Organism: Plotosus lineatus; assembly: GCA_024760905.1. Taxonomy (NCBI): domain Eukaryota; kingdom Metazoa; phylum Chordata; class Actinopteri; order Siluriformes; family Plotosidae; genus Plotosus; species Plotosus lineatus. The sequence continues at coordinate 28,570,126 of CM045729.1, read as the reverse complement.
ACACTGCCATTATTCAGGGTGGGCTAAGATTGGCACCAGCCTCCCCATAACACTGGTAAGAGCAGATTAGTAAATATATAATTAATTAATTGCTTTTAAAGCAACTACACAGTAGAGACTAAATTTATCCTATTGTTATTCTGTTTTGTCCAGGGGCACTGGTGGTCTAGTGGATAGGGTGCAGGATCGCTGATCCTAAGGTTGGGGGTTCGAGTCCCCACAGGGTTGTCACTGTCCCCCCAGTGCAGCGAAGTGGGTTATCAAAGGCGGGCCATGTCTCTCACATGGTGAGAGGGATGTAAAAGAACCACTGCTGACTTTAGTAAAGAGTAGGCTGCAAAGCCGTCAGCGTGTTTCTGTCCCTTGCTAAAAGGATTGTGACAGGAAGGGCATCCGACGTAAAAACCCATGCCGAATCGGATGATTCGCTGTGGCGACTCCCGAGAAAGGGAAAAAGCCGAAAGGAAGAAAGAAATTCTGTTTGTCCAATCACATCTAACTAGACACTTGTGTAAATACTTTAAACCTTGCAAATAATACCAAATTACAGTATCACTGGCCTGAAGTAATACACTACTATATCTGCAGCAGCTCAATATACATATACAAACATACAATTATATAGATACAGGACAAGAGGTTCAGTTTAAAGTAACATCAAACATGAGAAATAGGAAGAAATGTGATCTCTGTGACTTTTACTATGTTGTTGTTGACAAATGAACTGATTTGGAAAATTTTAGCTGCTATGGGCGGTGGCGGTAAAGTGCTGTATTACCAATCCCAAAGCCGGGTGTTCAAGCCCCACTGTGAACGGTTGCCACTGCTATCTGCCCAGTGCAGCTAACTGGGTTATCAAAGGCCTGCCATGTCTATGGCCATTGCTAACTTTCGTTAAGAGTCAGGCAGAGTAGGCCATCCTATGATGGCCTGGTGAGCTGTCCAGGGTGAATTTCCCTTTGGGATTAATAAAGTATGTCTATCTCTGCCCTCGCCCAGAGTTGGCTGAGATGTGTGTTAGTCTCCCCGTGACCCTAATTAGTCTTAAGAGGTTCAGCTCCTGAGAATTCCATTAGCAGTTATCTCTAAAGTTTATTTTCAGGATGGTGGCAAGAAAATCCTGGGTTTGAATCATTGGCTTGGGTGTTTCTATATGGCGTTTACATATTCTCCCTCTCTGTTTCTAATTGCCCCAATGTATGAACGTGAGTATAAATGGTTGTTCGTTGGTACTGCAGTGGTCTGGCAAGCTGTTCTTGGTCTACCTTGCCTTCGCCCAGTGTTTGTTTCAGCCTTTCCTTGATCTGAGTAGGATTACGTGGTTCGGTAAATGAGTGAGGGAGAGCCTAGAGTTCATGCAGAAAAGGAGAAAATGATCTGAGTTTTTTTTTTTTTTTCCAGTTATGAACTATACCATTTGGTTTAGCCTATGCGCTGGTCCTAACTGGTATTAACTGCATTAAGTCCAAGCAGCTCAGCCACGCCCCTAAGCCGGAGCGAGTACAAAACAGAGTTTTAGAGTGAGAGAGTTAGAGAGCGTTACAAAC
>CM045729.1:28478579-28563579 GCA_024760905.1 Plotosus lineatus | reverse complement strand
TAAAAATTTCAAAAGACGTTTTAGAGAAAAATGAGCACAAAGATTGCACTTCTTCCAAGATCATTTAATATAATATTTTTATGCACTTCAGCCATATAAACGTTTAGAAAACATGTCAAGGAAAAGTTTTAGTTACTGTGGTAAGCCCCAAAAATTAACAACAACAAAAAAACCAACTATTTTTTTTCTTCATTTCTGTTTATTCCAATGAGATTAGTATGTATCTTTTTGACCATTATATAAAGGTTCAAATGCCTTCAAATGATACTGATTAAAAAAATAAAAAAAACACCATCAGGTTCAAACACTGGAATTAAGAAAACTATAAGATAACCATATAATAAAACTCTCTGATCTCTTTATACAAGTAAGCTTCATCAACTCTGCCCTCAGCATTCTTATCTTAATCTTTATCCAGCTCAGCAGATAAAATCACATATTCTTCACAAACACCAGTCATTACACTTTTATTAACAGATGCCTCTTCTTCAAAATCAAAATATTCATCAGCACAGCTGGCATCATCATCATCATCAGTTTGTTTATATGTAAAAGGTATGAAACATTTGAGTATTTTTCAGGTCTTGAACAATTTTTGTACAAAATTAAACAACACACGATTCAGCATGTCCAGTTCAGACAAGATTACACACAAATCATATGATCAAAAAAAAATTCCATAATCGAATTTTGCATGCAGAGAAAAATACCAATACTCATACAATACTCATATTAAATTTCTAAAGTACATAATACTGAGCATATGGGACTTTCTTTGACTGAATTGCAATGGAATCATGTAATTTTCTTAATATTCCAGCAGACCTGAGGTATCATAGACACACACACACACACACACACACACACACAGACTGTCAGCAGTGGTTGACTGCTCATTTGTGCATCTATTGAACCATTTTCACTCATTTGCCCTACTCAATTCATATACTATATTTTCTTCCATTGAAATTGCACTAGTTCATCTGGATGCTGCTAATTTAACCGTTTGCACACTGTGTGTGTGTGTGTGTGTGTGTGTGTGTGTGTGTGTGTGTGTGTGTGTGTGAGACAGAGAGACAGAGAGAGATTGAGAGAGAGAGAGAGAGAGAGAGAGAGAATCTTCTCCAAAGCCGAATTCCAGCGTTGAATTTAACAGCTATACTAATGCTGCTAGACATCACAGATGACATTTCACTGTCCTTTTCCAGAAATTATGCGTATTCAGAATCTTATGAATAAACTTACTTTTATTGAAGAGAAAGTCGGCGATAAGTTCCACATGTGGTATACTAGAGTCTGGAAGTAAACCGGAAGTTAACATGTGACGTGCACTGAGCATGTGCAAGCCCGAGTTCACCAATCAGGGTGCTCGTTTCAGATCTTTGTTAGCAACTAGCCTGCATTGTTTATGTGCATATCGTCTTTCTTTCTTTCTTTCTCTTATTCACTGAAACGGCATTTTAATATTAAAACAGTATCCAAAATGGAGAGACGACATCAACCATTCTTCTGGTGTATGGATTATAGTGTGTCTTGTACCGAACTCAGTGAATAATTGCAAAGAAATCCAGTAAGTTTGCTACTGTTTTTATCTAGTTTTATGAGGGTACTCGTCAGAAAAATGGAAATAAAAGACATTTTTAATGAATTTTTGTTGATTTCACTTGAACAAGTGATAGTTGAATACTTGTTTTAATGGTTTATGCAAAAATCCGAATTTCGATAAAAATTTTTTTTACTGTTTTGGTCATTTTCTCGAAAGTAGTCTGTGCGACAAGCGCCTACATTTGGTGGAGCGCCTCACATATATGGTTTGTGTCTTTATAGTTTCACCCAAATGATGATGGGTTTAACTTTTGGGCCTGGTTCCTCTCAAGATTTCTTCCTTGTATCAACTGAGGGAGTTTTTCCTTTTTGCCGTCGCCACGGGCATTGCTTAAGGATTTGTAGGGGTTGTACAAAATGTTTAAAGTCTTTTATACTTTGTAAGCCCCAACTTTTACTGTATAAAGCTTTGTGACAATGTCAATTGTAAAAAGTGCTATACAAGTAAAACTAAATTGAATTAAATTGAACTGTATGTCAGTAGTAGCAGAAGTAAAAGCTGCATACCTTCTAAAGCTGATAAAATGTACAGACGCTCCCCAGCTTCTGAACAAGTTAGGTTCCAGAGGACTGTTCGTTAGATGAATTTGTTCATAAGTTGTTACACGGCATTCTTTAGAGGGGCGCATAAGTTTAATCCATGTATAAATAACCTATACGAGTTTGCACTGTATACAATCTCTCTCTCTCTTTGTCTCTCTCTGTGAGTTATTACATAACTAACAGCGCAGTGTAAAGATGCTCTTGAGCTCAGTCTAATTGAAAGCATATCCTCTCACACACACACACACACACACACACACACACACACACACACACACACACTGAACAGTTGAATTGATCAGCTTCCGGTTGCCCTTGGAAGGAGCACCGGAGAACTATAATCGAACTTCAACATAAAGATAATCTGGTTTATTTATTTATTTACCCGAAGTGTGTGTAATGCTTCCTAGATAATTCTGTTTGATTAGTGGATTATTGGTGAATCATTTCCCAATATGATTCATGGTTTGTGTGTCACTCAGCCTCACGTTAACCCGACTCGACTCAACCTGCTGCCCACATGCCTTAAGCTTTACAGTCTTTATGGTATTAAATCATGACCATCACAAATTACACATAAAATAAAATAACACATCATTGTTAATGACACCATTTCTCCCATGACACTGCAGTAAACATCATCCTGCACATCAAAACCACTCAGCATCACCAAGACACACCATTTAACCCACCAGTCCCGGATGATGAAGTTATATGTGTAAGATCTGCAGTTGTGCTGTGGCCGCACGTGCGCTTCAGGCTGCTTGTCGTTGGAACGGTGCAAGACATGTTGATTTCTGAGAGCAGCGTGCGCACATTACCGGCTCACAGGTGGAAAGTTCATACTAGTGGGGGACATGACATCAAACACTTAGAAAACTTTTAACACCTCGCTCTCTCTCTCTCTCTCTCTCTCTCTCTCTCTCTCTCATAACATTGTGTCCTGAGTTTAAACTCCTGGTTCCTCTCAAGCACAGCACAGCAGATCTGATCAGATTTACAGAGAGTTTCACTCATATCCAGTTTATTATAATACTGGAGTCAATTTGTTTCTTCTTTGAAACTTTTGGCAGGAGTTCAGAAATGTATCAGTTCCCGGCCTCAGGTGTAAAGCACGTCTCAGCCACGCCCCTTTGTCGGAGCCTTGTATTAAGTGTACCTCAGGATAATGTTAATCATATTTCATACTTGTATTTTATGATATATCTTTCTATAGATTTTATTAAATTTCTATTACTGAACAAGTGTTCTTCAATTTCATTTCACTTTCACTCTCGACCTCAGACTGGATGCTCGTATCTCCGGATGGTCGTAAAACGAATGTTCGTAAGTGGGGGAGTGTCTGTACTTAAAGCAGCTGATTAAAATACTGAAAATTATTTTATCTTAGATTCATTTTTTGCCCAAATATTTGAGCGGTGTTTCCTTTCAGAGCCAACACTGTAAAATAGTCTCATTTCCAGTTATGTATACTTTTATAAAATATTTATTGATATTCAATTTTCTTAAATTATCTATGGAAAATCTAATGCAGTGTGTTTAGTGTATATGATATGTGACAGCATATAGATCATTTGCTTATTTTCTTAGTGGGGCTTAGCCCCCCCATGTTGGGATCAAGTAAATGACTATACTTCTTATATTGTTTATAATTTGTATAGGTTGATGCCCTAAGGCTACGTCTGGAGGAAAAAGAATCATTCTTGAATAAAAAAAGCAAGCAGCTTCAGGATGTCATAGAGGAAAAGGGAACACTAACTGGGGAAATGAATGACCTGAAGGATATGCTGGAGGTGAAAGAGCGCAAGGTCATAGTGCTACAAAAGAAGGTTAGTGGAAAATGCCTTTGTATGTCAGCAAAATATTTATTGTCAAAATGTCACTGGCAGTGATGACCAAATCAATCATAGCAATAGAAGGTACATCAAGAAGGGTGTCAGTGCTGACAATATAAAATAATAAACCTATATCAAAAGTATGAGTTCAGTCGAGCATCTGATGACTTCATAATGATGTTTACAAAATAACAGTAGAGATTACAGTGTGGGTGATGATGGCTGTAGTGATGTTTATTTATTTTTATTATTTTTTTTATTTTTACTTCTCTTATGTCATCTTGCCAAGCCAAGAAAAAAAACCCAAAACAAAACCTTATGATTTTGCTGTAAATTATTCATGCAAAGCAGTTATAACAAAGGCTTACAGGACTCAACTGTATTCTTTCCACAATTGCAGAGATTTTTGGGTTTTTTGCATTGGTTTTTCCCCTTCCCCCGGCCTCACTGCCCTGTTCCTGTCTGGGATTGTCCCAAGCTGTTGTGGGCTTTTATTCCATTTGGATCTTTCAAAGCCCAGATTTCTTTTGGCTGATGTTTCTTTGTTCCAAATAAGACCCGGGTTGCCCTGCACGCATTTCTGTTTGCTTTGAGTCCTGTTTGCTTGTTAGCTGTCCTGGATTTTGGCCTGGGTCATCTCTGACCTTACTTTCCCTATCCTCTGCTCTGGGTCATGCTAGTTTTGGCTTCATGCAACCTTTGCCTGGAAGTAAAATGGGATGTGTTTGGATGCCATTTTGACCTAGAAATGTTTTTTATTATTATTTTATTTTAAATAAATGTATGTTTTATTTATATTTATTGAAATGATTCATGTGAGTTTAGCCATGGTGTTGGTTGGATAAAATTATGAGGCATTGGACAATGTACTCAAGGTATACCCGTTCCTTAAATTAATCAATGCTGGCTTTGTGATTCAATTATAATTAGTGCATGAAAAGTGCAAAGCCTAGTAAGATTTAACGAGCACAGACCCTGACCTCTGTAATCAGGAATGAATGTATACAACGCCTGGCAAAATTTATAGACTGTCCACACTTGTAACGGGAAAAAAACCCAAAAAACAGGTGTGACAAACATATTTATTTAAAAAAAAATATTTATTTGTATTTAAATTAAAGTAAATTGCTCCTATTTTAGGTCCGTTAGAATTACCAAAATTATTTGCTCATTCCACAACTTTACACATATATATCATTCCACAATATACACATACATACACAGTCAGCCCTCTACTTATGAAATTAATCCGTTCCAGAGCATTTTTCGTAGCCTGGAGTTTTCGTAAGTAGAGGTGCATTTTACATGTAGAACGCGTAATTCGTTCCAAGACTACCCCAGAAACCCTTTAAAAATGATAAAAATACACCAATTTTGTATGAAGTATGTATGAAATATGTGTTAAAAGTAAAAGAAAATTATTTATTAAACCATTTAAACATTTAAACAAGCTGCTTCACCATAATACCCATGATGCTTTTCGTGTGCCTTCAACCCATTGTTCGTCACGGAGATGCAGCTTCCTCCCATTGGCTATTATGGAGCTGCATCTCCATAATACCCATGATGCTTTTCATGTGCATTGGACCAATTGTTCCTCACGGACATGCAGCTCCCTCCCGTTGGCTATTATGGAGCTGCATCTCCATAATACCCATGATGCTTTTCGTGTGCCTTCGACCCATTGTTCGTCAGGAAGTTCTTACATGCGTAAAGGACAGAGTTACTGTTTCGTGATTTTTTTCGAGTGAGCTCATTGCAACTTTATTTTTTGGCTCAGGCTTTTAATCTTGCATAAACATTTGTAAGATTAAAACTCTGCCAAGAAGACATGGTTGACACACGTGCGCGCACAGACACACACGCATGCACGCACGCACGCACGCACGCACGTACGCACACACGCACACATGTGTGATTCCTGGTGAAAGTGATACCCGGTGTGAGTGAAAAACGAAGTGGGCTCGGGGCATGCGGTTGAGTGATATCGCAAAGGAATATGGCTGAAACACGTCTACCATTGGTACGATATTGAAGCGGAAAGAGGCCTTAAAAGGTATACTTTTATAATTTTTAAAGGGTTTAGGGGGTAGTATTGGGTGCCTTGGAACGAATCAAGCCTTTTACATGTAAAATGATCCTCAACTTATGAAAAAATCAGGTATATATATACATATATACTAGTCCTTCTCAAAAAACAAAAAAATAGCATATTGTGATAAAGTTCATTATTTTCTGTAATGTACTGATAAAAATGAAACTTCCACATATATATTTGTTGCACACCAACTGAAATATTTCAGGTCTTTTGTTGTTTTAATACTGATGATTTTGGCATACAGCTCATGAAAACCCAAAATCCCTATCTCAAAAAATTAGCATATTTCCTCCGACCAATAAAAAAATTGCATATTGTGATACAGTTCATTTTATATATATATATATATATATATATATATATATATATACACACACACACACACTAGTCCTTCTCAAAGAATACATATATATATATATATATATATATATATATATATACATACACACACACACACACACACACACACACAGTCAGCCCCCAATTTACGAAGACCCCTTTGTACGAAATCCCCGGATTATGAAAAACATTTTCTTGACTTTCCGTCCCTGAAATAAGAAACAACCCCCTCTTAAGAAAAGAAATTCAAAATTCCAACGCGCCAATCAAAATTTCACACGATGTGCAAGTTTCTCTCTCATTGGCTGTCTCTCAACATCCCGCCCCGCTGACCTCCCAAATAGAGACAGAAGGAAGCTTCATGCTTTCGTTTTTTAAGTTGTTTTAATTCAGTAAGTGTTTAATAAATGTGGGTGCATTTGAGCTCATCTGGCATCCCGATCCCTCAAGGAATCAAATTAATTTAAATTAAATTACTTTGTCCAGCAGTGCTTTGAATTCATGTCTTGTGGGCGTGGCTTGCAGCGCGCGGCTAGAGAGAGAGAGAGAGAGAGAGAGAGAGAGAGAATAACGCTTTAGTTTTTAGTTTAGTTTTTAAGTTGTTTTAATTCAGTAGATGGTCAAACAGGGAATTGGCTTTGAATTCACATCTTGTGGGCGTGGTCCGCAGCGTGCGCGCGGTGTGTGTGTGTGTGTGTGTGTGTGTGTGTGTGTGTGTGTTAATAAAAATGTTGAATAATGGTTTGATTAAATATGTTAATAAAATCGTTTAATGGTGAAATAAATAATTTTCTTTTACTTTTAACACATATTTCATACAAAAATGGTGTAATTTTATCATTTTTAAAGGGTTTATGGGGCTTATCCAGTCCAAAGACTGGAGACTTGGAACGAATTAGGCGTTTAACATGTAAGATGCGACCCCGACTTACGAAATCCCTGCAATACGAAAAGGGCTCTGGAACAGATTAATTTCGTAAATTATATATATATATATATATATATATATATATATATATATATATATATATATATATATATATATATATATATATTCTGGACACATTATATCTTCTTTTCCTTTCGGCTGTTCCCTTCAGGGGTCACCACAGCAAATGATCTGCCTCCATCTTACCCTATCCTCTGCATCTTCTACTCTTACTCCAACTACCTTCATGTCCGCCTTCACCACATCCATAAATCTTCTCTTTGGTTTTCCTCTGGGCCTTCTGCCTGGTAGTTCCAACCTCAGCATCCTACTACCAATATACTCACGATCCCTCCTCTGTACATGTCCAAACCATCTCAATCTAGCCTCTCTGACTTTGTCTCCAAAACATCTAACATGTGCTGTCTCTCTGATGTACTCATTCAACTTCAACATTTTCATCTCTGCTACCTCCAGCTCTGCCTCCTGTCTTTTCCTCAGTGCCACTGTTTCTAAACCATACAACATTGCTAGCCTCATCACCGTCTCCTATCACACATCACACTGGACACTTTTTTCCATCCATTCCAACCTGCCTGCACACGCTTCTACACCTCTTTTCTACACTCTCCATTGCTCTGGATTGTTGAGCTGACGTATTTAAAATCCTCCACCTTCTTTATTTCTGCCCCCTATAACCTCACCGTTCCTCTTGGGTCCTTGTCGTTCACACACATGTATTCTGTCTTACTGAGGCTAACCTTTATTCCCCTACTTTCCAGGGCATACGTCCACCTCTCTAGATTTTGCTCCACTTGTTCTCTGCTCTCACTACAGATCAAAAAGTCATCTGCAAACATCATAGTCCATGGAGATTCTTGTCTAACCTCGTCTGTCAGCCTGTCCATCACCATAGCAAACAAGAAGGGACTGAGAGCTGACCCTTGATGCAGCCCCAACTCCACCTTGAACTCTTCTGTCACACTGACAGCACACCTCACCACTGTGTTACATCTCTCATACATGTCCTGCACCACTCTAGCATACTTCTCTGCCACTCCAGACTTCAGTTCTTCTCTCGGCACCTTGTCATATGCTTTTATAGGGGGGGGGGCGCTAACCAGTGTCTCTCCCCCTTATGCCGGTCCCAAGCCCGGATAAATGCAGAGGGTTGCGACAGGAAGGGCATCCGGCGTAAAACTTCTGCCACATTTAAAAATGCAAATGATCAATACAGAATTCATACCGGATCGGTTGAGGCCCGGGTTAACAACGACCGCCATCAGTGCTGTCAACCAACAGGGTGCTGATGGAAATTGGACTACTGTTGGTTGAAGACGTCGAAGAAGGAGAGGCGGGAGGCGTGTCCGTAGGCAGAGAGAGAAGAGGAAATGCCTGAGCCTAGGACTGAAAGTAGGGACTTTGAATGTTGGAACTATGCAAGTAAAAGATAGGGAGCTGGCTGACATGATGCAGAGGAGGAAAGTGGACATACTGTGTGTTCAGGAGACAAGGTGGAAAGGTAGCAAGGCGAGAAGCTTAGGAGCAGGGTTTAAACTGTTTCATAATGGTTTGGATGGGAAGAGAAATGGAGTAGGAGTCATCTTGAAGGAGGGGTTTGTAAGGAATGTTCTAGAAGTGAAAAGAGTGTCAGACAGAGTGATGAGTCTCAAGTTAGAAATTGAAGGCGTGATGGTCAATGTTGTTAGTGCTTATGGCCCACAGGCAGGATGTAAGCTAGAAGAGAAGGAGAGATTCTGGAGTGAGTTAGATGAAGTGATGCAGAGTACCCCCAGAGGTGAAAGAGTGATCATTGGAGCAGGCTTCAGTGGACATGTTGGTGCAGGCAACAGAGGGGACGAGGAAGTGATGGGCAGGTTTGGTATCCAGGCCAGGAACACAGAAGGACAGATGTTGATCGATTTTGCAAAAAGGATGGAAATGGCTGTGGTGAATACTTTCTTCAAGAAGAAACAGAAGCATAGGGTGACTTATGAAAGCGGAGGTAAGAGCACACAGGTAGACTACATCTCGTGTAGGCGATGTAATTTGAAGGAAGTCAGTGACTGCAAAGTAGTAGTGGGTGAGAGTGTTGCCAAACAGCATAGAATGGTGGTGTGCAGGATGACACTGATGGTGAGAAAGGTGAAAAAGGCAAAGGCAGAGCAGAAGACAAAGTGGTGGAAGCTGAAAAAGGAAGAGTGTCGTGTTGTCTTCAAGGAGGAGTTGAAACAGGCTTTGGGTAGTCAGGAAGTGCTTCCAGAGGACTGGACAACCACAGCCAATGTGATCAGGGAGACCGGTAGGAGAGTACTTGGTGTGTCCTCTGGAAGGAAAGTAGACAAGGAAACTTGGTGGTGGAATGAGGAAGTGCAGGAGTGTGTACAAAAGAAGAGGTTAGCCAAGAAGAAGTGGGACAATGAGAGGACCGAAGAGAGTAAACAGGAGGACAGGGAGACACAGCGTAAGGCGAAGGTAGCAGTGTCAAAGGCCAAACAGAGGGCGTATGATGACTTGTATGATAGGTTGAACAGTAAGGAGGGAGAAAATGATTTATACAGGTTATCACAGCAGAGAAATAGAGATGGGAAAGACGTGCAGCAAGTTAGAGTGATAAAGGACAGAGAGGGAAATGTATTGACTGATGACAGAAGTGTGCTGGGAAGATGGAAAGAGTACTTTGACGAGTTGATGAATGAGGAAAATGAGAGAGAAAAAAGAGTAGAAGAGGTGACTGTTGAGGAGCAGGAAGTAGCAAAAATTAGTAAGGGAGAAGTGAGGAGGGCATTGAAGAGGATGAAGAGTGGAAAGGCAGTTGGCCCTGATGACATACCAGTTGAGGTATGGAAGTGTCTAGGGGAGGTCGCAGTAGATTCTCTGACAAGAATATTCAACAAGGTCTTAGAAAGTGAGCAGATGCCAGAGGAATGGAGGAGAAGTGTGCTTGTGCCCATTTTTAAGAACAAGGGAGATGTACAGAGTTGTGGCAACTACAGAGGGATAAAGTTGATGAGCCATACAATGAAGCTATGGGAAAGAATAGTGGAAGCAAGACTAAGGGCAGAGGTCAGCATTTGTGAACAACAGTTTGGTTTCATGCCAAGAAAGAGCACCACAGATGCAGTGTTTGCTTCGAGGATGTTAATAGAGAAGTACAGAGAAGGTCAGAAGGAGCTGCATTGTGCCTTTGTGGATCTGGAGAAAGCATATGACGGGGTGCCGAGAGAAGAACTGTGGTATTGTATGAGGAAGTCTGGAGTGACAGAGAAGTATGTTAGAGTGGTGCAGGACATGTATGAGAGATGTAAGACAGTGGTGAGGTGTGCTGTCGGTGTGACAGAAGAGTTCAAGGTGGAGGTGGGACTGCATCAAGGGTCAGCTCTCAGCCCCTTCTTGTTTGCTATGGTGATGGACAGGCTAACAGACGAGGTTAGACAAGAATCTCCATGGACTATGATGTTTGCAGATGACATCGTGATCTGTAGTGAGAGCAGAGACCAAGTGGAGGAAAATCTAGAGAGGTGGAGGTATGCCCTGGAAAGGAGGGGATTGAAGGTTAGTCTTAGTAAGACAGAATACATGTGTGTGAACGACAAGGACCCAAGAGGAACTTTGAGTTTACAGGGGGCAGAGATAAATAAGGTGGAGGATTTTAAGTACTTAGGCTCAACAATCCAGAGCAATGGAGAGTGTGGAAAAGAGGTGAAGAAGCGCGTGCAGGCAGGTTGGAATGGGTGGAGAAAAGTGTCCGGTGTGATGTGTGATAAGAGAGTATCGGCAAGAATGAAGGGAAAAGTGTACAAGACGGTGATGAGGCCAGCAATGTTGTATGGTTTAGAGACAGTGGCCCTGGGGAAAAGACAGGAGTCAGAGTTGGAGGTAGCAGAGATGAAAATGTTGAGGTTCTCTTTGGGAGTAACGAGGATGGATAGGATCAGAAATGAGTACATCAGAGGGACAGCACATGTTAGATGTTTTAGAGACAAAGTCAGAGAGGCTAGATTGAGATGGTTTGGACATGTACAGAGGAGGGATACTTAGTGTATTGGTCGTAGGATGCTGAGGTTGGAACTACCAGGCAAAAGGTCCAGAGGCAGACCAAAGAGAAGATTTATGGATGCGGTGAAGGTGGACATGAAGGTCGTTGGAGTAAGAGAAGAAGATGCAGAGGATAGGGTAAGATGGAGGCAGATCATTTGCTGTGGCGACCCCTGAAGGGAAAAGCCGAAAGGAAAAGAATATATATATATATATATATACAAAAATAAAAGGACAGGACAAAGACTTTCTATTGAAACTCCATTTATCACTACAGATCTGTTTCGAGGGGTGGTGAAACCATCCTCTCTCTTCAGGTGATTATAGAAGAATGATTACAAAGTGCTGGGGGAGGTACTATGTCGGTGAACATGGCGTCCTCTAGATGGGGTGGTGTTCATTATGTAATCGGGGGCGGGTTTTTAAATATCGATACATGCATACATGTGCATACATTAGTTTTTCTCATGCCCGTACACACTTTTATATATATATATATATATATATATATATATATATATATATATATATATATATATATATATATACGTTCACGTGCGTAAGCACATACACACACATACACAAGTATATATAATGTTTTAGATACAGATTGATACAATCAAATACTTAGTGTACTTAAGGGGGTGTGTTGCATAATAATGATTTTTTCCTGTGTCGGCATGAAGTTACGAGTTCATTTCTTTTGTTTAATGAAGACAGTTCGGGTCTGTATATAATGAGGAACTTCTCCCTGAGGCATAAATTGCATCTTTTGTTTGAGCTGTTGTATGTCGGGTGTGATGATAAAATTCTCCATGAGATCTGGTGATCAATGTTTATGTCGTTGAGTGTCCAGATGTGCTTGCTGAGTTCGGTGGAGTTTCTACTTTTTTCATTGCGGAAGGATGCGATGTGGTTCCTGTATCTGGTTTTAAAAGTGTTCTCTGTCAGTCCGATGTATGTTTCAGTTGTATTATTGTCTGTCCGTGTGACGGTGGCTTGGTAGATGACTGATGATTGCAGACAGTTCCCGTTGAGTGGGCAGGCGTTTTTCTGTCGGCAGTTGCATTGCGTTCTTTTGTTTGGTGAGTTAGTGTCGTCGGCATTGTCATGCAAAGCCAGAGTGCGCTTGTTGTGATTGTCTATTATTTGTTTGGTGCTGTTCATGCAGCTGTAACTGATCTTGAGGGTGTTGCGGTTGAAAATTTTCCGGAGTTTGTGGTCCTTGGTGAAGTGCTTGTCTATTAGTGTGAGGAATCTGTGTCCGATGTTGGTGCTGGTGTTTTTGCTGAAAGGCGGGTTGTACCATAGGATGTTTCTGCGTTGTCTGTTTTTTTGATTGCTGCTTATGTTTGGTTCATAGTGTAATGTATAGTTGTATCCGCTGTCATGTAGTGCTTTCTGGTAAGGGGGCGCCGCCTGTTCGAAGGCTGTCTTGTCAGATGAAAGTGCCGATAACCGTTTGTTGATGCCGGCGGGGATGTTTTTAGTTATGATGGGTGGATGGTTACTTTCATGATGGACGTATAGCAGTGTGGTGTTCGGTTTGGTGAATGGCTGGTAGGTGCCACTGTTCAGGTTGAGGGTGACGTCCAAGAAGTTGGTGATCTGTTTGTTGGCTTCTATAGTGATCCGTAGTCCATTATTGGAGAAAATGCGGCATATTTCTTTTTTGATTTTTTCCATGAGACGGGGTGTGGTGTCAGAATGGGCAAGACCATCGTCGCGGTAAAGTCCGACGTTGATGTCGAGCTTTGTTAGTTGGGAAAGTAGGAAGTTTCCCACCAGCTCGCAGGTTTCCACCCCATCGTGGCTCCCCATTGTGATGTCGAATGTGGTGTTTCTCTTCTTTTGCCAAGTTTGTTGCTTATGCACCAAAGTAGAGTTTTTGGTATGCATAATGATGTTTCTCTTGTCTTTGGTGATGTTGTCATAGGTGGAAGCAAAGTCGAGGGCTTTGTTTAGTAGGGCTTCACTTATGGAAGGGTAGAATTCTATGATATCGAAGCAGATGAACCGATGGGATTGCTTGTTCTTTATTGCTGAAAACCACTCGATCACAGATGCGGTGTTTTTCCACTGGTTTAGTTTGGTTGTTTTTTCAATTTTGTCGTTGATTCTGTCAAGTAATCTTTTGCTGATTTTTCCTATTTCAGATTTTGTAGGGTTGATCAATCGGCAAGTAGGTTTGTTGGCAAAGTCGGGCTTGTGGTCCTTCAATGTTATAAACGCCTCTTTGTGGGCTGTGGTGTCAACTCTGTCACTGATGCCGAGTTCTGTCGAGATTTTTTTGCTTTCTTTATGAATGTCACGTGTGGTTTCGGGCTGTGACTTCTTGTAGGATTTAGTGATGTTTCTTTGTAGCAGATCGTTGTATGCTGCTGGTTCCAGTTTGTAGAAGTTTGTCGTTTTGTCGGCAGCGATGAGTAGTTTTCTTTCATTCTGGATTCTTTTGGTGTCGTTTCTTAGTTTTTTCAGGAAGGGGTTGTTTACGTGTTTGAATTTTGTAGATTGTATCATGGCTATCATGTCGGTTTCAAAGCTCTTTAGCTCGTCTATCGGGGGAGGGTTCTTTGTGGATTTGAAGCCATATGTTTCTTTGTTGTCTGGGGTCTTGTCGGGGTTCAGGAAGAAGTGGGCTTTCCAGCGCATACGGGCATGAGAAAAACTAATGTCTGCACATGTATGCATGTATCGATATTTAAAAAACCCGCCCCCGATTACATAATGAACACCACCCCATCTAGAGGACGCCATGTTCACCGACATAGTACCTCCCCCAGCACTTTGTAATCATTCTTCTATAATCACCTGAAGAGAGAGGATGGTTTCACCACCCCTCGAAACAGATCTGTAGTGATAAATGGAGTTTCAATAGAAAGTCTTTGTCCTGTCCTTTTATTTTTGTTTATTTGCTCTACCAAAAAGTATTGAGCACTCTCCTACGGAAGGATCTACTCAGAAAATCCTCTCTCTCTCTCTCTCTCTCTCTCTCTCTCTATATATATATATATATATATATATATATATATATATATATATATATATATATATATATATATATATATATATACATACATACACACACACACACACACTGTATGCGACGTACTAAACACCCTGCTCCAATAAGTGCCCCTCTCCCCTCCCCAATGTGTTTGATCTTACGTCTAATAACCGCCCATGTGTACTGGGAGCATAATGGTAGATCAAACTTACCAATTTTATTCGATCAATCTCTGTAACAGTCAAATGAAGTGTTCACTGCCTGTAAAAGTGAGTTTACACGGTATTTCAAGAGGTTCCAATTTTCCTGAAACCTTCAATTAGCACCATGCACTCTCTGTAATAACAGTACTATTCAAATAACAGATTTTAGGTCAGAGTCCAACTGTTTTGGCTAAGCTGTGAACTTGGCTGTTATTAGATACTCAGGTCCCAGTTCAACAATCCCTTTAACGCCAGACCAAGCATGATAACCTTAAAGGCTCTTCATGTATAGCTACTTACTTGAGTAGCCCCTCACCTCAGCTCATAGCAGGTTGCTAACAAGCTCTTTTCATTGGCGATTAATTATGAGGTACTAATTGTAATGGACTTTGATTAATGATTAATTATGAGGTAGAATTTGGAATGGGCACAGTATTTAGTTATATTATTGCATATCCAATGTCCTTAATTCAGTTTGATTTTTCTGTCAGGTGTGGGACTTTTTAAACAAGAACTTTGGATATTTTGATTGGACAGAGTAAGAAATCTGAAATCACAGGTCATGTAAAATGCATCATGATCTTTCCACTCCCTCTCTCTCTCTCTCTCTCTCTCTCTCTCTCTCTCTCTCTCTCTCTCTCTCTCACACACACACACACACACACACCACTTTTTTCAATTTTATTTTCACCTCCATTTCTTCATGAAAATTTTTTGTGTACACACTTCGACCTCCAGCTAAAACAGTGTTGCCATAATGCTTAAAATTACTCTACATGATTATAGGGACATTTCAAAAGAGAGTTATACCGAGCAGCAGAACCATGGAATATGGCTTGGATGGTTGTAAGCTGAGCCATCTGGTGACCATGCGTGCCCACCACAGGAAGCCCAATGAAGCTGTCATTTCTGAGTTGATGCTAAATTGGCTGTTATATATTGATGGGTTGTTTGATGTCACACACACACACACACACATACACACACACACACACACACACACACACACACACACACACACACACACACACAGCCCTCCATAATTATTGATACCCCTGGTTCCTTATCTTCGAATAAATCAAGGTTTTTGTTTTTTCTAAATTATATAGGACCACAATGAAAAAACAGGAAAATCCGATCTTTAATTCAAGTGCATTTGTCAAGTGGGGAAAAAAATCAGACATTAAGAAATAATTATTTTACATCAAAACATGTTCTTATAAAATTATTTACATCTCTAATTAATACTTGGCACAACACTCTTTTGCCAACAAAACATCACCTAATCTTGTCCCATAATATTTCACAAGATGGGAGAATACCGAAAGCGAATATTTGACTATTTCTCTCTCAACTTCTTCTTTTCTTTTCAACTTTTTCCTGTTCTCGAGAGTCGCCACAGCACATTTGATTTGGCATGGGTTTTTACGTCGGATGCCCTTCCTGTCACAACCCTTTAGCAAGGGACAGAAACACGTTGACGGCTTTGCAGCTACTCTTTACGAAAGTCAGCAATGGTTCTTTTACATGCCTCTCACCATAGACACTGAGGGACATGGCCCGCCTTTGATAACCCTGTTAGCTGCACTGGAGGGACAGTGACAACCTTGTGGGGACTCGAACCCCCGACCTTAGGATCAGTGATCCTGCACCCTGTCCACTAGATCACCACTGACCTCATCCCCTCTGCGCTGTCTTCTTCAGCTCATCATTTGAACATCATAAACATTTCTATGTAGATTTGGCCACATATAGGTTCATTAATCAGATGATTCGCTGTGGCAACCCCTGAGAAAGGGAAAAAGCCGAAAGGAAAAGAAGAATATCATCTTGCTGAAAGAGCCAGTGATGACCCATCTTCAAATTTTGGGCAGAGCCTACAAGATTTTAATTTAAAATTCCCTGGTATTTCAAAGCATTCATGATGCCATGCATCCTAACAAGGTTCCCAGGGCCTCAGGAGGAGAAACAGGCCCACAGCATCACCGATCCGCCTCCATACTTCACAGTGGGCATGAGGTGCTTTTGTGAGCATCCACAAATCTTTCATGTTCCCTGATATCCACTCAGAGGGTTTGTTTCCAAAATCTCTATCTTGGTCTCATCTGATCAAAGGACACAGTCCTAGTTGAAGTTCTATTATCGCTTAGTGAACCCTAGACATTTGCATTCATGACTGTGAGTGAGAAGTTGTAGATGGCACCCTATGATTACTTTGGAGACTTTCTGACCCCAAGATGCTCCCATTTGTTGCCATTCTTTAATAGTGGGCTTTGGAGAAATTTTTATTTCTCTTACCATTCTCCTCACTGTGCATAGTGGTGAAAATAATGTTGAGTCCTGCTTTTTTACCACTGTTTTAGTGGTCTTAAACTTGTTAATGATTCCTCTGACAGTAGATATGGGCAGGTGCTATTTTCTTTATTTTATTTTATATTTTAGGGGCTATTTTCTTGTTGTCATGCCTGACTTGTGAATGTATGTATATATACGTACATATATATATATATATATATACCTTTCGGCTTTTTCCCCTTTGACTTGGGAGTCGCCACAGCGAATCATGTGATTCGCACGTTTGATTTGGCAGAGGTTTTTTTTTTACGTCGGATGCCCTTCCTGTCACAACCCTTTAGCAAGGGACAGAAACACACTGACGACATTGCAGCCTACTCTTTACGAAAGTCAGCAATGGTTCTTTTACATGCCTCTCACCAGAGACATGGCCCGCCTTTGATAACCCAGTTAGCTGCACTTTGGGGGTGAGACAACCTTGTGGAAAGTGGGACTTGAACTCCCAACCTTTGGATCAGCGATCCAGCACCCTATACCACTAGACCACCACTGCCCCATATATATATATATATATATATATATATATATATATATATATATATATATATATATATATATATATATATATATATATATATATGTGTGTGTGTGTGTGTGTGTGTGTGTGTGTGTGTGTGTGTATACATATATATTGAGCTAGAAGAGAAGGAGAGATTCTGGAGTGACTTAGATGAAGTGATGCAGAGTACCGCCAGAGGTGAAAGAGTGGTCATTGGTGCAGACTTCAATGGACATGTTGGTGCAGGCAACAGAGGGGACGAGGAAGTGATGGGCAGGTTTGGTATCCAGGACAGGAACGCAGAAGGACAGATGTTGGTAGATTTTGCAAAAAGGATGGAAATGGCTGTGGTGAATACTTTCTTCCAGAAGAAACAGGAGCATAGGGTGACTTATAAAAGCGGAGGTAGGAGCACACAGGTAGACTACATCTTGTGTAGGCGATGTAATTTGAAGGAAGTCAGTGACTGCAAAGTAGTAGTGGGTGAGAGTGTTGCCAAACAGCATAGGATGGTGGTGTGCAGGATGATGCTGATGGTGAGGAAGGTGAAGAAGGCAAAGGCAGAGCAGAAGACAAAGTGGTGGAAGTTGAAAAAGGAAGAGTGTCGTGTTGTCTTTAAGGAGGAGTTGAAACAGGCTTTGGGTGGCCAGGAAGTGCTTCCAAATGACTGGACAACCACAGCAAATGTGATCAGGGACACAGGTAGGAGAGTACTTGGTGTGTCATCTGGAAGGAAAGTAGATAAGGAGACTTGGTGGTGGAATGAGGAAGTGCAGGAGTGTGTACGAAGGAAGAGGTTAGCTAAGAAGAAGTGGGACATTGAGAAAACCGAAGAGAGTAGACACAGCGGAAGGCAAAGGTAGCAGTGTCAAAGGCCAAACAGAGCGCGTTTGATGACTTGTACGATAGGTTGGATAGTAAAGAGGGAGAAAGTGATTTATACAGGTTAGCACAGCAGAGAAATAGAGATGGGAAGGACGTGCAGCAAGGTAGATTGATAAAGGACAGAGAGGGAAATGTATTAACTGATGACAGAAGTGTGCTGGGAAGATGGAAAGAGTACTTTGAAGAGCTGATGAATGAGGAAAATGAGAGAGAAAACAGAGTAGAAGAGGTGACCATTGAGGAGCAGGATGTAGCAAAGATCAGTAAGGGTGAAGTGAGAAGGGCATTGAAGAGGATGAAGAATGGAAAGGCAGTTGGTCCTGATGATATACCTGTGGAGGTATGGAAGTGTCTAGGAGAGGTAGCAGTAGATTTTCTGACAAGAACATTCAACAAAGTACTAGAGAGTGAGCTTTTTCCTGCACCAACATGTCCATTGAAGACTGCCCCAATGACCACGCTTTCACCTCTGGGGGTACTCTGCATCACTTCATCTAACTCCCTCCAGAATCTCTCCTTCTCTTCTCGCTCACATCCTGTCTGTGGGGCATAAGCACTAACAACATTGACCATCACACCTTCAATTTCTAACTTGAGACTCATCACTCTATCTGACACTCTTTTCACTTCTAGAACATTCCTGACAAACTCCTCCTTCAAGATGACTCCTACTCCATTTCTCTTCCCATCCACACCATGATAAAACAGCTTAAACCCTGCTCTTATGCTTCTAGCCTTGTTACCTTTCCACCTGGTCTCCTGAACACACAGTATGTCCACCTTCCTCCTCTGCATCATGTCAGCCAGCTCTCTACCTTTTCCTGCCATAGTTCCAACGTTCAAAGTCCCTACTTTCAGTCCTAGACTCATGCCTTTCCTCTTCTCTCTCTGGCAACGGACATGACGGACAGACGAGGTTAGACAAGAATCTCCATGGACTATGATGTTTGCAGATGACATCGTGATCTGTAGTGAGAGCAGAGACCAAGTGGAGGAAAATCTAGAGAGGTGGAGGTATGCCCTGGAAAGGAGGGGATTGAAGGTTAGTCTTAGTAAGACAGAATACATGTGTGTGAACGACAAGGACCCAAGAGGAACTTTGAGGTTACAGGGGGCAGAGATAAAGAAGGTGGAGGATTTTAAGTACTTAGGCTCAACAATCCAGAGCAATGGAGAGTGTAGAAACGAGGTGAAGAAGTGTGTGCAGGCAGGTTGGAATGGGTGGAGAAAAGTGTCCGGTGTGATGTGTGATAGGAAGGTATCGGCAAGAATGAAAGGAATCGTATACAGGACAGTGTTGAGGCCAGCGATGTTGTATGGTTTAGAAACAGTGGCCCTGGGGAAAAGACAGGAGTCAGAGTTGGAGGTAGCGGAGATGAAAATGTTGAGGTTCTCTTTGGGAGTAACGAGGATGGATAGGATCAGTAATGAGTACATCACAGGGACAGCACATGCAAGATGTTTTGGAGCCAAAGTCAGAGAGGCTAGATTGAGATGGTTTGGACATATACAGAGGAGGGATAGTGAGTATGTTGGCAGTAGGATGCTGAGGTTGGAACTACCAGGCAGAAGGCTTCGAGGAAGACCAAAGAAGAGATTTATAGATGTGGTGAAGGAAGACATGAAGGTCGTTGGAGTCAAAAAAGAGAAGATGCAGAGGATAGGGTGAGATGGAGGCGGATGATTTGCTGTGGCGACCCCTGAAGGGAGCAGCCGAAAGTAAAAGAAAAAGAAGAAGAAGAAGAAGAATTTACATTCCACCCCTCACCTATTGTCATGAGCTTTTGGTAGTACCAAAAGAACAAGATCGCAGATATACTAGTCTGTCTGTCTTCCTTTCGGCTTTTTCCCTTTTACTCGGGAGTCGCCACAGCAAATCATCTGATTCGCACACTTGATTTGGCAGAGGTTTTTACATCTTCCTGTCACAACCCTTTTTAGCAAGGTACAGAAACACGCTGATGACTTTGCAGCCTACTCTTTACGAAAGTCAGCAGTGGTTCTTTTACATGCCTCTCACCATAGACAGTGAGAGACATGGCCCGCCTTTGATAACCCAGTTAGCTGCACGGGGGGGGCAGTGACAACCTTGTGGAGAGTGGGACTCGAACCCCCAACCTTTGGATCAGCGATCTAGCACCCTATACCACTAGACCGCCACTGCCCCCTATCGCAGATATACTAGTAAGTGGCTGAAATGAGCTTCGTTCACAGGTTGGTGGTGCTCTCCCTTAGAGATGAGAGGGTGAGAAGATCAGTCATCCGGGAGGAGTTCAGACTAGAACCACTGCTCCTCCACATTGAGAGGAGCCAGTTGAGGTAGCTTGGGCATCTGGATAGAACTGAATGTCTCCATGGTGTGGTGGTTTAGGAATGTTCAATAGAGAACAGACCCCAGGGAGATGCTCAAAACTTCATTAGGATTTGTGTCTGCCCAGTAACAGTAGTTCTGCTTATTCACGTAACCTGTGACCTGAAAATGGACCTCATCTGACATCCATATCTTACTTCGAAATTCATCGTCCTTGTTTATGTTTATCATTTGGTGACAGAATTCTAATCGCATCTGGTAATTGTTTTCCCTCAGTTGTTGCAATATTTGCAGCTTTTATGGATGAAATTTCAAATCTAATGTAAGAATTCTTCGAACACTCTCCCGGGTCATTTCAACCGCAGCTGCTTGCTGACGAATTGAACGCCGTGGGCTCCGTAAGACAGACTCGCGTACAACATCAATGTTCTGTGGAGTACGAGCACTTCTTGGTCGTCCTGTTGGTTTCTTCTTTAGGGCAGATCCAATCTCTTCAAAATTATTCATCCAACATTTTATCATGTGTTTTAGTGGAACAGCACCATGACATCCTAAGTTGTAAAAATGTTGGAACTCCCTCTGCGCAACTGTCAAACTATCACTGTTTTTATAAAACATTTTTATGGCTAACCCACACTGTTGCCCGTACGATTGATCCACGGTTACTAAAATGGTGGAGTGTTTACTTGCTCAAGGTCACTGTCTCTCAGGCCCGTTTTTTTGGGTCTCCCTATTTATGTGTAGAAAATGGCCTTCTCCCCCCATATTTTCCTCTTTGCTCACTCAGCACTCTATCTCTACCTACATCATGTATGTATTTTAGATCTATCATTCTCTTAGGTCTAATGCACATCCAAACAGACTTCTAGCAATTGATAACCAGCTTGATAATAGATTACTTACAAGGTGGGTATAACTGCCAGCCACTCACTCAATCATTGATGACTTATCAATGATTACCAGATGGCAATTGGTCCTATGTCTGAGCATGGATCCCTGGGGGATCCCTCCTGATGAACGACAGTCCCCTTTTCCCATAATACTTACCAGATGAGAAGAAATGGAGCCAGCCAGCCCTATAGCTGATGAGAAGTCTGTGCATCAAGGGAAAATGTTTGGTACGAGGTTTGTGGTTGTGAAGAAGGAATGGATTGATAGAGTATTAGTTCTTTGTCAGGCTGCCATTGTTTTAACTAGAAGAACCCACTGGTAGTTTGGCACGATGAGACAGGGTGATAACCCTTTGATAAAGCCCATGTTGAGCCCTTAGTTTTTGGTTATGGGTGGACCCACAGCTGTAGATGTTTTACCTGGGTGGGCCAATTGTTCTTTCTTCTCCTTTCCCCTTTTCTAACTTAGATCAAAGCTTTAACGAAATGCTTTGAAAGTAAGAAAAAGAAAAGAAATAAAAGGGGAAATGGAGAAAAACAACCAAAAGTGGCTAGTAATTGCAAAGACAATTACAACAGCATTCCTAGACTTGGGCTTAGTGATACGGACACAGTAAATGTTGGGGGTGCTGAATAGAGGTGATGGAGATAATGCATGTGATAGCATTTTATGCTAAACTTTTATCCTTACTCATGCTGATGGTATTAAAACAAAGAAGTCAGAAATACACATATGACTGCAGGCTTATTTCTTTAATTCTTATTGATTTCAATAAGATGTGTAATAAATATTTGGAATAGCGTGATATACCATTTAGTATTGAAATCTCAGCTAAGCCCATTTGTATTTATTTCTCTAGTTTAAAGCTGCAGAATGGTGGCATAGTGGTTAGAATGTTTGTGTCACTACATGAACTTTCTGGGTTTGAGTCCCATGCTCAAATCAGGCACTTTTGTGGAGTTTACAAGGTCTAACAGTGCTTGTGTGGGGTTTCTCCAGGTATTCCTGTTACCTCCCACAGTCCAAGGACACAAACATTAGGTTAATTGGCTGTTCTACTTTGCCTATTGATATGAGTGAGATTTAGAATACTCGTGTGTGTGTGTGTGTGTGTGTGTGTGTGTGTGTGTGTGTGTGTGTGTGTGTGTGTGTGTGTGTGTGTGTGTGTGTGTTGGTCTGGCTAGCTGTTCAGGGTGTCACACGCCTTCGCCAGAGTCGAATGAGATGGGCTCCAACCTCCCTGCCACCCAAATATGATTATGCAGCAAATGAGTGAGTGATTAGTTTGTGGCAAGTTGTGTAATTATTAGCTAGCACAAAATCAGTGAGGTAATGTTTTGACAGTTATTAAGTTTCACATTATTTCCAGTTACCATGCATTAATGCACCCCCATATATATATATATATATATATATATATATATATATATATATATATATTTATTTATTTATTTTTTGCATACATGTAACAGAAGGCAAGAATCTTGCATCCTTAACTCCCCCCGTCCCACTTCTTCCAGTTTAGCCAGCATTTCCTTAACACAGAGGAGGCCTTGTATTTAGACACACACAAATGCACATTGACTCCTCTAGCCCACAGGCTAACTGAATCTCTACCAAATGCATGGGAAAATCCATAACGAATTGCGTCTCCGAGACATTCCCGCTTTAAACTGCAGATTTCTTTCTACTTTTCTGACCAAGCTTCTTATGACCATCTGTAGACTGGCATTATTTTGACTGCACACTATGGCAGCTGATTGCGTTCACTTAAAACTGTAGTACAGTTCAGTACCCTGCAATTATAGCCAAAATAATGTTTCATGGCTATTTTCTTTCTGGCAAAAAAATGTTCAGAGTAAAGCTACTTAAAAGGTTTCTGTGTACATGGTGATTATAAGGTATATATTATTTTTCATAAAAAGAAACAAACAACCCCACAAATATAAATTTAATATTCAGCATGACATCATTAGAGATGCACATTTTATATAGCACATGTATTCAAAATTTTTGACATAATGAAAATAAACATTTTTATTTTGACTGTTAAGAATCTAGTTTTATTACATGGGCGGCAGGGGTTAGCACACACGTCCACCTGACAGCAAAATGGTCCTAGGTTCAAGTCGGCATTATTGTGGTGTGCATGTTCTTCTAATGCTTGTCTGGGTTTCCTCCAGGCACGCCAGTTTACTCCCACAATCTAAAGACATACACATTAACCTAACTGGCTGTTCCAAATTACCCCTAGGGTGTGTGTGTGTGTGTGTGTGTGTGTGTGTGTGTGTGTGTGTGTGTGTGTGTGTGTGTGTGTGTGTGTGTGTGTGTGTTTTGGCTCTGTGAAGGTCTGGTGAATTGTTCAAGGTGTACCACACATTTACTCAGTGTCAGCTGAGATAGGATCCAGTCTCCCCCATGACCCTTATAGGATTAAGTGGTTTGGTGAATGAGTCTGAGTGAGTAAGTGTTATTACATACTGTAGAAATGTAAGTGCAGTGATAAGTAATGTAAGACAATGTGGGCCAGTAATGGCAAGTCTGCTGCTGTGTAGAAATCAAAGTAGTGAGCATGGAAAGAATTTCTAAATCATGACAAGTGTTAAATCAGATCTTAAGTCAAATCAAAGATCAAATACAATGCTCAAATGAACAGATGAGAAAATAATAACTGAAGGTGAAATATCAAAGCCTTTTCCCATGATGTGCATTCCTCCCATAATGACTTGGCTCTAATGTTTCTCTATTATCCATTTCAGTAGTTTGAGGTGGAGTTGGGGGGTGGATGTCATGCAATTCACTGGTGAGAAAAAAAAGAAATGCACAGAACGGTTTGAGGAAAAAGTCCAAATGGTCAAAACAAAATGAATATATCAGTGGTATGTCAGAAATGGGAGGCCAGTGTTGCTGAGCAGTTTAAGGACCTCTGGGAGAGAACGACTCACATTTTTTTCTCTCTTATCTTTTTCTTGTCTTGTAAGAGTTATTTTGAGGGTTCCATAAGCGTTGCTTTACTACATGTCTAACTCTGTCCATTATTTATTATTATTTTTAAGTCATAAGAATTCTGTAGACTATGGTATCATAATTAAGAGCCATCAGCAAAATGAAAATACATGAGTAATGTGTCCATGGAAGAATATGTAGATGACATTACACCATGTATACAGAAAGAGGTGGAAGAAAGTTCAAGTCTTTCATCTTATGATCCCACACTGCCACTTCTACAAAGGAAGAAAGTATTTAGATTTATTAAACAGCATTTCATTTGCTGTTGCATAATTGAACCACTAGAGGGCAAAAGTTGACTGTGTGTGTGTGTGTGTGTGTGTGTGTGTGTGTGTGTGTGTGTGTGTGTTTGCTTTTGTGCACATGTAAATAAAAATAATATATAATAAATTCTTATTATCTCACACACACACACACACACACACACACACACACACAGAGCGAGGGAGAGAGATGAACAGTAAAACATCATTATTCTTCCTCTGCAAACATTTATTTATTTATTTATTTATTTTTAAATTGAGCGGAAATAAATTGTTATTGTCTGACCTGGCAACACACACAGACACACACACCCGCGCCAGTGATGTCTCAGTATTTATGATATACCAGCTCAGTTTACACTCCAAGCACTTTAACTCAAGGTGGTCTCACTCTCTCTCTCTCTCTCTCTCTCTCTCTCTCTCTCTCTCTCTCGCTCTGGATTTTCTTATTATTTTTCTTCTATTTCCTTTCAGTGATAAACAGAACACCCTGCAATCAAAATAACAAACAAATAAATACATTGATTTTAAATAATAAAATTGATAAATTGATAAATTTTCAAGGGTCGCCACAGCAAATTATCTGCTTCCATCTCTCCCTATCCTCTGCTTCTTCTACGCCAACTACCTTCATGCCCTCCTTCACCACATCCATAAATCTCTTTAGAAATAAATAAATAAATAAATATACATTGACTATTTATGCCTGAAAATATTTTTTAATAAATATTAAAAAAAATTTTTTAAAAATTTTTAATTTTTAAAAATATTAAAAATTTATATTTTAATAAAATTTTTCAATTAAATTTTCCATGTACAACTCTATAGACTGAATTGATGCCACCTTCATATACTGTGTGTGTGTGTGTGTGTGTGTGTGTGTGTGTGTGTGTGTATATTTATATATATATATATATATATATACATATATATATATATATATATATATATATATATAAAATATTGATGCCATACTTCATATACTTGCTCGATTTTAGCCTGCTTTGCAGCACAATGGCTTCACAGTGCACTTAAATATTTCAGTAGTGGTGGTGTTTTTGCTGGCCAAGCGACCCAAATTAAATACAACAGTAGGTGGAATGGAACAATTTTAGTTCTGACTGGAGGACCATGGTGAATTTGCCCTGAAATAAGGCTCTCTAATGCTCCATGGGAACCACACACACTGAGTTCAGGTCACCATGTCACACTCTGATTCTTGTATTGTGTTCGAATGGTCTAACATCATTTTAAACCCCAGTGCTTAATGACATCACATATAAATGAGTTTATGAAAATAACGCATTTCTCAAATTATGATAATGCAGGGCGTCACCCTGGTGTAGTGGTTTTTGATTCACAGCAAGAAGGTCCTGGGCTCAAGTTGTGGGCTCATGCATTTCTGTGTCAAGATGGCATTTTCCAGCCGAAGTCGCATATTTTCTCCTAAAGACATACACATTAGGCTTAAATGGCTGTTCCAAAGTTTGGATCTGAATGTGAATGATTGTGTGTTGGCCCTGCAATGGCCTGGTGAGCTGGTCACTTTTGCTCAGTGTTGGCTGTGATATTCTCCAGCCTCTGCACCACCATAGTATGATTTAGCAAGTGTTGGTTAGTAAGTTTTAATGAGTGAGAGAGAAAGAGTAAAAAAGAGCATGGAACACATTTTAACCCATAGAAAACACACACACACACACACACACACACACACACACACACACACACACACACACTCTGCACATTGTCTCTAAACATAATGTAAGTTAATTTTGAAATGCAATGAGCATGCTGTACTTAAAACAAGTCTGAGCCAAATGCTTTTGCTCTTTCTTATTGATCTTCATGAATACATATCACTTAATCTCTGCTTTGTGTTCTTTGCTGGGTGGCATAATAAGGCTAAAGCAAGGTTATCTCTGTCATCTGCACCCCCACCCCCCAATTTCTTCTTGTGTAGTTTTTCAGATAAACCCTTTTTAGCCACTAAACTCAGCCATTTTGCTATGGTTGGCATGAGCTAATGTCTTTAATTTACAAATGGTTATAGTAATTTCTAGTATTATCTATCAATATACCCATGACTGGAATGCAGACAGTGCTGCTTTATAGAGTATGGGAATATACGATGTCATAACTGGAGATCTGCCTTGGGGGATATTTCAGATTGGTAACACTTTCAGCCTGTTTTCTTTCATATGTAGTGCAACAGAGCAATAAATTCTATAATTCATTGGTAGGCTTTAGAAAAGCTTTCATTCAATCGTCCATTCCCATCATTTATTCTTGAGAGAGAGAGCGCGCGCGCGAGAGAGAGAGAGATTTCTGTACAACATATGTGTGTGGTAGCCTTGGTAGGAGTGTCTTGGATGGTCATTAGGATTAAAATCATACTCTGTGACCTTTATTTCAAAAAAGGCTTCTTCTTTTCATTCCGGCTGTTCCTTTTTTTTCCAGGGGTCACCATAGCGAATCATCGCACGTTTGTTCAAAAAGGCTACAGTATTTATTTTTTTTTTCAGATTTTTTTAAATGTGGTATGATTTTAAAAAAATGCTCTCTCTCTCTCTCTCTCTCTCTCTCTCTCTCTCTCTCTCTCACACACACACACACACACACACACACACACACACACACACACACACACACACTCGCTCTAGCCCTTGCACTTTCGTTCTACTTAGCTCTAGCACTCTCTCACACATGTACTCTCTCTCACTTCTTCTCTCTCACTGCTTTTCTCTCTGGCTATCTATTGTTGTCTCTCTCTATCTTTCTCTCTCATTCTCTCTTGCTCATTCTTACCCCTCTTTGTCTTCTTGCTCTCGCTTGCTTTTCTCTCTTTGCTTTTGTTCACTCTCTCTCTCTCTCTCTCTCTTTCTCTCTCTCCCCCCCTTCTCGCTTTCTTAATATTATTATTGTTATATTTTTGCAATTCAAAGCTTGCTTTATTGTCATGGAAAATATTGACATTTGTACAGCAGGAGGTCTGCACAGCGATAAAACAAACAGGAAAATATACAGCATAAACAAACATTAGCACATGCAAAATATTCTGTAGTACAGTAAAAATAGAAAAATATGCAACAAGATGATGACAATTTATTATCCATTCATCAGTTCTCTGAACCGCTTGATCCTAATTAGGGTCGCAGGGAGGCTGGTGCCCCACTCATCCGACTCTAGGCAAGAGCAGAGTACATCCTGACAGTTTTTCAGGCCATCACAGAACAGAAACACATGGGAGACTGTGCAGTCTGTTCTTGATGAAAGTCAGCAATGGCTCTTTTACATACCTTTCACCACAGACAGTGAGAGACATGGCTGGCCTTTGATAACCCAGTTAGCTGCACTGGGGGTGGCAGCAGTGCCAACTGTTTGACAGTGGGGCTTAAACCCCCACCTTGGGGTTAGTAATCTACCACCAGACCAGCACTGCCCTAACTTTCTTCTTCTTCTCATAATGATGATGATGATGATTAATAATAATAATAATAATAATAATAATAATAATAATACATTTTCTGAACCACTTAATCCTAATTAGGGTCACTGGGAGGCTGGTGCCCATCTCAGCCAAAATACAGCGGGGCAGAGTACACCCTGGACAGCTCACCAACCATTATTATTATTATTATTATTATTATTATTATTATGTTTATAATATAATAATAATAATACTACTACTAATAATAATAATAACTGTATAATTATATTATATAATATATTATATAATTATATTAACAATATTATTGTATTATTATTAATAACAACAACAATAATAATAATAATAATAATAATAATAATAATAATAAATAATGTTGTGTCTCAGTTTTATTTATCATGTACAGATATTTTATTCTGGAGTTTAGTTTAGTTTTCTCAAAATGTCAAATAGTTTTGTTTTAAATGCTGGTGTAATTTGGGTCTTTTTTATTCTCTCCCCCTCCCCTTTTCTCTACATGTTCAGACTGAAAACCTACAGAACCAGTTGAAGGATAAGGATAGGCAGTTGGGTTGCTTAAGGGACAGAGTGAATTCTCTCCAGACTGACTCCAGCAACACAGACACAGCCCTTGCTACTCTTGAGGAGGCCCTCTCTGAAAAGGTGGGGATGAAAAGAGAGATACAGGAAAAGTGAAATCGTCAGGACCTGTAGCAGAGCAATCATACATCATTTTAGCCTCATTTTACATGGCAGGATGTATACTTAAAATCATATATGGTAGACACTCCTGTTACACAGGCCACTTTGGAGATAACCAAACTCTAATTCCAAGAACCCATGTGCTTTAGGCTTCTTGCAATGTCTAATAAAACAAAAGTATGTTGTCTATTACATGAATAAAGAAATAATTAAATCATCATCGAGGAGACTACATTTCATTAAATCTGACCATTGCCTCATGGTCAGCTTATGAGTGTTTCAGCCCATCCTTGTATCTGCTCTCCAGAGTAACACTCAGTCTCGCACCCTCTCATTCTTGTATTCATATTCTGAACTGCTTAACTCTAATTAGCATCATGGGGAGGCTGGCACCCATCTCAGCCAACTGTACACCCTGGATAGCTCGCCAGGCCATCGCAGGGCAGAAACACACTGACGGCTATACAGCATACTCTTGCAAAAATTAGCAATGGTTCTTTTACATGCCTCTCACCCCAGACAGTGAGAGACATGGCAGGCCTTTGATATGCTAGTTAGCTGCATTAAGTGCTCACTCCCACTTATTTACTGCAATGCTTTATCCTACTAGGGTCATGAGG
Organism: Plotosus lineatus; assembly: GCA_024760905.1. Classification (NCBI taxonomy): domain Eukaryota; kingdom Metazoa; phylum Chordata; class Actinopteri; order Siluriformes; family Plotosidae; genus Plotosus; species Plotosus lineatus. The sequence continues at coordinate 28,534,003 of CM045729.1, read as the reverse complement.
AGGCTGGAGCCTCTCTTATTCAACCATTGGTGAAGGCAGGGTATACCCAGAATAGCTCATCAAACAATTGTAAGACAACCACACACAACCATTCACACTCACATCTGGGGGAAATTTGAACAGCCAATTAACTTAACGTGTATGTCTTTGGACTGTAGGAGGAAACTTGAGTATCCAGCAAAAACATACACAAGCACAGGGGGGGACATGCAAACTCCACACAGAAACGCCCAACTAGAACCTTCTTGCTGTAAGGCAGACATGCTACACTTCACATGTATGTTATAGAAGAGTCTGCAGGACCTTTTTTTTGTTGTTGTTCAGGTGAAAGATTTAATTTTTTGACATATTAACTTTAAAACAATTAGAGAGGGTAGTAAGGGAACAGCTGTTTATAGCTATTATGTACAGACTATTACTACTTTATTCCTTAAATGTTAAATAAAACTAAGAAAGACTGCACTAGTCTAAACTAAACTAAACTAGACCACCCTGTGTTGAAAATAATGACTTTCTTCAGTGGTATAAATATATCAAATTAGTGTGTTCATGTTTACTAATTCTAATGTGATTATTGCGGGAGTTCAAAGCTAAACATGCTAATTGGTGGTCAGATTTAGTTGTAAAGTTTTGTTTAGTGTGTGCTGTTGTTAGAAATGCAGCTGCTTCCCATAACTGATCTACTTCATAGTAGCTTTTGCAGCAGCTGGCTTCAAATTTCACTGAATGAAATCTGGCGAAAGCCTAGACCACTGTATGCCTTGCTTGGAAAAAGCCATTAAATCGAATATTTACGAAAGCAGACTTGTAATTTTCCCAAAAATTGAGAAAGGAAGCAACTCTTTATACTGTCTGAGTCATTGTCAATGAAATTTCATTGGCATTGTTTAAAATTTGTTTACCTGTAGCGCACTTGTTATATTAAGTTGTATTTGTTTCGTATTTAGAATTCCCAGGTGATCAAAAAATACCTCAATATTTCGAAGATAAATGAAAAAAAAATAGTAAAGATAATCATTATTCGCACATATGAAACTTCATTTATTCATTAAGGTCTGTTGGTAGACCAACCCCAACTGTCCTCTGGAGCCAACGTGGTGGAATGGTCAGAAGAACACTGTGCGTTCACTTTCAAAGCATTCTTTGAGAATAACTGTCCTGTGATTGCTGCACAGAGGGCTTTCGTAGGTGTTTCAGTATTCCACAAAATAAAAATGTTCTAGATCCAAAAACCACCTGGCAGTAGGTTGAAAATTTCAGAGCAACAGGCTGAACTTTGAAAAGAAAATCATCTAGTCTACCTAGGAGCGCCAGTACACCTGAGAATTTTGAAACATGGAGGCGATTTTTTTTGTGCAGTCTCTGAGGCATTCTGCATGGAAGCATATTTTATCTGTAGCAATTTACTGAAAAACTGCAAATAGAATCTTGTGCAAAGACCTCTAACTCTAGCCACGTAAAACCTACTGAAAGAAGTTTCATGTGTGGAAATAATAATTTGATTATCTTTATTTTACCTCTTTACATTTTCCTTTGAAATGTGGGAGGTTTTATGCGGTCACCCTGCATATAATGTAATTGAAGAACCATGCAACCATGCTTCTTAGAGATGTTCCTCTAAGAACCATTTTAAACAACCCCCCCCCCACACACACACAATTATTCCCATAGAAAATAACAGAAAACCAATGAATCCGTTACAACCCCCTCCCAAACTCATATAACCTGCCTCAAACACGTATGTTTAACCTAATATATTAAAGCTAAGCATATAAAAATTAATAAATATTTCATAATAATAGATGTACTATAACATTAATAATAATAAAACAGAATAAACAATAAGTCAACCAACCCTTCCGAACTTTGATTGCACGAAGATGTCACATGGATGAAGATGTTATGTGGGCAGGCATGAGGTAGTGTCATTTCACATCCTCTACAGTAAGTGGCAGTGGCGCGCTCACTTTTTCCTACACCGTAGGGAACACAGTGAGAGCGCCACTGCCACCTACTGTAGAGGATGCACCATTACACTTAATTGTAGTGTACAATGCCAATTGTACACTTAATTGCATCCCACTATTTAAGAAGCACTGCCTTGTGCCATAAGCTTTCCCCGCTGGCATTTGTAGTGTGCACATGCACAAATTTCTCCTCCTCCTCTGTTACGCACCACCTCATGCCTGCCCATGGGACATTTTTGCTCACGTGACATCGTGCAGTCAAAGTTCGGAAGGGTTAGTTGACATTGTTTATTCTTGTTTTATTATTCATTCATTCATACATCATCTTCCGCTACTTCTGGAATTGGGTCGCAGAGGCAACAACCTGAGCAAAGAGGCCCAGATATCCGTCTCCCCAGCCACTTCCTCTAGCTCTTCCGGGGGGACACCGATGCGTTCCCAGACAAGTAGAGAGACATAGTCCCTCCAGCATGTTCTAGGTCAACCCCGGGGTCTCTTCCCGGTTGGACGTTCTCGAAACACCACACCAGGGAGGTGTTCTAATCAGATGCCCAAGCCACTTCAACTGGCCCCTCTCAATGTGGAGGAGCAGTGGATCTACTCCGAGCTCTCCTCGGGTGGTTGAGCTTCTTACCTTATCTCTAAATGAGAACCCCGCCACTTGGCGAAGGAAGCTCATTTCAGCCGTTTCTATCCGCGACCTTGTTCTTTCAGTCAATACCCAAAGCTCGTGACCATAGGTGAGGGTTGGAACATAGATCGACTGGTAAATTGAGAGCTTTGCCTTGCGGCTCAGCTCCTTCTTCACCATGATGGAACTGTAAAGGCTCCGTTTAACAGCAGAGGCTGCAGCGATCCATCTGTCAATCGCCTGCTCCATCCTTCCCTCACTCGTGAACAAGACCTCAAGATACTTAAACTCATCCGCTTGGGGCAGGACCAGGATTATTTATTATTATTTGTTAATGTACATGTATTATTATTACTATTATTATTATTATTATTATTATTATTATTATTATTATTATTATTATTAAATATTTATTGTTTTTACATGTTTATCTTTATTATATTAGGTCAAATATACATGTTCGTAGCAGATTATATGAGTTTGGGAGGGGGCTTGAATGGATTAATTTCGTAAGTCAAGGTACCACTGTGTGTGTGTGTGTGTGTGTGTGTGTGTGTGTGTGTGCGTGTGTGTGTGTGCATATATTATATAGGATCTGGCGAAAGCATATTGCAGGGTGTCCAGGGAGGAAGTGTGGTATTGCAAGAGGAAGTCTGGAGTGGCAGAGAAGTATGTTAGAGTGGTGCAGGACATGTATGAGAGATGAAGAAGAAGAGTTGAAGGTGGAGGTGGGACCGCATCAAGGATTAGCTCTGAGCCCCTTCTTGTTTGCTATGGTGATGGACAGGCTGACAGACAAGGTTAGACAAGAATCTCCATGGACTATGATGTTTGCTGATGACATTATGATCTGTAGTGGGAGCAAGCGGAGGAAAATCTAGAGAGGTGGAGGTATGCCCTGTAAAAGAAAGGAATGAAAGTTAGCCTCAGTAAGACAGAATACATTGGTGTGAACGAGAAGGACCCAAGAGGAACGGTGAGATGAAAGGGAGCAGAGATAATGAAGGTGGAGGATTCTAAGTACTTAGGCTCAACAGTCCAGAGCAATGGAGAATGTGGAAGAGAGTTGAAGAAGCATGTGCAAGCAGGTTGGAAAAAAATGTCCGGTGTGATGTGTGATAGGAGGGTATCAGCAAGAATGAAAGGAAAAGTGTACAAGACGGTGATGAAGCCAGAGATGCTGTATGGTTTAGAAACAGTGGTGCTGAGGAAAAGACAGGAGTCAGAGCTGGAGGTAGCAGAGATGAAAATGTTGAGGTTTTCTTTGGGAGTAACAAGGATGGATAGGATCAGGAATGAGCACATCAGAGGGACAGCACATGTAAGATGTTTTGGAGACAAAGTCAGAGAGGCTAGATTGAGATGGGTTGGACATGTACAGAGGAGGGATACTGAATAGATTGGTAGTAGGATGCTGAGGTTGGGAATACCAGGTAGAAGGCCTAGCGGAAGACCAAAGAAGAAATTTATGATATACAGAAATCTACATACATATATAGTTCAGTGGAGAATTTAGGTGGTGTCAGTGTCTCAGTAAACCTGCTTCTGTGACTGATCAGCAGGTCGTGGAGCGGGTGGGTGGTGTTTTTTTAATATTTTCTTTACTTTGGACAACATTCAGCTGTCCAAGTAACATCTGCATCTGCAAACCTCAGCCTGCTGTCCCAACATGCAACAGCATAGAGCATTGTGCTGACCACAACAGAGTCATAGAACATCCTGAGAATTGTCTGACTGATGTTAAACTACCTTAGATGACTGAACAAAATGGAGATTACTATTGCTATATGACCAGTTTTATCATTTTTGTATCTTTGTCATTACAAATGAAAAATTTTCACACGGGTTGGTCTGCTATATGCAGGATAATTTATATTAATGCATAAACAAATGAGGTAGATATTGCTGAATGATCCCTGATAGCTTGAATAAATAACAGTCACTGAATGCCATATTTGCACAAATAAAACTAAGTACTCCTATGCATGCATAATTCTTTTATAAATAAATAATAGAGAGGGGTTCAGTTTCCAGGCTTAGGGCGTCTCTGTGTAGAATTTTCATGTTCTCCTGTGCTTGCATGAGTTTTCTCTGGGTAGTTCAGATTTCTACAGTTCAAAAACATGGATTCGAATGACAGTTTCAATATTCCCGAGTTATGCGAGTAAGTGCAAATGTTTGTATGTGTGTTTGCTCTGCAATGGCCAGGTGAGGTGTTTAGGGGTACCCTGCTTCGGCCAGAGGCGGCTGAGATGGGCAACAGCCTCCTCATAGTCCTTATTAGGATTAAGTGGCTTAGAAAATGAATGAATAATTGAGTCCTGTCCCACTGCCTAACAAAGCATTATCTGTTTTATCTTTTGTATATAGCATTTTTTTAATTTCTTTTTTTTTACTTTTTAAAAATGAAAACTTTGGGTGGATCTTCATTTTGATCGTCATGGATTTATACAAAAAGGCTGACTGTCGAATAAGCATTGTAATTCTTTGGTAATAACCATATGTGCTCAGCGAGGTACTCATATGTGCTCAATTGTGTCTGAACTGCACATTTGTTGCACCTGGGTGATATTTAATAGACATTTATTAGTTTTCTGCACTACCTCAGAAAATAGCTGAAGGCAATAAAAGACACACCTGAGTGAACAAACAGAGGTATTTGGAATGACACACAGCTAATACGTTATATAACCTTTCATCTCCTCTTCATCGTCTTCTTTCTCTGCTTTCTATCTTTCTTTTTCAGGAAAGAGTTATAGAGGAGCTCAAGGAGAAGAGAGAGAAAAAGGATTGGGAAAAGATGGATGAAACAGAAGTTTGTAAGAATGAGATCAAGAAGCTGATGGACAAGATTGCGTTTTTGCAGGCACAACTCTTGGAAAAAGAGGTCAGTGTCCACATGGTGAAAGGACATTAAAGGTCAGAACAATAAAGAATGTAACTAGCCAACTATGGTTAATTAGGTTTCTATTATCCAGCTCATGGGACATTGTAGCGTAGTGATTAGCACTCTTGCATCATCACAAGAAGTTCCTGCATTAAAGCTCTAAGGCCAGTGAGAGACTTTATATGAGGAGTTTGTATGTTCTCCCTGTTCTTATGTGGGTTTCATCCAGGTACTCTGCTTTCCTCCCAAATTGCAAAGAAATGTACAATTAGCTATTTCAAATTGCCCCAGGGTGTGACTTTGAGCGTGAATGGCGCAGCCAACTGTGGTGCAACACAGGTGCATGCTATTCCAAACCTGAGTAAGCAGTGAGAGTTGTGAAAGGCCTGGCGACCTAAACTAGTGATAAGAGACAGACTATTATGGATGATGCTGAGATTCAAAGCGAGAAGTGTTTTCCCATTTTTAATTTAACCATTTCGTATTTGGTAGTACTGTTATGTTATATAAGTACAGCACAATGACTTGTAAATTGAACACATTTTTTCACATTACTTTTATATTTACAGCCTTTAACTTTTAAGTCAGTCACGTTCAGAGTGCTTTAAAGTGTATTCTCATGCTGGTTCACTAGGACATAGACTAAGTATACCATCAGTCAAAACTCAGTAGGTAAGTGTTGTTTAGGTCTCTCTCTCTCTCTCTCTCTCTCTCTCTCTCTCTCTCTCTCTCTCTCTCTCTCTCTCTCTCTCCCCCCCCCCCCCCTCTGTGTGTGTGTGTGTGTGTGTGTGTGAGACATAGTGCTAATCCAAATACTGCCAAAAAAGGTAGATTTTAAGCCATTGTATGAAGACACCCAGTGACTCCATTGTTGAGACATTGGGAGGAGGTTCATTTCATCACACTGAAGCCTGAACAGAGAAGAATTTAATGGCATGTTTTCCTTGTCCTTTGGTAGAAGGGGAAAAATATAATTTTATAATATTTTATTCATTATAAATCATTAAAATGAATGATATGTTATTCTTTAATTAATTAACACTTGCATATATTAGTAAAAAAAATGAGATGAAAATGTTGAGGCTCTCTTAGGGAGTAACTAGAATGGATAGGATCAGGAATGAGTATATCAGAGGGACAGCACATGTAAGCGGTTTTGTAGACAAAGTCAAAGAGGCTAGATTGAGATGGTTTGAACATGTACAGAGGAGGGATAGTGAATATATTGGTAGTAGGATGCTGAGGTTGGAACTGCCAGGCAGAAGGCTTAGAGGAAGACCAAAGAGAAAATTTATGGATGTGGTGAAGGAGGATATGAAGGTAGTTGGTATAAGAGAAGAAGATGCAGAGGATATGGTGAGATGGAGACAGCTGATTCGTCGTGGCGACCCCTAAAGGGAGCAGCCGAAAGGAAAAGAAGAAGAAAAGAAGATATATTATAAAAATGGGCAGTGGTGCCTGGTGATAAGATGCTGGATTATTGATTCCAAGGTTCAACCCATACTATCAATGGGTTCTCCAGTACAGCTAACTGGGTTATCAAAGGCTAGTATGTCTCTTTCTATCTGTGGTGAGAGGTTCATGCCAAAGAAGTATTGCTGACTTTCATCAAGAGATGGCTGCATTGGCATCAGCATGTTTCTGCCTTGCGATGGCCTCGCAAACTGTTCAGGGTGTACTTTGCCCTCGCCCAGAGTTGACTAAGAGGGGCGGCAGCCTCCCCGTGACCACATTCATTGCTAAGTGGTTCAGAAAGTGAATGAATGAATGTGAACAAATTACTGATGCATAACAGGAATAAGACACTTTGGAGTGTGTACTTATTGGAAATGAATCCTTTTTGTAGTAAGAACAGTAACTCTTTAAGCGATATTGCACCAGTCTACTTTCCTGTAACTGCAGGGCTTAGTGTGTTTTATTCCTTACATTTCTCTAGCTATTTATATGTTTAACATATGTGTTTCTATACCAACATAATTTATAACATTTTTTATTTTTCCATAAAGAGCTGTAAAATTTTGTATCTACTGTCCACTCTCACTGCTGTTATATTACCAATGTAGCTGATTCTTAAAGTGTTTACATCAACAATAAAAAGTGAATGATTTTCCTTCAGGACCCCACCTTCTGAGCACCAACTACCAATGCTTTGTTCTCAATATGACAGCAAAAACAATAAAAGCAGGAAATAAATTATAGTAATTTATATTTATCCTTTAGTCCTCACCCCCCCCCCCCCCCTTTACTAGAGCAGACTCCTCATTGTTCCAAGAAACATGCCAGGGCAATCTTTCAGAGCACTGACATTTATGAGAATGTTTTCTTTTATATGCACACAAATCATTCCAAGAAAATTATATCTTATTGCATTTTGACTCTGTGCCATAAATCAGTTCAAGAAATCTCCTGCTTGTCTTTTTATGCTTTACTCAAAATCACATAAACAGCATCCACATTTTAAGGCTTTAATTATAGAATTATGTGTCTTCAAAATTTAGGTTACATATACATGTGCATAATAATTTTGTTTACAAAAATCACAGTTGTTTAGATTACCTGGAAATAACTTTTTCAAAAGTTTTATAGTTAAAATAAAAACACTTCAGGAATCTATGCAAGATATAATGCATATAATCCTTAGATATAACGTATAATATTTAAGTTGCTCTGGATAAGATCATCTGCGAAATACTGTGAATGAAAATGTAAATATAATAATGGCATAGTTAAGCACTTTATTTTAAAACTGAAGCTACAGTAATGCTGATTGAACAAGGCACTGACAAAAACTGAGTATTTAAAAAGTTAACACAATAATAACCTCATCATCATCATCATTGTTATCATTATCAGTGATAACCTATCCCAATTTATACTGATAGGAATCCTCACTCTGCTTTTCTATGTGCATTATCAACCTGATTTCAAAATATATTTAATTAAAGCAATCTTGGTCCCTTTTATCCAGATTTATTGAGCATTATATTGCACTTTCTTTCTCTATTCTATTCACAGATTTGTCTTTCCCTATGTCTTTTACCTTAATCGACTTTACTTGGATTTGATGAGTGGGTCTTGCTTTTGACCTCTTTTTGAAAAATACTTAAGTCTGATTTTTTTTTTTAGAGCATTGATTGTAGGAGGGTATCGGTTTGAAGAAGGTGGAGACCCATAGTTAGCCCATGCTGTCTGAAACCTCAGATGTGGTGTGGCTATATGCCTGCTGTGCTAATAAACAAAATGAAACTATTTTGGAAAGACAATCCAAGCCTTCCTGATGATTATCATACAAGCATTAAGTCATCAGACGCACAGAGGCTGTCAAAGACCATATGAACATTAAAAAAAAAAAAAAGAACAGAACAAAGAGTGTCAGATTGTAGGCACATGTGAGTAGTGTTTAGTTACTTAAGTAAGCAGTGCAGGGATGCAGATCACACTCACTCATTTACTTTGAGTACAATTTAATTTCAACAACTAAACCTTCTTTTTATAACCGGACATATTGATAAAGCTGATCTAATTTAACAAAACATAAACTGAAAAAAAGGAAATAAATCATTTTTATTTAGAAGGTATATCCTTCTGCGGAGAAAGTAAGTACAGTACACCTTTGGTGCCTTAAGCTAATATTAACCCCTTTAGATCAGTGGTGGCCCAGTGGTAGGGTGCTGGCTTACTAATGAGAATGTCGAGGATTCAAACTCCACTGTCATTGCTGTCCCCCAGTGCAGCTAAGTTAAGTTATCAAAGACATGTCTGTGGTGAAAGGCATGCAAAAGGATCATTGCTGACTTTTGTCAGGAGAGGCTGCATAACACTCAGTGTGTTTCTGCCCTGTTATAGCCTGGTGAGCTTGAAACCATGTACTCTGCCTTCACAAAGATTCAGCTGAGATGGTCACCAGCCTCCCTGTGACTCTAATTGGGATTGAGTGGTTCAGAAAATGAAAATCTCTTTCTCAAAAATAACTTATTCCAGGTGTTTGTATAATCACTTATCAGTCTCCGTCTGATCATCTTCCCAAGATGTTTGAACACTTTTCCTTCAGTGGCAATATGTTTGAAGGATTTGAATTTTGAATAGGGTTCAAAACTGTGTTTTACTATTTTATAAGTCCATTCCTTTTATTAATACATTCCTTGGTGAATTTGTTCATGTATTGAGTTTTTATAACTTCTGCCCAGTCCCCAAAACAATGAAACAACAACACACCCTAAGATTTATACCACCATGCTTTAGAGTTTGTATGAGGTTCCTCTCTTGTTCACATATGTCCAGTGAACACAGTCAAACAACTTGGTTTAATTTACCAGGCCAAAGAATGTTGTTCTAAAGGACATAGCCTTATTAATTCTGTAGTATAGCTCACATCATTTTTTTTCTTTTAAATCAGGAATTTGCATGGAATATATACTGGTCCTTCTCAAAAAATTAGCATATTGTGATAAAGTTCATTATTTTCTGTAATGTACTGATAAACATTAAACTTTCATATATTTTAGATTCATTACACCCAACTGAAGTAGTTCAAGCCTTTTATTGTTTTAATATTGATAATTTTGGCCAAAAAGTAAAGAAAAACCAAAAATCCCTACGTAAAAAAATTAGCATATTTCATCCGACCAAAAAAAAGTGTTCTTAATACAAAAAAAGTCAACCTTCAAATAATTATGTTCAGTTATGCACTCAATACTTGGTCGGGAATCCTTTTGCAGAAATGACTGCTTCAATGCGGCGTGGCATGGAGGCAATCAGCCTGTGGCACTGCTGAGGTGTTATGGAGGCCCAGGATGCTTCGATAGCGGCCTTAAGCTCATCCACAGTGTTGGTTCTGGTGTCTCTCAACTTTCTCTTCACAATATCCCACAGATTCTCTATGGGGTTCAGCTCAGGAGAGTTGGCAGGCCAATTGAGCACAGTAATACCATGGTCAGTAAACCATTTACCAGTGGTTTTGGCACTGTGAGCAGGTGCCAGGTCGTGCTGAAAAATGAAATCTTCATCTCCATAAAGCTTTTCAGCAGATGGAAGCATAAAGTTCTCCAAAATCTCCTGATAGCGAGCTGCATTAACCCTGCCCTTGATAAAACACAGTGGACCAACACCAGCAACTGACATGGCACCCCAGACCATCACTGACTGTGGGTACTTGACACTGGACTTCAGGCATTTTGGCATTTCCTTGTCCCCAGTCTTCCTCCAGAATCTGGCACCTTGATTTCCGAATGACATGCAAAATGTGCTTTCATCCGAAAAAAGTACTTTCTTCTGCTGCTGTTTCTCATTCAAAAGTGGCTTGACCTGGGGAATGCGGCACCTGTAGCCCATTTCCTGCACACGCCTGTGCACGGTGGCTCTGGATGTTTCTACTCCAGACTCAGTCCACTGCTTCCACAGGTCCCCCAAGATCTGGACTCGTCCCTTCTCCACAATCTTTCTCAGGGTCCGGTCACCTCTTCTGGTTGTGCAGTGTTTTCTGCCACACTTTTTCCTTCCCACAGATGTCCCACTGAGGTGCCTTGATACAGCACTCTGGGAACAGCCTATTTGCTCAGAGATTTCTTTCTGTGTCTTACCCTCTTGCTTGAGGGTGTCAATGATGGCCTTCTGGACAGCAGTCAGGTCGGCAGTCTTACCCATGATTGCGGTTTTGAGTAATGAACCAGGCTGGGAGTTTTTAAAAGCCTCAGGAATCTTTTGCAGGTGTTTAGAGATAATTGGTTGATTCAGATGATTAGGTTAATAGCTCGTTTTGAGTACCTTTTCATGATATACTAATTTTTTGAGATAGGAATTTTGGGTTTTCATGAGCTGTATGCCAAAATCATCAGTATTAAAATAATAAAGGACCTGAAATATTTCAGTTGGTGTGCAATGAATCTAAAATATATGAAGTTTAATTTTTATCAGTACATTACAGAAAATAATGAACTTCATCACAATATGCTAATTTTTTTTAGAAGTACCAGTGTGTGTGTGTGTGTGTGTGTGTGTGTGTGTGCGTGTGTGTGTGTATTATATATATATATATATATATATATATATATATATATATATATATATATTTTTTTTTACTCATTTGCCAAGCGACTTAATCCTATTAGGGTGGCTGGCTACTCATAGCCAATACTGGATGAAGGCAGCAAATGCTCTGAACAGCTTGATAGACCACTGCAGAGTGAACACATACACTACTGTTGTCACTAACACTCACACCTAAGGACTATTTGGAAGCACCAATTTTCATAATGTGACTTGCCTTTGGGCTGTGGGAGGAAACCGAACTTTCCCAGAGGAAACCAAAACACCCAGAGAAAACCTACACATACACAAAGAGAATGTGCATATGCCACACAGAAATATACCTCGCCAAGCATGGTACTAAAACTCAGCATCTTCTTGCTGTGAGGTAGACATACTAAGTACTACATCAGTTGGCCACCGCTGAATTTATATCTGATGCTCAGAATACAAACATTGGTGCAAAATGGATAAAAAAAACTTCACACTATGCATGCTGATCTTCTAATGTACACACATAGTTTGTTCTTTAACACTGACCAATTAACCCACAAAGTATTTGACTTGTCTCTGTATGGTACAATGTGCATCTGTTTGTGGTTCCATCATATCCATGATGAGTTTTTCTTGGTTTATTTCTATACTTGAAGGCTCATGCTTTCCTGGAAAATCCTCCAGTGTGTTTGTTATAAAGTAAAGCTGTGTGTTTGTAATGTCATAAAGATTGTATAATTTAAACCACACACATAAAACACACTGAGCCCCATTGATGACCCTATGATGGCTCATCTTAGATTTTAAGCCCTGTCTGAACATTTTGTTGAAGAGTGCAGTTTAGTCTAGATGCTGAATGACGTTTGGTATATAAAGCACTTTATGTGTAATGTGCAGTGTAAACTAAGCATGGAGAGGGTGGGTTTTGGCCAGGTTTGTGGTAATCTGATGAGAAAATGCACATTTTAAAATTAATCCTTTGTTCCTTATTGTTCAAGTCAGATAAAGTAAACAGAATTATGTGAACGCAAAATGTAAAAGGTTATATTATTTATCTGGTTGAGAGTGAGAATTCTTGTGTGTGTGTGTGTGTGTGTGTGTGTGTGTGTGTGTGTGTGTGTGTGTGTGTGTGTGTGTGTTGGCCCTGTGTTAAATTTGCAAGCAATTCGGGGTGTATTCTGCCTTCATCCAGAGTCAGCTGAGATAGGCTTCAGACTTCCTGTGACCCTAATACGATTATGTGGTTCAGTAGATCTTCTATATTTATTTATTAGTTAACAAAGCTAATGTGCCTCACAGCAAGAAGGTCCTGGGCCTTTCTGTATTTAGTTTGTATGTTCTCCTTGTGAAACATTGTGTGGGTTTTAATATGTCATAATGTCATAATCCAATGACATTCAGCTAAATGGCTTTTTATTTGGCCCTAGTTTTGTGTGTGTGTGTGTGTGTGTGTGTGTGTGTGTGTGTGTATGTGTGTGTGTGTGTTGTTATCCAATAGTCTAGTAAGCTGTTTAGAGTCTATCCTGCTTTTGCCTAGAGTCGGCTGAGATCGGCACCAGCCTCCCCTGTACAATTAAGCAGAGTGAGTGAGTTTTTAGTTAATGTCTTTTAATTGATATAATGAAAACACATCTTTTTTAAGTGTTAAAGTCCATCCCAGCTAATACAACAAAAAAATTAAATACTTTACACCAGTGGTCCACAACCCCCGGGCTGCAGACTGGTCTCGGTCTGTGGATCAATTACTCCCGGGCCGCACAAGAAGTAATTATTTATTTCTGTTTTATTTATTATCCGAGTCTGAACAAGCTTTTATTTTTGGGAAAAAAAAACTTTTATTTTGAAAATGACCGAATTGTCTCGGTTAGATGTGAGTCATCTGTGCGCTAAAATGTAACCCACAAGGGGACAGCACATCAAGAGAGGCGAGTTGGACATGTTTCAAACAATAGCAGGGCTTTCGGGTGAGACTGAGCCTGAGCCTTCATTCTCCCCACTGGTGCACCATCACCTGTGTTTTTTTTTTTTTTTTTTTTTTTTTTTTGAAGAAGACTTCGAGCTTGATTAAAAATGTAACACTTAATCCTGATAAGGGAGGCTGGCGCACATCTCAGCTGACTCTGGGCAAGGGCGGGGTATTATGTTTACAATATAAACAGGCTATCACCTCGGACCTGTTTGCCTTGGGTGACCTACCAGAGGCATAATGCTCCTGATAACATAGCTCCTAGGATCATTAGAACAGGCAAACCCCTCATGTGCATTTACATTTGCAGCATTTGGCAAACGTTCTCATCCAGAGTGACTTACAATTATTATTTTCTTTCATACCACTGAGCAATTTATGGTTAAGGGCCTTGTTCAAGGGCCCAAAGGTGGTGATGGGGGGATTGAACCACTCATCTTTGGACAAGTAACCCATTGCTTTGTGCACTATGCCACCACTGCTCCCCAACCCCCACCACGGTAAGGTGGCGATTCAAGGAGGAAATTAAACAAATATTCCTTTATTCATTTTCTGAACCAAGTAAACAATGGACAACTCCCCAGGCCATCACAGGGCAGAAACATGATGACAACTATGCAGCCATGCTTCTCACCATAGACAGTGAGAGACATCAAAGGCCTTTGGTAACCCAGTTAGGTACACTGGGGGATTAAACAAACAAACAAATAAACAAACAAAATACTATAATTTTTTAAACATAATTTAATGCATTGTGGAGATGATTATACATGTGGTTTCATCTACACATTATTTCCCTTTCACCTGCACCTCCCCACACACCTATTGTTGAAAACTTCACACAGTGATGTGCAGTAAATGTCTAAGTCATGTAGTCAACTCAACATTTAATACTCCTATGTGTGAAAATCTGTGAAGGAAATTGCTATATATGGCTCACAGCAATGGGGCTTTTTATTCACCAACAATATTTAAAAACAAACATGAAAAAATGTTATCCCCACACAATAAAAAAGTAAATAAATAAATAAATGCAAACTTAACTTTCTTGTAATTGTAAGTAGCATATACTACGTGGAAACAATGCAATCTAATCTTTTAAAGTTCATTGGATAGTTAAGAGAACTGTAATATGACATTTTTTGTGGTTAAAAAAGTACTTTTAAAAAACCTTTCCAAATATTTGACTGTCAAAAAACTGCCACAGGTTGGAACCAAATACATTTATAAAAGATATGAATGTTTTAAAGATCCCCATTCACCAGCAAATATGTTCATCCATCATTCATTTTCCGTAACCGCTTAATCCTAATTAGGGTCGGGGGTGGGGGTTGGGGGGGTTGGCGCCCACTCCGGGCGAGGGCAGAGTACACTCTGGACAGCTCGCCAGGCCATCGCAGGGCGGAAACACACTGACAGATATATAGCCTACTCTTGGAGAAAGTCAGCGATGATTCTTTTACATGTCTCACACCATAGACAGTGAGAGACATGGTCGGCCTTTGGTAACCCAGTTAGCTGCACTGGGGGGGGGGGCAGTAACTACCTGTGGAGAGGGGGGACTTGATCCCCCAACCTTAGAATCAGTGATCCAGCACCTTTACCACCACTGCCCCACTGAATAGGTGATGTATTTTATTTTGTAATATCAGTTAATTTTGGATGAATATAAAGGTTTCCTGGTAAAACCACCCCAGACCACATGCAATCTCTTTTTCACCTGTTCGACATTTGGTTTTGGTGCTGTGTCTGTTTACAATAACAATACGGAAACTGGAGGAATGATCTTGTGTATGCGTGATAAACTGGCAGTGCACCCAGTCGAGAGAGCGGACAGAAATTGTCTTAAACAATGGAAGGGTACTGCATCTCTTTGTCTCTCTCTCTCTCTCTCTCTCTCTCTCTCTCTCTCTCTCTCTCTCTCTCTCTCTCTCACACACACTACATCTGGCATATTTAAACTACATTCATAACTTAAAGTTTTTCCACTGCTCGATGTTCCTGCACTGACCTGATGGCAGCCATGATCTGATAATTCTGCAGTCTGGTTTACCTCAAGATGGCACTGTTTACAAGTATCATCAGGGGTCATTGAGACTTGAGTACAGGAGACACCAGAATGCTTCAGAAAATCATTATGGTTGATTCCAGTTTGTTGTGAAGTTATAATACTGTGTTTCATGTTTATTTAGCATGAATGTTAAGCGAATGGGCCCTATTCATTTAAATGAATATTTAAGGATTGTTTTACCGTAATAGAGACTATCAGCACTACAATTGTTCCTTTTTTGGGAAAAAAAGAATAAATAACCCAGAAAAGCCAATACAGCAAAAGCTTATTTCTAAAGCAAATCCAGAGAAATTTGACCAACCATATATTAAAATCTACTGAGCACAAAGTCCTACAAAACCTGTAAATACTGTTGAATGTCATAAATAGTTGTTTAAAATAATAATAAAAAAAAAAACCTCATCAGTGTAAAATATCTTCAGCTTGAAAGCAACCCACTTGGACAGCAATGTAGCAGGACTCATTAATGTCATATGTTCACTGCCAGCAGCCCAACCTCATGCCCCCATGTCTACAACATCATTGGCAAGTTGGCCAAGCCCCCATCCCACTTCTTTCCTGGAGAAGAATGCAGGAAGTCATGAGGGCTGTCACAACCTTCTGTGAACTGTTTCTTGCAGATTGTGTAGTTCACAAATGAATAGCTTAATACTGGAATTCACAAATTAATATCTCAATATACAAATCACGTACAAGCTTATTTGTAATCGAGCAGGCAACACGTGGAAAGTAGTGTTTTGCTATACATGTGTCTTCAGTGATTTAAGCTTTTATGATTTCCTTAGATATGCTAATAAAAGCTTTTTATAGTCTATTTAGATGATCTTAGTTAATTCCGGCTCATTTACCAAGCATGTTTAATACATCTGCCTCGTGCAATCATCATGGTTATACGCAAAAGTGGTGAAATATGAGTTCTACTTACAGAAGACTTCCTTTCTTGGAATCAGATTGAGCCGATGGGAGTTGGTGTTAATGAAAAGAGGAGTGTGCTGTGTCTGAATGTCCTGAACCTTGTGTGAAAGAAATGCAATGGTTTCTGGAATTTGCTAGCATTTACTGACAGTTTATCGGTTGGTCCATTTTTATTCCATAAAAAGCAATGGTGCAGACCTTTACATATAAATAATTATGATATACCAAATGGAAACAATTGTATGGTAATTAACATATAACACACATACTTAAAAAAGGACAACACTGTTATAGTGATGTGACAAATAAGGAGTTTGCTGAACTGCTAAGCTCATCTTATTTTGCAAGGCTGATCTCAGACATCCTCTGAAGGAAACTCATTTTAGTTGCTTGTATATGTGATTGCATTTTTGATGACTTTCTAAAGCTAATTTATAGCCACCTTAGCTGAGAGTTGGAATGGTTTTGTACTGTTAAGTCAAAAGCTTTGCCTTTTAGCTCAGCACCTTTTTCACCATAATCAACCAGTCCCATGCCCTCGTTATTGGTGACAGAGCACTGATTTCTTTGTGTATCTTCTGCTCCATTGTGCCTTTACTCCTCCAGAAGATTTTGAGATATTTTAACTCTTTTGCTTGAGGCAAAGACTCCTCTCCTACTCAGAGGAAGCAATCCATCTTTTTCCAGATGAGAACCATGGCCTCAAATCTGGAGATACTGACTCTTATCTCAGCTGCTTCACACTCAACTGTGAACTGCTCCAATGTATGTAAAGGCTACATTCTGAAAAAAGCCAAAATAACAACATCTACAAAAAAAACCAATGTGATATATATGTATGTGTGTATATGTAATGAAGTACAATTGCAAGATTCCCAAACAGGACACCCTCCTCCATGACTATGCCTTGAGATCCTGTACTTGACCACCACAAACAGGATCGGTGATAAGGAGCAGCCTTGGCGGAGTCCCACATGCATTTGAAATGAGTTCAACTTTGTGACAAGAATGCAGACACAGCATTAACTTTGGTTATACAGAGAGCACAAATTCTGTTTACAGTGGAAGTGGGAAGCTGCTCACCTTGACTGGGGATATTATTGGGAAGTGGAAGGAATGCTTTGAGAACCTCCACAATACCACCAACATGCCCTCCATGGAGGAGGAAGACCCTGGGGGTTTGGGTCGGGGTGCACCCATCACTGCAGCTGTGGTCCTTGAGGTAGTCAAAAAGCTCTTTGGTGGTCGGGCTCTGGGGGTGGATGAGATTCGCCCTGAATATTCCAGGGCGCTGGATGTTGTAGGACTGTCTTTGTTGACATGTCTCTGCAACATCTTGTGGTCTATGGGCCATACCTCTGGATAGGCAAACCGTGGTGGTAGTCCCTCTTTTTAAAAAGAGGATCGGAAGTTGTGTTCAACTTATTGTGGACTCACACTCAGCATACCTGGGAAAGTCTATACAGGGGTGCTGGAGAGGAGGATCTTACCGATAAATAAACCTTGAATTCAGGAGGAACAATGCGGTTTTCGTTCCAGCACGGCACTCCCGACCAACTGTATATGCTCTACAGTATCCTTGAGAGGGCATGGGATTGTTTTGTAGATATAGGGAAGGCTTTCGACCATGTTCCTCGGGCTATCTTGTGGGGTGTGCTCCATGAGTATGGCATTCCGGACCTGTTGCTACAGGCCATTCGGTCACTGTATCACCGGAGCCAGAGCTTGGTCTGCATTGGTAACAACAGGTCGAATTTGTTTCCGGTGAGGGTTGGAGTCTGCCAAGGCTGTCCTTTGTCAGTGATTCTGTTCATAATTTTTATGGAAAGAATTTCTAGGTGCACCCGAGGCGTTGAGGGGTTCTGGTTTGGTAGCAATCCGATCTCGTCTCTGCCTTTTGCGGATGACACTGTCCTTTTGGCTTCAGCTGTCCTTCAGCTGTCATTGGAGCAATTTGCAGTCAGGTGTGAAACGGCCAGGATGAGAATCAGCACCTCCAAGTTCAAGGCTATGGTTGTCAAATGGGAAAGGGTAGGATGTACCCTCCAGATCTGGAACGAGGTCCTGCCCCAAGTGAAGGTGTTCAAGTATCTAGGGGTCTTGTTCGAGATTGATGGGTAGATTGCTGCAACCTCTACTGGTTCAGCGTGGTGAAGAGGACGCTGGGCTGCAAGAAAAAAGCTCTTAATTTACCAGTCAATCTATCTTCCAACCCTCACTTATAGTCACAAGATTTGGGTAGTGACCGAAAGAACAAGATCGTGGATAAAGCGGCTGAAATGAGCTTCCTTTGCAGAGTGGTGAGGCAGGGAGATACAGTGAGAAGCTCAGCCATCTGGGGGGAGCTCGGAGTAGAACCACTGCTCCTCTGCATTGAGTGGAGCTGGTTGAGGGGGCTTGAGCATCTGGTTAGAATGCCTCCCGAATGCCTCCATGGCATGGCGTTTCAGGGATGTCCAACCGAGAAGAGACCACCAACAAGCTGGAGGGATTATGTCTCTCGGGTGGTCTGGGAATGCCTTGGTGTGTTGCACCCCCCCACCCCGGAAGACCTGGGGGAAGTGGCTGGAGAGTGGGACGTCAGGACCACATTACTTAGGTTGCTGCCCTCGCGACCGTACCCCGCCCGGATTACGTAAAAGACGATGAAGGTGAAGCTATACAGGAAGCAGCGAGCTCGCAACATCACCCCTATTACCCCATACTCCCTAAGCACACAAAAAGAATCCTCTAGGGGACATGGACATAGGCCTTCTCAAAGTCCACGAAACACATGTTGGCTTTATTGGCAACGCCATGGAGTAAACTTCCCTATGGAGGTTGGGCAGAATGATAACCCAAATAGCCATTGCCATTTAACAGGTTTCAGACCTCCAAGTGACATTAAGAGACACAAAAATGAGAGATCTTTATTGTCAACTGTTGCATGGACAATGAAAATCGGTTTAGCAGCTCTTTGTTTAGCATCAAAAAAGAAAATGCACAAAATACAACTAAGTAAACATACTTAGCTATATGTGCATCCACCCCCCTCCCCCCCACACACACATATATGGGCAGTGGTGGTCTAGTGGTATAGGGCACAGGATCGCTGATCCTAAGGTTGTGGGTTCGAGTCCCCACAAGGTTGTCACTGTCCCCCCAGTGCAGCTAACTGGGTTATCAAAGGTGGGCTATGTCTCTCACTGTCTATGGTGAGAGGCACGTAAAAGAACCATTGCTGACTTTCGTAAAGAGTGGGCTGCAAAGCCGTCAGCGTGTTTCTGACCCTTGCTAAAGGGTTGTGACAGGAAGGGCATCCGACGTAAAAACCTATGCCAAATCATATGTGTGAATCAGATGATTTGCTGTGGCGACTCTGGAGAAAGGGAAAAAGCCGGAAGGAAGAAAGAAATATATGGACATGGGCACATATACATACTTGTATCCTATACGTATACACCTGTATATATATCCACATATTCACACATTTACAGACATATACATATATTCACATATATAAACATCCACAGAATGGTGAATGATATGTCAAAGGTGCAAGGTGCATGATATACACTGGGTAAGCGGTAGAACTTTTAATTATAAAGTGTTTTGATGTTATAAATGTTACGATGTTCAAGACCTGCCGTAAACATGAGTAGTGCATTTGAAACTTAAACATGAATATACTGCCCTCCCAAGCCAGACCGCAGTATCTGCAAAATCATGAAACTTGCAGATACTGCGGTCTGGCTTGGGAGGGCAGTATAACACTGACCAGAAAGATGGTCTGAATGATGATTATTCCGTCAGTGTGTGTGAGATGGTGGCGGTGATCGGGTTACACATATAACAGCTTGTGGATAAAAGCTGTTCTTGAATCTGTTAGTTCTTTATTTTATTGTCCTCAACCTTTTTCTGGAGGGGAGAGGGGGGAAATCGGGGTGTCTATGGTGTGTAGGGTCCCTGATAATTTCACTGGCTCTAATCTGTCAGTGTAAATGTCACTGAGGGAGGGTTGCCATCCTCATCACCCACTGCAAGACTTTACTGTCCTCTGCAGTACAGCTGCCAAACCACACTGTCTGTCTTCCTTTCGGCTTTTTCCCTTTTACTCGGGAGTCGCCACAGCAAATCATCTGATTCGCACGTTTGATTTGGCAGAGGCTTTTTTACGTCGGATGCCCTTCCTGTCACAACCCTTTTTTAGCAAGGGACAGAAACACGCTGATGACTTTGCAGCCTACTCTTTACGAAAGTCAGCAATGGTTCTTTTACATGCCTCACACCATAGACAGTGAGAGACATGGCCCGCCTTTGATAACACAGTTAGCTGCACTGGGCGGGGGGGGGGCAGTGACAACCTTGTGGAGAGTGGGACTCGAACTCCCAACCTGTGGATCAGCGATCCAGCGCCCTATACCACTAGACCACCACTGCCCCGTTTGCCAAAACCTGCCAAACCACACTGTGCAGAAGAAAGTCAGGAGGCTATTTATAGCGACGCGGTAAAAGTTTATCTGTAGGGGTCAGCGTAGATGGGCTTGTTGTACCCTCCTGAGGAAGTATAGTTTTATTGGTATCAAACATGTAAAGTTTCACAACTTGCGTGACCTATATGCATTGTAAAGTTAACAGCATTTAGAGGTATCAAAAAGTGCAGCAAAAGTTTACAAAGTAGTTAGTTTATCATTTGAGAATATAACCAAGGCTGTAGGTTGGGTGTAAACACGGGTATATGCTGTAAACTTACTTGTTTGTGAGGCACTCCACCGAAAGTCGATGCTTGTCGCAAGTGTCGTATGTTGCTTGTGAGACAAAGCGCGGCTTATTCGGACTTCCGCTCTTTCAAATGAGCAATTGCGCGTTGAATACTTGTTTAGCATTCAACCTTCACTTGCTCTCTTGAAAGATCGGCAGTCCGGATAAGCCGTGCTTTGACTGACAATCACCATGCGTCAGTTGCAACAAGCGCCTACTTTCGGTGGAGCGCCTCACATTTTATCAACCATGTAGCATTTATGCACTTATTTTGCCTTGTGAGATCGTTTATTAAAGTGTAATTTTTTTTTGCAAATGAAAAGGTTTTTTTAAATACTTGACTTACGAGTGTCTTTAATAACGAATTTTCTGTGATAGGAGCTTCGATCACACCAAAACTCTGCCCTAACTAACGAGCAAATTTTTTGATTGACAAGTTGTGCTAGGGAAATGGCTTTTCTGGGCCGATTAACCTCATAGTCTTTCACCTGTATTCCTCCCCGTTCAGAGAACACCTTATGCAGTGCTTCTCAATTATTTTCTGTGACGCCCCCGAGAGGAAGGGGGAAAAAAAACATTTCACACCACCCTTGACAAATATTCCCTTAGGAAATAACAAAAAAAAACAATTAATTCGTTCCAACCCCCTCCCAAACTCATATAACCTGCCACAAATATATATATATATTTATATATGTGTGTGTGTGTATATATATGTATATGTGTGTATATTTATATATATATATATATATATATATATATATATATATGTACACACACACACACACACACATATACACGTTCCAACCCCCTCCCAAACTCATATAACCTGCCACAAATATATATATATATATAACTTAACTTGGCATCCGTCTGTCTCAAGAGACAATGGAGTCTGCACCTAGGCAGGTCTATCAATTAGCTGAGAGGCTGCAGCGCCGGCTGTGGCTGAATAAGCCAATGCGGGAGATGCAGCTCCTACCACACTTGCTGCAAGTGTATTCTGCAGTAGGGATCGTGGGGCAGGCTGTGGCAGACAGAATTCTCTGCTGTTTGCGGTTCTTCTTCTCCTCATGCTGGATCTCTCTCTTCTCCTCGGCCTGCTGCACACCGGATTTTACCTTTCCACGCCAGCTAGAGCGGTCGGAGCTCGCTGCCTCGAGATCTACTGGGTTGATGCTGCATGACTTCAGGTCCCTCTTGCAGACATCCTTGTAGCGCAGGGCGGGTCGTCCTGTTGGTCGTGTTCCTGAGGCGAGCTCGCCATAGAGGATGTCCTTTGGAATGCGAAATTCATCCATCCTGCATATGTGTCCGAGCCAGCGCAGGCGCTTCTGGGAGAGGATGGCGAACATGCTTGACATGCCTGCCTGGGCCAAGACGCGAGTTGGAGACACGATCCTGCCAGGTAATGCCGAGGAGTCGCCTGAGGTTGCGCAGGTGAAAGGCGTTTAGTCTTCGCTCCTGGTGCATGTATAGGATCCAGGCCTCACTGCCGTATAGAAGCGTGCTCAACACGCATGCTTGGTACACCTTCATCTTCGTGTTTAGGGTCAGGCTGGGGTTGTTCCACACACGCCGCTAGGCGGGCCATGGATGTTGCTGCTTTGCCTATCCTTACGTTTAGCTCAGCATCCAGGGATAGGTTACTGGAGATGGTGGAGCCAAGGTAGGTGAACTTGTCCACCACTTCCAGGGTGTAATCACCGATGTTGATTGTGGGAGTTGTGCTGACATCCTGACCCATGATGTTGGTTTTCTTGAGGCTGATAGTGAGTCCAAACTCTGTGCATGCCTCCGCGAAGTGATTGATGAGTCGCTGAAGGGCGGCTTCAGAGTGAGCAGTGAGGGCAGCGTCGTCAGCAAAGAGCATATCCCGGATGAGGACCTTGCGCACCTTGGTCTTTGCCCTGAGGCGGGCGAGATTAAAGAGGTTCCCATCACTCCGTGTGTGGAGGAAGATGCCATCTTCGGACTCTCTGAATGCGTAAGCGCAGGAGCAAAGAGAAAAATATGCCAAAAAGTGTCGGGGCCAGGACACACCCTTGTTTCACGCCGCTCTTGATTGGAAAGGGGTCTGATGATGTTCCGTTATACTGAACTGTGCCAGACGTGTTGTCGTGGAATGACTCGACTATCTTCAGGAGCTTGGTGGGACATCCAATCTTATGGAGGAGGGTGAAGAGGCCAGACCGACTGACCAAGTCGAATGCCTTGGTCAGATCGATGAAGGCGAGGAACAAAGGACGCCGCTGCTCACGGCACTTTTCCTGCAGCTGCCGAAGGGAGAACACCATGTCAATGGTTGATCGCTTTGCCGGCACCCGCACTGCGACTCGGGATACACACGGTCTGCAAGTACTTGCAGGCGGTTGAGGACTACCCTTGCAAAGGCTTTCCCTACAATGCTGAGGAGAGAGATCCCACGATAGTTGTTGCAATCGCTGCGGTCGCCCTTGTTCTTGTAGAGCGTGATGATCTTCACATCTCGCATGTCTTGGGGTATCGTTCCTTCTTCCCAGCACTGAAGCAAAAGCTCATGGAGATGCCCAAGGAGGGAGCTCTCTTTTGCAGCCTTCATCACCTCTGGAAGGATTCCGTCGCTGCCTGGTGCTTTCCGCTAGACAGCGAGTTAATGGCCTTGCTGAGTTCTTCGATGGTAGGTGGCGAGTCGAGTTCTTCCATGGTGGGCAGTGGGATGGTGTTCTCCATGGCTGTGTCAGTGACAACATTCTCTCTGGAGTATAGTGCTGAATAGTGCTCGGCCCATCTCTCCATCTGCTCCCCACGGTCCTTGATGATGTCGCCGGAGGTGGATTTGAGGGGTGCGATCTTGGTGGCACTTGGTCCGAAAGCTTTTTCATCCCCTCATACATGGCACGGGTGTTTCCACAGTCCGCAGAGGTCTGAATATCGCTGCAAAGCTTCAGCCAGTAGTCGTTGGCGCACTCTGCGGCGACCCTCTTGGCATTGTTGCGGGCTTCTCTGTAGGTGGCCAGTGATTACTCGCATGGCTTCCTCTTGTACTCAACGAGCGCAGCACCCTTGGCGGCTATGGCAGGCTCCATAGCTTCAAACCCAGCCTCCAACCAGTCCTCGTTTTCCTGACTCTCTTCCCGAAGGTGTCTGAGGCGGCCTGGTATACGGCATCGCGGATGAAGTCCCAGCGTGCTGTGGCGTTGTCTGTGGGGCAGTCTTCCAGGGCGTTGTCGATGGCCTCAGCAAAGCATTTGCGCAGCTCGGGCTTTGAAGTTCTGGCAGTGTCGATGCGGGCTGGCCCCTATGTTTGGACCGCTGGATCTGTTTGGGTCGTAGACGCACCATGCTTCCGACCAGGCAATGGTCAGTGTCGCAGTCTGCACTATGGTAACTACGTGTGCAGAGCACGTGGTTCAGCATGGGTCTCCTGGTGATGACGAAGTCCAGCTGGTGCCAGTGCCTCGACCTGGGATGTCTCCATGAAACTCTGTGGTGGGGCTTGGTGGCATAGAAGGTGTTGGTAATGGCGAGGTCATGGAAGGAGCAGAGCTCAAGTAGCCGTTGTCCATTCTCGTTGAGCTTGCCAATGCCAAAGTGTCCAATGCAGCGTGGCCAGGCGGTGCAGTCTGCTCCCACCCGGGCATTGAAGTCTCCGAGCAGGAACAGGTTTTCCTTCACTGGTGTCTCTCTGATCCTTGCCTCAAGCTCCTCGTAGAATGCATCTTTTGCCTCAGTTGTGGAGCAGAGTGTTGGGGCGTGGCGCAGAAAATGTGTGTAGGTCCCGAGGAGGTGGTGAGTCGGAGTGAGAGGATGCGCCGGTTCCCTGAGAAGGAGGTTCAATTGACGACAGCAGGGAGTTGCGAACTGCGAAACCAACCCCATAGAGTCGTCGCTCGTCTGCCTCCAGACCTTGCCAGAAGAACGTGTAGTCCTTCTCCTTGAGACTGCCACTTGAAGCAAGGCGTGTCTCCTGTAGGGCGGCGATGTCAATGTTCCGCTTGGCCAGCTCACGGCTAATGATGGCGGGATTCCTTGTGTCGTCGACTTGCTGGAGGTCGTCAGTCGGGCCGCGGCACATCGTTCTGGCGTTCCACGTTGCCAGCCGCAGGGCTGGCGGTTGCTTTGTCTTTTTCTTTCTGTGTTTGCCTGGTGCTCAATTTTACAACAAGCCTGTCGATTTTGATCTAAGCTTCACACACCCGATGAAGCAAGCAAGTTGTGGCGGGTAGTACCTTATTGCCCGGGGCTGCCCGGGTTGAGGCGGCGGTAACTTCCCAATGGAGTCGGAGGACTCCTCCCACCGTCGAGAGCAACCCCTAGCGCCCGGCTCTACACCAAACGAGCCTGGGCTTATCACTGGTGTCTGCTGCTCCCCGTGGTGATGTCTACGCTGAGACAGCGAAGCTGGAGTGACCTCGCCAGGTGCAGGCCTGGGCAAGTGAGATGGAGATCCTGGAGTGCCCAGTGCCAGGACCCCCGTCTCGGCGTTGCTGGCAGAGTCCGGCGGAAAAGCAAGCCAGTACAGCCGGAGCCAGCGCGGCTGCAGGAGGTGTCAGAGGGCGTCGCAGAGCTCGGCCAACTGCCTTCGGGCCTCCTTACCGGATTTTCTATCTGGGTTTACTCCCATAGCCTTTGACCAGCCAAGGCCGACCTGCAAGGCAGCAGGAAACTCATGGAGGGCGGGGTCGTTCATTTTCCCGTGCAGATGCGAAGCATCTGCCCACTGCCCACTATATATATATATATGTACATTGGACCTAATATATTAAAGATGAACATGTAAAAACAATAAATATTTCATAATCATGATCTATATCAACATTAATAATAATTAATAATAAATAATAATAAAACAAGAATACACAATAAGTCAACTAACCCTTCGGATCATCGATGACGTGAAGTTGTCATGTGGGCAGGCATGAGCTGGTGCGTAACAGGAGGAGGAGGAGAATTTTGTGCAAGCCAGCAGGAAAAATGTAATTGCGCATCCTCTACAGTAGTTAGCAGTGGAGGCCTCATTGTGTTCCTACACAAAAGGGAACACAGTGAGAGTGCCACTGTAGATGTGCAATTACACTGAATTGTACAGCATGGCAAAAAAACCACGTTCCTCAGGATCACAGCCCCTCCAAACCCACTATTTGTGAAGAGCTGGCCTTGTGGGAACTCACCATGAGCCTTCCCCCACTGGCATTTGTAGCATGCACATGCACAAAATTCTCCTCCTCGCTCTCTGTGATGTACTACCTCATGCCTGCCCATGTGACATCTTTACTCGCGTGACATCTTCGCGCAGTAGATGATTGGAAGGGTTAGTTGACTTAGTGATTATCCTTGTTTCATTATTATTTATTATTAATGTTAATGTATGTGTATTATTATTATTATTATTATTATTATTATTATTATTATTATTATTACTATTATTATTATTATTATTATTATTATTATTATTATTATTTTATTATGAAATATATTTGTTTACATGTTTATCTTCAATATATTAGTTAACACATACTGTGTTTTTAATCAGGTTATATGCATTGGGGTGGGGTTTGGAACGGATTAATTGGTTTTCTACTATTTCCTATGGGAATTTTGTTTTATCGAACGGACATTTTGACTTACAAAATTAATCCATTCCGAAGGCAAGCTTGTAAGTCAAGCTACCACTGTATAGCTAAATCACTTGTCCTCGTTACTTCCAAAGAGAACCTCAATATTTTCATGTCTGCTACCTCGAGCTCTGCCTCCTGTCTTTTCCTAAGTGCCACTGTTTCTAAACCCTACAACATTGCTAGTGTCATCACCGTCTTAAACACTTTTCCTTTCATTCTTGCCGATACCCTCCTATCATGCATCACACTGGACAATTTTCTCCAATCATTCCAACCTGCATGCACATGCTTCACCTCTTTTCCACACTCTCCATTGCTCTGGACTGTTGAGCCTAAGTACTTAAAATCCTCCACCTTCTTTATCTCTGCTCCCTGGAACCTCACCATTCCTCTTGGGTCCTTGTCGTTCACACACATGTATTCCTTGTTACTGAGGCTAACCTTCATTCCTCTCCTTTCCAGGGCATACCTTCACCTCTCTAGATTTTGCTCCACTTGTTCTGTGCTCTCACTACAGATCACAATGTCATCTGCAATCATCATAGTCCATGGACATTCTTGTCTAACCTTGTCTGTGAGCATGTACATCACCACAGCAAACAAGAAGGGGCTCCGAGCTGATCCTTGATGCAGTCCCACATCCAGCTTTAACTCTTCTGTCACACTGACAGCTCACCTCACTACTGTCTTGCATCTCTCATGCATGTCACGCACCCCTCTAACATACTTCTCTACCACTCCAGGCTTCCTCATGCAATACCACAGTTCTTCTCTCGGCACCCTGTCATATGCTCTCCAGATCCTAGACATATGTACATACATACATATATACATACATACATACATATATACACACATATACACACACACAGTTGGCTCCCTATTTACGAAGACCCCTGGGTACGAAATCCCCGGGTTACGAAGATCATTTTCCTAAGTTTCCGCCCTCAGGATACGAAAACAACCCCCTCTTACGAAAAGAATTTCAAAATTCAAATGCGCCAATCAAAATTTCACACGATGCGTGGGTTGCTCTCTCATTGGCTGTCTCTCAACATCCCGCCCCACTGGCCTCCCAGCTAGAGACAGAAGGAAGCTTCACTCTTTAGTTTTTAGTTTAGTTTTTTTAAGTTGTTTAATTCAATAAATGTTTAATAATGTTGGCGCATTTGAGCTCATCTGGAATTCCGATCCCTCAAGGAATCAAGTTAAAGTTGAGTTTGGACCTCCCCGTCAAGCAGGGAGTGCGCTTTTAATTCCACGTCTTGTGGGTGTGGCCCACAGCATGAGAGAGAGAGGGAGAGAGAGAGAATAACTCTTTAGTTTTTAGTTTATTTTTTTAAGTTGTTTAATTCAGTAAATGTTTAAAAAATATGGGCGCATTTGAGCTCATCTGGACTTACGATCTTTCAAGGAATCAAGTTAAAGTTGAGTTTGGACCTCCTTTGTCAAGCAGGGAATGCGATTTGAATTCCACGTCTTGTGGGCGTAGCCCGCAACGTTAGAATAAACATGTGCATTTTACTGCGTGTGTGTGTGTGTGTGTGTGTGTGTGTGTGTGTGTTAATAAAAATGTTTAATAATGGTTAAATTAATAAACATGTTAATAAAATGGTTTAATATGTTACTAAATGTTTAAATGGTTTAATAAATAATTTTCTTTTAGGTTATAACACACATTTCATACAAAATTGGTATACGTTTATAATTTTTAAAGGGTTTATGGGGTTTAGCCAGTCCAAAGACTGGAGCCTTGGAACGAATTAGGCGGTTAATATGTAAAATGCGACCCCTACTGACGAAATCCCCGCATTACGAAAAAGGCTCTTGAACAGATGAATTTCGTAGGTAGGAGGCCGACTGTATACACACACACACACACACACACACACACACACGCACACACACACACACACACAGTGCTACCTTGACTTACGAGATTTCTGAGGGCAAGCTCATAAGTGAAAATATTTGTTAGATAAAAGGGAATTTCCTATGGTAATAATATGGGGATATGGGAATAATAATATGGTAATAATAATACACGTACATTCACATGAATAATAATAATGCAGCCATGAGGCGGGGGGGGCACGAACCAGTGTCTCTCCCCCTTATGCCGGTCCCAAGCCCGGATAAATGCAGAGGGTTGCGACAGGAAGGGCATCCGGCGTAAAACTTCTGCCACATTTAAAAAATGCAAATGATCAAAACAAAATTCATACCGGATCGGTCGAGGCCCGGGTTAACAACGACCGCCATCAGTGCTGTCAACCAACAGGGTGCTGATGGAAATTGGACTACTGTTGGTCGAAGACGTCGAAGAAGGAGAGGCGGGAGGCGTGTCCGTAGGCAGAGAGAGAAGAGGAAATGTGTGAGCCTAGGACTGAGAGTAGGGACTTTGAATGTTGGAACTATGCAAGGAAAAGATAGGGAGCTGGCTGACATGATGCAGAGGAGGAAGGTGGACATACTGTGTGTTCAGGAGACAAGGTGGAAAGGTAGAAAGGCTAGAAGCTTAGGAGCAGGGTTTAAACTGTTTTATCATGGTGTGGATGGGAAGAGAAATGGAGTAGGAGTCATCTTGAAGGAGGGGTTTGTCAGGAATGTTCTAGACGTGAAAAGAGTGTCAGACAGAGTGATGAGTCTCAAGTTAGAAATTGAAGGCGTGATGGTCAATGTTGTTAGTGCTTATGCCCCACAGGCAGGATGTAAGCTAGAAGAGAAGGAGAGATTCTGGAGTGATTTAGATGAAGTGATGCAGAATACCCCCAGAGGTGAAAGAGTGGTCATTGGAGCAGACTTCAATGGACATGTTGGTGCAGGCAACAGAGGGGACGAGGAAGTGATGGGCAGGTTTGGTATCCAGGACAGGAACACAGAAGGACAGATGTTGATCGATTTTGCAAAAGGATGGAAATGGCTGTGGTGAATACTTTCTTCAAGAAGAAACAGAAGCATAGGGTGACTTATGAAAGCGGAGGTAAGAGCACACAGGTAGACTACATCTTGTGCAGGCGATGTAATTTGAAGGAAGTCAGCGACTGCAAAGTAGTAGTTGGTGAGAGTGTTGCCAAACAGCATAGGATGGTGGTGTGCAGGATGACACTGATGGTGAGAAAAGTGAAAAAGGCAAAGGCAGAGCAGAAGACAAAGTGGTGGAAACTGAAAAGGAAGAGTGTCGTGTTGTCTTCAAGGAGGAGTTGAAACAGGCTTTGGGTAGTCAGGAAGTGCTTCCAGAGGACTGGACAACCACAGCCAATGTGATCAGGGAGACCGGTAGGAGAGTACTTGGTGTGTCCTCTGGAAAGAAAGTAGATAAGGAAACTTGGTGGTGGAATGAGGAAGTGCAGGAGTGTGTACAAAAGAAGAGGTTAGCCAAGAAGAAGTGGGACATTGACAGGACCGAAGAGAGTAAACAGGAGTACAGGGAGACACAGCGTAAGGCGAAGGTAGCAGTGTCAAAGGCCAAACAGAGGGCGTATGATGACTTGTATGATAGGTTGAACAGTAAGGAGGGAGAAAATGATCTATACAGGTTAGCACAGCAGAGAAATAGAGATGGGAAAGACATGCAGCAAGTTAGAGTGATAAAGGACAGAGAGGGAAATGTATTGACTGATGACAGAAGTGTGCTGGGAAGATGGAAAGAGTACTTTGAAGAGCTGATGAATGAAGAAAATGAGAGAGAAAAAAGAGTAGAAGGGGTGACCGTTGAGGAACAGGAAGTAGCAAAGATTAGTAAGGGAGAAGTGAGGAGGGCATTGAAGAGGATGAAGAGTGGAAAGGCAGTTGGCCCTGATGACATACCAGTTGAGGTATGGAAGTGTCTAGGGGAGGTAGCAGTAGATTTTCTGACAAGAATATTCAACAAGGTCTTAGAAAGTGAGCAGATGCCAGAGGAATGGAGGAGAAGTGTGCTTGTGCCCATTTTTAAGAACAAGGGAGATGTACAGAGTTGTGGCAACTACAGAGGGATAAAGTTGATGAGCCATACAATGAAGCTATGGGAAAGAATAGTGGAAGCAAGACTAAGGGCAGAGGTCAGCATTTGTGAACAACAGTTTGGTTTCATGCCCAGAAAGAGCACCACAGATGCAGTGTTTGCTTTGAGGATGTTAATAGAGAAGTACAGAGAAGGTCAGAGGGAGCTGCATTGTGCCTTTGTGGATCTGGAGAAAGCCTATGACAGGGTGCCGAGAGAAGAACTGTGGTATTGTATGAGGAAGTCTGGAGTGACAGAGAAGTATGTTAGAGTGGTGCAGGACATGTATGAGAGATGTAAAACAGTGGTGAGGTGTGCTGTTGGTGTGACAGAAGAGTTCAAGGTGGAGGTGGGACTGCATCAAGGGTCAGCTCTCAGCCCCTTCTTGTTTGCTATGGTGATGGACAGGCTAACAGACGAGGTTAGACAAGAATCTCCATGGACTATGATGTTTGCAGATGACATCGTGATCTGTAGTGAGAGCAGAGACCAAGTGGAGGAAAATCTAGAGAGGTGGAGGTATGCCCTGGAAAGGAGGGGATTGAAGGTTAGTCCTAGTAAGACAGAATACATGTGTGTGAACGACAAGGACCCAAGAGGAACTTTGAGGTTACAGGGGCAGAGATAAAGAAGGTGGAGGATTTTAAGTACTTAGGCTCAACAATCCAGAGCAATGGAGAGTGGGGAAAAGAGGTGAAGAAGCGCGTGCAGGCAGGTTGGAATGGATGGAGAAAAGTGTCCGGTGTGATGTGTGATAGGAGAGTATCGGCAAGAATGAAGGGAAAAGTGTACAAGACGGTGGTGAGGCCAGCAATGTTGTATGGTTTAGAGACAGTGGCCCTGGGGAAAAGACAGGAGTCAGAGTTGGAGGTAGCAGAGATGAAAATGTTGAGGTTCTCTTTGGGAGTAACGAGGATGGATAGGATCAGAAATGAGTACATCAGAGGGACAGCACATGTTAGATGTTTTGGAGACAAAGTCAGAGAGGCTAGATTGAGATGGTTTGGACATGTACAGAGGAGGGATAGTGAGTATATTGGTCGTAGGATGCTGACCTAAGAGAAGATTTATGGATGCGGTGAAGGCGGACATGAAGGTCGTTGGGGTAAGAGTAGAGGATGCGGAGGACAGGGAGAGATGGAGGCGGATCATTTGCTGTGGCGACCCCTGAAGGGAACAGCCGAAAGGACAAGAAGAAGAAGATTCACATGAATAATAATAAAACAAGAATAAAGTCAAATAACCCTTCCTATTTTCGACTTTGCAATGTCACCTCACCACTGTCTTACATCTTTCATACATGTCCTGCACCACTCTAACATACTTCTTTGCCACTCAAGACTTCCTCATATAATACCACAGGTCCTCTCACCCTGCCATATTCTTTCTCCAGATTCACGAAGGCACAATGCAGCTCCCTCTGACCTTCTCTGGACTTCCCTAACATCCTCAAAGCAAACACTACATCTGTGGTGCTCTTTCTTGGCATGAAACCAAACTGTTGTTCACAAATGCTGACCTCAGTTTTTAGTCTAGGTTTCACTATTCTTTCCCATAACTAACTTGTATGGCTCATCAACTTTATCCCGCTGTAGTTTCTGCAACTCTGCCTATCTCACATGTTCTTAAAAATGGGCACTACCACACTTCTCCATTCCTCTGGCATCCTCTCACTCTCTAAGATCTTGTTGAATGTTCTTGTCAGACAGTCTACCTCTCCTAGAGATTTCCATACTCATTTTCCTTTCAGTTTTTCCCTTCAGGGGTCGCCACCATCTCACCCTATCCTCTACATCCTCTACTCTTACTCTAACTACCTTCATGTCCTCCTTCACCACATCCATAAATCTTCTCATTGGTCTTCCTCTCAGCCTTCTTCCTGGTAGTTCCAACCTCAGCATCCTACTACCAATATATTCACTATCCCTCCTCTGTACATGTTCAAACCATCTCAATCTAGCCTCTTTGACTTTGTCTACAAAACCGCTTACATGTGCTGTCCCTCTGATATACTCATTCCTGATCCTATCCATTCTAGTTACTCCCTAAGAGAGCCTCAACATTTTCATCTCATTTTTTTACTAATATATGCAAGTGTTAATTAATTAAAGAATAACATATCATTCATTTTAATGATTTATAATGAATAAAATATTCAGCATCCTACTACCAATATACTCACTATCCCTCCTCTGTACATGTCCAAATCATCTCAATCTAGCCTCTCTAACTTTGTTTCCAAAATGTCTTACATGTACTGTCACTCTGATGTACTCATTCCTGATCCTATCCATCCTCGTTACTCCCAAAGACAACCTCAACATTTTCATCTCTACGACCCATACAATATCGCTGGCCTAATCACCATCTTGTACACGTTTCCTTTCATTCATGCCGATACCTTCCTATCACACATCACACCGGACACTTTTCTCTAATCATTCCAACCAGCCTGCACACGCTGCTTCACCTCTTTTCCACATTCTCCATTGCTCTGGATTGTTGAGCCAAAGTACTTAAAATCCTCCACCTTCCTTATCTCTGCTCCCTGTAACCTCACCGTTCCTCTTGTTGTTCACACACATGTATTCTGTTTTACTGAGGCTAACTTTCATTACTTTTAGCAAAGAAGAAGGGGCTCAGGGCTGACCCTTGATGCAGTCTCACCTTCACCTTGAACTCTTCTGTCACACCGACAGCACACCTCACCACTGTCTTACATCTCTCATACATGTCCTGCACCACTCTAACATACTTCTCTGCCACTCCAGACTTCCTCATGCAATACCACAGTTCCTCCTTCAGCACACTGTCAAATGCGTTCTCCAGATCCACAAAAGCACAATGCAGCTCCTTCTGACCTTCTCTGTACTTCTTTATTAACATCCTCAAATCAAACACTGCATCTGTGGTGCTCTTTCTTGGCATGAAATCAAACTGTTCTTCACAAATGCTGACCTCGGCTCTTCGTCTAGCTTCCACTATTCTTTCCCATAACTTCAGCGTATGGCTCATCAACTTTACCCCTCTATAGTTTCCACAACTCTGCACATCTCCCATGTTCTTAAAAATGGTCACCAGTACACTTCTCCATTCTTCTGGCATCCTCTCACTCTCTAAAACCTTGTTGAATGTTCTTGTCAGAAAGTCTACCGCTACCTTTCCGAGCCACTTCCATACCTACACCGGTATGTCATCAGGACCAACTGCCTTTCCACTTTTCATCCTCTTCAATGCCCTCCTCACTTCACCCTTACTAATCTTTGCTACTTCCTGGTCCTCCACAGTCACCTCTTTTACTCTTGTTTCCTCTCTCATTTTCCTCATTCATCTTCCCAGCACACTTCTGTCATCAGTCAATACATTTCCCTTTCTGTCCTTTATCAGTCTAATTGCTGCACGTCCTTCCCATCTCTACTTCTCTGCTGCGCCAACCTGTTTAAATCATTTTCTCCCTCCTTACTTTCCAACCTATCATACAAGTCATCATACGCCCTCTGTTTGGCCTTTGACACTGCTACCTGTTTCTCAGGTAGTAGTAGTAGCTTTTCTTGATGATTGCTGTGACCTGTTGTTCCATGGAGAGAGTCGAGTCCAGGTAAACACCCAGGTTCTTCAAGCATGATGAGAAGGGGGTGTCTGATCCATCTACTGTTAGGTGATCGTACTATTGGGGACCAATAACCATAGCCTCTGTTTTGTCTTCATTCAACATGAGCTTGTTACTCGTCCTCCAGGACTGCACGTTGTGGATGCAAGTTTCCATATTCCTGATGTAGTGGCTTCGTGACAGAGGATGGACCACATTTGTCATACAACTGGGTGTTGTCTGCATTGAGGTGGTAGGGGACATTGGAGGAGGATAAAACACTGCTCAGTGGTCTTGTGTATAGGATGAACAAGATGGGACCAAGTGCAGAGCCTTGGGGGACTCCACAGTCCAGTGCTCTTGTGTCGGAGTTTGAACCATTGATGGATACATATTGGAAACGATCTGTCAGGTATGATTGAAACCATCTCAGGACAACTCCGTGAAAACCACAATCACGTTGTAGGTGTGTGGTTAGTGTCTTGTGGTCAATGGTGTCGAATGCTGAGGATAAATCTAGCAGTACCAGCCTTGCAAGATCACCATTGTCTACAGTGATTCATAAATCGTTGAAAACTTTGTTTAGAGCAGTCTCAGTGCTATGTGAGCCTCTGTAGCCCGACTGGAACTCGTCGAAGTGGCCATGGGCATTAAGAGAGTCTAAAATTCTGGATTTGACAGCTTTTTCCAAGATCTTGGAAAGGAAAGCGAGGTTTGAGACAGGCCGATAATTTTTCAAGTTTTGAGAGTCAAGTGATGTTTCCTTGATGTGAGGTTTAACAATAGCAGTTTTCAAAGCTCTTGGCACAGTACCAGATTCAAGACTCAAGTTGATGATCTTCGTGATAACTGGTAACAAACACTCTGTCAGCTCCAGGAGTAGGTTGGTGGGAACAGGATCCAGAGAATTTTTTGCTATCTTGTCATGAAAGAACTGAGCGAACTTATTGACGATGTCAAAATCATCAGTACCATGATCTGGAAAGATCATGGTACTGATGATGTCAACATCATCAGTACCATTAATTGGAAAGATGACGTCCGTTGATGTACCGGTAAGTGTAGACATGTTGCTAAACAAGGCCCTTGGGTTGTTGGTTTGTGAAAGAATAAGATCATTGATGTACTTTGATCTTGTTTGCCAAACTATCCTGTTGAAGTTGTTTCTAGCTTTGTTATATAATTGTCTGTGAATCTCAAGCTTTGTTTTTCGCTATTGGCGCTCGTCGACGCGCGATTTTGGCGAAGTGTATGTCTTCTGAGTACCCGGGAGAGCATTTCTTGTCACGCACTTTCCTGGACTTCAGGGGGCATACTTGTCTAGTATGTCCAAGAGAGTTTTGTTGTACAGGTCAACTAGTTCATCAACATCAGATGGAGGGTCAGTGCAGAGACGTGATGACATGATGTCCTGTTTGAATTCTTCTCTTGATATGGACTTGATATTACAGCAAATAATGGTTCTAAGGTTTGGCTCTAAGCTTCTGATATGTAGGTCAGCCTGTATCCAAAAATGATCGGACATTCGCATATCAGTAACACTTGTGTCGTCAATGACGTCATGGTATTTGCTAGTGACGATCCAATCAATCACATGACCATAGACGTAAGTTGCTTTCTGGATGTGCTGAAGAAGATCATGTCTCTCGAGCAGTTTATCCATTTTCACTTTGAGAGGGTTATTTCCATCTTCAAAGTGGATGTTAAAATCACCTAGAATGATGGAAGGTGTTTTCTTGGTGATGACAGTTTCGCTGAGAGTTATGAAATCAGTGAGAAAGTTGGAGTCTGTGAGACCGTTCTTACGCAAGGATGGAGGTCTATAGATGCAGCTAAAGTTATTATTTTTTTATATAAAAATATAATTTATATCACATATATCACACCTTCAATTCCTAACTTGAGACTCATCACTCTGTCTGACACTTTTCACTTATAGAACATTCCTGACAAACCCCTCCTTCAAGATGACTCCTACTCCATTTCTCTTCCCATCCACACCATGATAAAACAGCTTAAACCCCGCTTCTAAGCTTCTAGTCTTGCAACCTTTCCACCTGGTCTCCTGAACACACAGTATGTCCACCTTCCTCCTCTGCATCATGTCAGCTAGCTCTCTAGCTTTTCTTGTCATAGTTCTAACATTCAAAGTCCCTACTCTCAGTCCTAGACTCATGCTTTTGTTCTTCTCTGTCTGCCTACAGAAATGCCTCCCACCTCTCGTTCTGTGACCAACAGTAGTCCAGTTTCCACCAGCACCCTGTTGGTTAACAGCACTGATGGTGGTTGTTGTTAACCCGGGCCTCGACCGATCCAGTTTGGAATTCATTTTAGGTTTTATGTCGGATGCGCTTCCTGACACAATCCTTTGCATTTATCCAGGCTTGGGACTATCGTGAGAAAGAACACTGATTTGTGCCCTTCCTCACGGCTGCATTTGCCCCTCCCCCCATGGCTGCATTTACCCCCCCCCCCCCATTCAAGGCTGCATTCAGAGTGTAGAGGGTCCGGTATAATAAAAACCATGCTGTGATTGGGCAGTGCAGATTGTCACAAAGGCCTTGAGCCAATAGATAGATTTATTTTTTATTTCGGATATGGAAATTCTCAGTAAAAACAAAACCATGATTCATGTTGCTAATTGCTAAGAAATTTACTGACCTACTGCATCTAGATTTTTTCTTAAACATTTATTTTAAAATGAGCAGAAGAGGGACGCGGTACCATGAACCTGATAGCCAACAAGGCAAATTCACCATGCGTTTTTTTTTTTTTTTTTTTTTTTTTTTTTTACTAAATGCGTCAATATTTTCTTTGTCGACTCTGACAGAATTGACATCACACAACTTGTGGACTCATCCTCAGGCTCAACATGCTTCAAATCGGTCCCAGATTCTGGTAAATTACATTTCACTTCTCTCCAGCATAATTATAACATTAATTTGATTAATATGATAAACAATATTGCACATTATTATTGCAAAGTTGACAGACTTTCTTCCGCTATCAGTGTCACTGTAAGTGTTTTCCGTGCGGCATGTGCCCAGCAGGACTATGGACATCACTATGATGGCGTTAATATATACATGTAAATTTATTGCAATTATATTGCTATATATAAATAGATCAATCTACTGATCATAGGGTGATAGGTCTTATAAGGACTAGTCGTGAATGAAACAGTTCCTCGCATGCACTGAAGATGCTCCATTTTTAATCCCGCCTTAACAATTTTATAAGCATGCATCAATAATTAAGGCTTCATAATATGCTAATAAAAACACTGGATGCACTTTCACTCTTCCAATGTTTGTTATGTGCGTTTTATATGCAGTTTCAGTGTTAATGTTTGTGCCAAAGTTTAAAACATTACATTTTTATAAGTAGATTTTTTTTTCCTGATGCTTAGAATTTTTATTTTCATGACTTAGTAGTTTTGTATTTTCTGAATGTCAAAAGTTTATTAAATATTAAATTTATGAAATACAAATGTAGATAATTTTAATTATAGAAACATTAAGCAATACAGTCAGCCCCTACTTACGAAATTAATCCGTTTCAGTGCCTTTTTCGTAACAAGGGAGATTCGTAAGCAGAGGGCACATTTTATATGTAAAACGCCTGATTCGTTCCAAAGCTCCCAAGACTACCCCATAAAACCTTTAAAAATGATAAAAGTACACCAATGTTGTATGAAATATGTGTTAAAAGTAAATTATTTATTAAACCATTTAAACATTTATTCACATATTAAACCATTTTATTAATGTATTTATGAATTAAACTATTATTAAACATTTTTATTAACACACACACACACACACACACACACACACACACACACACACACACAACACAGTATGCATTAAATGTGTATTGTATGCACATTAAATGTTTGTTGTGGAGCTGCGGCCAAGCAGACAAACAGGATGCCAGAACATTTTAAGACGTGGAACTCAAAGCACATTCCCTGCTTGATAGATCGGTGGTCCAAACTCAACTTTAACTTGATTTCTTATGAGCCATATTTATTTAACATTTACTGAATTAAACAACTAAAAAAAAACTTAACTAAAAACTAAAGAGTTAAGCCTCCTTTTGTCTCTCTCTCTCTCTCTCTCTCTCTCTCTCTCTCTCTCTCTCTCTCTCTCTCTCTCTCTCTCTCACACACACACACACACACACACACACAAAAGCTGAAGGAACAATTCAATTTAAATGTTTAAATGGACGGGATGTTGTATTTAAAGCAGAATTACATTACTTTTTTGAAATATCAGAGGTCCTCATTCAATATTAACTTGCTTCCTTGCGAGATTGGAGGTCTTCTCTCACGGATCACTCTGTTTTAATATTGTGCCAAAATAATCGCCTCCGTCACTGTATTTCCACTTTAAGGTCTCCTTCTAGTTCAATATCATGCCGATTGTAGAGGGGTTTCGGCGATAACGAAATACAACGCTGCATGATCAATCTCAAAACAAGCCAACAGTCAACTCTCCTTCACGCGTGTGACAAACAGGGAGTATGGGTACAGGAAGTTCAGCCGCGTCATCCCTCCTAGCCAATGGGAGGCCAGCAGGGGCGGGATGTTGGGAGACAGCCAATGAGAGAGCAACTCACATTTCGTAAGAGGAGGTTGTTTTCGTATCCCAGGGATGAAAACTTAGGAAAATGTTTTTCGTAACCCAGAATTTTCATACCCAGGGGGTTCCGTAAGTAGGGGGCCGACTGCACTTGATTCAGTATAATAGTACTACATGTACATCTTGTAGCTGTACTACTTTATTTAATGTTATTTTTTTTATTCATATTAAATTGTGCATTTTGCAAGTCTGAGTACATCAGCAGTTATTTGTACAGCCAGTTAAGTGCAGACTTGAAAAGTTCAAGTTTGGCATGGGCCATGTATGCATGTGATGTTGTAAAACTACACTTCTGTTATTTTACAATATAATTGCATGTTGAATCTTTGTGTATAATGCAATTAAAAGCTGTTAGTATTTCAAATTATCTTCTGCTTCTTTACATTTTAGAGTTTTAGTTTGTCCTCAGTATATAAAACTGTTCTTCCCAGACACATGGCAACAACTACATGTATACTGTAGGGTAAATTTTCTGTACATTTTCTATACTACTGTATTTGCATGACCACAAGACGCACCGGATCATAAGGCACATTAAGTGAAACAAAAGTCATATAAGTCAAAATTGATTCAACTCATTCACAATAACTCTCAACATTGTTCATCTGTAACAATATAAAACAATTAATTCACTTTTTCAGTTCATTCCTCTTCCACAAATCTCTCAAATGCTTCATCATATATGAGTTTAACAGTTGTGTGAGTTGGACATAAAGCCGGGATCCCTCTATTATTTTTTATTATTATATCATATTTTATGATTTATTATTCCCTTGCACATGGAATCAGATCAATAGAGATGGAGATTAAAAGTCTCCCTGGGTCATGACCTTCTTTTAGCCACACCCCCTTAAAGAGGCAGCACATTAGTATTGTCTTCATCACAGAATGGCGGTCATTACTCTTAAGGTGCTGTATCAGTCTAACTTTAAATTCAATAAGGTTAATCCGAGGTCACAGGGGTCCACCCGTAGCAGTGCTTTATCTCGGTATTTGGACACAAACCCGGATCCCTCTAACTTACGACCTGCTGATACCAATATCTATTGGTTGCAGTTCTTTGGTTAATCCACCGGAATAATGATGAGCTCTGAATTAGTTTGCTTCACTTGGGTTTTGATGGTGTCGGTGAGATGGAGCCGAGGCCGCATCATCACACAAGGGCGTACCAGTTTATAAGGCGCACCATCAGCTTTTTTTGAAGATCGAAGGCTTTTACGTGCACCTTATGGTCCGAAAAATACTATAAATAAATATATATATATATATATATATATATATATATATATATATATATATATATATATATATATATATATATATATATATATATATATATATATATATATATATATATATATTTATATGTGTGTATGTGTGTGTATATATATATATATATATATATATATATATATATATATATATATATATGTGTGTTTTTTTTTTTTCTTCATATTACGTGCTGTAAATGGTCACCAAATGGATACCACTGCAAATGTAGCATTGAAATAAAAAAAAGTCCCCGTGGGAATGGGAACCCTCCCACACCGTACCTCTGCGCTCTGCACTCATTGGGCTTATGGTCTCGTTCAGGTGCTGATGCATCCTCAGAGCCACCTATTATTATTATTATTATTATTTTTTTTTTTTACCACTTACAGCACTTAATATAGCAACAGTGTGCTGAGGTTGCCTGGTGCTATATCCCAACTACTCATTGATATAACAAATTATTGAATATAGTACACCATGTTATTCTCTGTGTTGTGAGAGACTCTGGTTTTCGCGTCTGTCTCTCTCTCTCTCTCTCTCTCTCTCTCTCTATCTCGTAAAAAAAAAAAAAAAAAAAACAACAAAAAAAACAAACAAACAAAAAAAAAACCAATGGATTGTAATAGACAACCTTTCTGCAGTCTTATCCCCATTGACTGTAAAGTGGGCATTCTTCTTAAAAGGAAACAGTAACAAAATTAACCTGTTATTTTGGGATAATTTCTGGACTTACAATGAGGTGTCTTCCACTCTTGTTATCCCATATTTATAAGAATACATTGGCATGTAGTCACCTATCATTAATGGATTCCTCTAACAATGACTTTAATTATTGCTTCTGGTAATTCAATTGTGTTCTCTTTATTGTTCTTGATTTATGCCTGTGTTGTCTGCAGCCTATAGAGAGAGCAGATTCATCACAGATGAATTCAGAGATCCCAGCTCGATTAAAACTCCTTGAAAAAGATGTGGCCTTCTATAAAGAGGAATTTGGACAATCTAAGGTTGAAATAGGCAGACTTCTAGGAATTCTAAAAGGTCTGGAATCAGAGTGCAGTGAAAAGGACAAGACCATCTCTGATCTTGAGAGGTAACCATTATGCAACACACACACACACACACACACACGACCCACTCTTTTACTAATTTTTACTTACATCAATTTTACATGACATACAATTTTAATAGTTATTTCATGAAGTCTGAAGTAAGAGTCATCTTGAAGGAGGGGTTTGTCAGGAATGTTCGAGAAGTGAAAAGAGTGTCAGACAGAGTGATGAGTCTCAAGTTAGAAATTGAAGGCATGATGGTCAATGTTGTTAGTGCTTATGCCTCACAGGCAGGATGTGAGCTAGAACAGAAGGCGAGATTCTGGAGTGAGTTAGATGAAGTGATGCAGAGTACCCCCAGAGGTGAAAGAGTGGTCATTGGGGCAGACTTCAATGGACATGTTGGTGCAGGCAACAGAGGGGACGAGGAAGTGATGGGTAGGTTTGGTATCCAGGACAGGAACACAGAAGGACAGATGTTGATCGATTTTTCAAAAAGGATGGAAATGGCTGTAGTGAATACTTTCTTCAAGAAGAAACAGGAGCATAGGGTGACTTATGAAAGCGGAGGTAAGAGCACACAGGTAGACTATATCTTGTGTAGGTGATGTAATTTGAAGGAAGTCAGTAACTGCAAAGTAGTCGTGGGTGAGAGTGTTGCCAAACAGCATAGGACGGTGGTGTGCAGGATGACGTTGATGGTGAGAAAGGTGAAAAAGGCAAAGGCAGAGCAGAAGACAAAGTGGTGGAAGCTGAAAAAGGAAGAGTGTCGTGTTGTTTTTCAAGGAGGAGTTGAAACAGGCTTTGGGTAGTCAGGAAGTGTTTCCAGATGACTAGACAACCACAGCCAATGTGATCAGGGAGACCGGTAGGAGAGTACTTGGTGTGTCCTCTGGAAGGAAAGTAAATGAGGAAAGAAAAGGAGAGGTTAGCCAAGAAGAAGTGGGACACAGAGAGGACCGAAGAGCGTAAACAGGAGTACAGGGAGACACAGCGTAAGGCGAAGGTAGCGGTGTCAAAGGCCAAACAGAGGGCGTATGATGACTTGTATGATAGGTTGGACAGTAAGGAGGGAGAGAATGATTTATACAGGTTAGCACAGCAGAGAAATAGAGATGGGAAAGACGTGCAGCAAGTTAGAGTGATAAAGGACAGAGAGGGAAATGTATTGACTGATGACAGAAGTGTGCTGGGAAGATGGAAAGAGTACTTTGAAGCGCTGATGAATGAGGAAAATGAGAGAGAAAAAAAGAGTAGAAGGGGTGACTGTTGAGGACCAGGAAGTAGCAAAGATTAGTAAGGGAGAAGTGAGGAGGGCATTGAAGAGGATGAAGAGTGGAAAGGCAGTTGGCCCTGATGACATACCAGTTGAGGTATGGAAGTGTCTATGGGAGGTAGCAGTTGATTTTCTGACAAGAATATTCAACAAGGTCTTAGAAAGTGAGCAGATGCCGGAAGAATGGATGAGAAGTGTGCTTGTGCCCATTTTTAAGAACAAGGGAGATGTACAGAGTTGTGGCAACTCTGGTCAGCATTTGTGAACAACAGTTTGGTTTCATGCCAAGAAAGAGCACCACAGATGCAGTGTTTGCTTTGAGGATGTTAATAGAGAAGTACAGAGAAGGACAGAAGGAGCTGCATTGTGCCTTTGTGGATCTGGAGAAGGCATATGACAAGGTGCCGAGAGAAAAACTGTGGTATTGTATGAGGAAGTCTGGAGTGGCAGAGAAGTATGTTAGAGTGGTGCAGGACATGTATGAGAGATGCAAGACAGTGGTGAGGTGTGCTGCCGGTGTTACAGAAGAGTTCAAGGTGGAGGTGGGACTGCATCAATGGTCAGCACTCAGCTCCTTCTTGTTTGCTATGGTGATGGACAGGCTGACAGACGAGGTTAGACAAGAATCTCCATGGACTATGATGTTTGCAGATGACATTGTGATCTGTAGTGAGAGCAGAGAACAAGTGGAGGAAAATCTAGAGAGGTGGAGGTATGCCCTGGAAAGGAGGGGAATG
Source organism: Plotosus lineatus (assembly GCA_024760905.1). Classification (NCBI taxonomy): domain Eukaryota; kingdom Metazoa; phylum Chordata; class Actinopteri; order Siluriformes; family Plotosidae; genus Plotosus; species Plotosus lineatus. Next base: position 28,490,654 of record CM045729.1, on the reverse strand, counting down.
AAGGTTAGTCTCAGTAAGACAGAATACATGTGTGTGAACGACAAGGACCCAAGAGGAACGGTGAGGTTACAGGGGGCAGAGATAAAGAAGGTGGAGGATTTTAAATACTTAGGCTCAACAATCCAGAGCAATGGAGAGTGTGGGAAAGAGGTGAAAGAGGCAGGCAGGTTGGAATGGATGGAGAAAAGTGTCCAGTGTGATGTGTGATAGGAGAGTATCGGCAAGAATGAAGGGAAAAGTGTACAAGACGGTGATGAGGCCAGTGATGTTGTATGGTTTAGAGACAGTGACCCTGGGGAAAAGACAGGAGTCAGAGTTGAAGGTAGCAGAGATGAAAATGTTGAGGTTCTCTTTGGGAGTAACGAGGATGGATAGGATCAGAAATGAGTACATCAGAGGGACAGCACATGTTAGATCTTTTGGAGACAAAGTCAGAGAGGCTAGATTGACATGGTTTGGTCATGTACAGAGGAGGGATAGTGAGTATATTGGTAGTAGGATGCTGAGGTTGGAACTACCAGGCAGAAGGCCCAGAGGAAGACCAAAGAGAAGATTTATGGATGTGGTGAAGGCGGACATAAAGGTCGTTGGAGTAAGAGTAGAAGATGCAGAGGATCGGGAGAGATGGAGGCAGATCATTTGCTGTGGCGACCCCTGAAGGGAACAGCCGAAAGGAAAAGAAGAAGATTGCATGGAGTCTAAGATGCCAAATGTTCATAGTTCCAGGATAGGTTAGTGTTCATAACTCTTTTCTTGTGATTGTAACCTGATTGGTCATCAGAGGAACAGCACATGTAAGAAGTTTTGGGGACAAAGTCAGAGAGGCTAGATTTACATGGTTTGGACATGTGCAGAGGAGGGAGAGAGAGTATATTGGTAGTAGGATGCTGAGGTTGGAACTACCAGGCAGAAGGCCTAGAGAAAGACGAAAGAGATTTATGGATGTGGTGAAGGAGGATATGAAGGTCATTCGAGTAAGAGTAGAAAATGCAGAGGATAGAGTGAGATGGAGGCAGATGATTTGCTGTGGCGACCCCTGAAGGGAACAGCTGAAATGTCTGAGGAAGAACAAGAAGAGCAGCTGCAAGAGCCACTTTTTTCCAACATTATCTTCTCCTTCTATACACCTTTTGCCTTACTTCTTCCTCCTTCATTTCAACATCCCCATTTCTCACACCTTTCCCCATCTGTTTATTCTTATCTTAAATCTTGCATTCATCTCAATCCCTCTCCATTTCACCTCAACCACAACCCTGATGTTATGTTATCAGGATCAGATCTTCCTTATGTTTTAAAATTGAAACAGCAGGAGCAAGTCTCCAGCTATACTGTAGTCTTGATTGTCTGTAAGGTGTGTCATATTTTATTTATGAACATTGTTTTGCAGGCAACTGAAGGAACAGAGTAATACAAACCTGTCAGGTAAAAGCCTCCTCCAGGTGGGAGAAACAAAACATCATGAAACAATTCCAGAGGTGACTACAGACCCTTTTCCACTGTCTATCATGCAACAGCACACAGTGAGAGTGTTTTTGTCTATATTTATCTTCATGCTTTTACTTTGTTGTGTGTGTGTGTGTGTGTGTGTGTGTGTGTGTGTGTGTGTGTGTGTGTGTGTGTGTGTGTGTGTGTGTGTAAGCTCTTTACTGATTTTAATGTCTTAAATACAACAGAATAAAGAACAAACTTAATATAAAGTACAAGTTTGCTTCCCTTGAACCACAGAAATCAACTGGGGGATGGGCTCGGGTCAGGGTTCATTAAAAACTTTGGGGTTGTCTTGGTGTGGTTTTGGCCTCATCTTGGTGCAGTGTCACTGAGAAAGCCAAAGATCATCAGGAAGGTGGCAGTGGTGGCAAAACTGAAGCTCTGCAGCACCTACCAGATTGTCGTTAACTTCGAATGGCCTTGTCAATGGCATGAAGCATGATTTTTCCATGGTATCCGGGTTTCAAGACCAGTTTAACAGTTCTCAGGTGCAAAATACTGAAGACAGAGAAAGGAAAACAGCGACACTGTTCACTTTTCCAGTTCAAATTGGAATCACTCGACCACTGAAGGGCAGAAACATACTGATGGCTATGCAGCTTAGTCTTTACGAAAGTCAACAATACTCCTTTGACAGGCCTCTCACCACAGACAGTGAGAGACATGGCTGGCCTTTGATAAACTAGTTAGTTGCACTGGGAGGACAGCAGGAGCAACCTGTTATAGTGGGGCTTGAACCCTGACCTTGGGATCAGTAGTCCAACAGCTTATCACTTAGCCACCTCTTTTACTTTCGGCTGCTCCCTTCAGGGGTCGCCACAGAAAATCATCTGCCTCCACCTCACCCTGTGCTCCGCATCTTCTTTTCTGACTCCAACGACCTTCATGTCTTCCTTCACCACATCCATAAATCTCTTCTTTGGTCTTCCTCGAGGCCTTCTGCCTGGTAGTTCCAACTTCAGCATACTACTGCCTATATACTCACTATCCCTCCTCTGTACATGTCCAAACCATCTCAATCTAGCCTCTCTGACTTTGTCTCCAAAACATCTTACGTAGGCTGTCCCTCTGATATACTCATTTCTGATCCTATCCATCCTCGTTACTCCCAGAGAGAACCTCAACATTTTCAACTCCGCTACCTCCAGCTCTGCCTCCTGCCTTTACCTCAGCGCCACTGTTTCTAAGCCATACATCATCGCTGGCCTCACCACCGTCTTGTACACTTTTCCCTTCATTCTTGCTGACACTCTCCTATCGCACATCACACCGGACACTTTTCTCCAACCATTCCAGCCTGCCTGCACACGCTTCTTCACCTCTTTTCCACACTCTCCATTGCTCTGGATTGTTGAGCCTAAGTACTTAAAATCCTCCACCTTCGTTATCTCTGCTCCCTGTAACATCACCGTTCCTCCTGGGTCCTTCTCATTCACACACATGTATTCTGATTTTCTGAGGCTAACCTTCATTCCTCTCCTTTCCAGGGCATACCTCCACCTCTCTAGATTTTCCTGCACTTGTTCTCTGCTCTCACTACAGATCACAATGTCATCTGCAAACATCATAGTCCATGGAGATTCTTGTCTAACCTCGTCTGTCAGCCTGTCCATCACCATAGCAAACAAGAAGGGGCTCAGAGCTGACCCCTGATGCAGTCCCACATCCACCTTGAATTCGTCGGTCATACCGACAGCACACCTCACCACTGTCTTGCATCTCTCATACATGGCCTGCACCACTCTAACATACTTCTCTGCCACTCCAGACTTCCTCATGCAATACCACAGTTCTTCTCTTGGCACCCTGTCATATGCTTTTTCCAGATCCACAAAGGCACAATGTAGTTCCCTCTGACCTTCTCTGTACTTCTCTATTAACATCCTCAAAGCAAACATTGCATCTGTGGTGCTCTTTCTTGGCATGAAACCAAACTGTTGTTCACAAATGCTGACCTCTGCTCTTAGTCTGGCTTCCACTATTCTTTCCCATAACTTCATCGTATGGCTCATCAATTTTATCCCTCTGTAGTTGCTGCAACTCTGCACGTCTCCCTTGTTCTTAAAAATGGGCACCAGAACACTTCTCCTCCACTCCTCCGGCATCTGCTCACTCTCTAGTACCTTGTTGAATGTTCTTGTCAGAAAATCTACTGCTCCCTCTCCAAGACACTTCCATACCTCCACAGGTATATCATCAGGACCAACTGCCTTTCCATTCTTCATCCTCTTCAATGCCCTTCTCACTTCACCCTTACTGATCTTTGCTACATCCTGCTCCTCAATAGTCACCTCTTCTACTCTTTTTTTCTCTATATTTCTCTCCCATCTCTATTTCTCTGCTGTGCCAACCTGTATAGATCATTTTCTCCCCCTTTACTATCCAACCTATCATACAAGTCATCATACGCCCTCTGTTTGGCCTTAGCCACTGCTACTTTTGCCTTACGCTGTGTCTCCCTGTACTCCTGTTTACTCTCTTCGGTCCTCTCAATGTCCCACTTCTTCTTAGCTAACCTCTTGCTTTGTACACACTCCTGCACGTCCTCATTCCACCACCAAGTCTACTTATCTACTTTCCTTCCAGAGGACACACCAAGTACTCTCCTACCTGTGTCCCTGATCACATTTGCTGTGGTTGTCCAGTCATTTGGAAGCACTTCCTGGCCACCCAAAGCCTGTTTCAACTCCTCTTTGAAGGCAACACGACACTCTTCCTTTTTCAGCTTCCACCACTTTGTCTTCTGCTCTGCCTTTGCCTTTTTCACCTTTCTCACCATCAACGTCATCCTGCACACCACCGTCCTATGCTGTTTGGCAACACTCTCACCCACTATGACTTTGCAGTCACTGACTTTCTTCAAATTACATCGCCTACACAAGATGTAGTCTACCTGTGTGCTCCTACGTCCGCTTTTATAAGTCACCCTATGCTTCTGTTTCTTCTGGAAGAAAGTATTCACCACAGCCATTTCCATCCTTTTTGCAAAATCTATCAACATCTGTCCTTCTGCGTTCCTGTCCTGGATACCAAACCTGCCCATCACTTCCTCGTCCCCTCTGTTGCCTGCACCAATGACCACTCTTTCACCTCTGGCGGTACTCTGCATCACTTCATCTAAGTCACTCCAGAATCTCTCCTTCTCTTCTAGCTCACATCCTGTCTGTGGGGCATAAGCACTAACAACATTGAGCATTACACCTTCAATTTCTAACTTGAGACTCATGACTCTGTCTGACACTCTTTTCACTTTTAGAACATTCCTGACAAACTCCTCCTTCAAGATGACTCCTACTCCATTTCTCTTCCCATTCACACCGTGATTAAATAGCTTAAACCCTGCTCCTAAGCTTTTAGCTTTGCTACCTTTCCACCTGGTCTCCTGAACACACAGTATGTCCACCTTCCTCCTCTGCATCATGTCAGCCAGCTCTCTACCTTTTCTTTGCATAGTTCCAACATTCAAAGTCCCCACTCTCAGTCCTCATGCCTTTCCTCTTCTCTCTCTGCCTACGGACACGCCGCCCACCTCTCCTTCTTCGACGTCTTCGACCAACAGTAGTCCAATTTCCATCAGCACCCTGTTGATTGACAGCACTGATGGCGGTCGTTGTTAACCGGGGCCTCGACCGATCCGGTATGGGGGTAATACTCCTGATTTGCATCATAAATGTTTGGCATTGGTTTTACGTCGGATGCCCTTCCTGACACAACCCTCTGCATTCCTTCGGGCTTGGGACCGGCATGAGGGGGAGAGACACTGGTTAGTGCCCCCCCCCCCACCTCATGGCTGCATTAGCTTATCACTTAGCCACCAACATTTAACAATGGGGATCAGCTTTAGATTAGGTTAACCACCAACCACAAAATCTATGGAAAATGACAAATAAATCTATGAATTCATAAGTGACATTAAGACACCAGAACACCAGAAAGTTTGTTGCTGCCTGTATTTAAATGAGCCCGGCTAGCTCAGCCAGCCATGTCTCTAACTGTCTATGGTGTGAGGCATGTTAAAGAACCATTGCTGATTTTCGACAAGAGTAGCTGCATAGCCATTAGCGTGTTTCCGCCCTGTGATGGCCTGGCGAGCTGTTCAGGGTGTACTCTACCCTCCCCCAGAGATGGCTAGGATGGGTGCCAGCCTCCCTACGACCTTAATTAGGATTAAGCGGTTACAGAAAATGAGTAAATGTATTTAAATGAACAAATAGGCAAGAACCTATGGAGAGAGGATATTTTCTGCAGCAACAAGTCCAAGAAATAATGGGCTTACTTTGTTCATTCATGATTAAAATTGTTCATAACATGAGACATTGATGTAAGTAAGCACGAGCAGTATAACAAAACTGTGCAAGATTTGCAAACTTTGCTTCTGACACTGGCATTAATGGCGGAAAACTATTAATTTTTATGAGTTTTAGAAATCAGGAAAACATGGAAAAATTTGACCTGCATAGGCCATGTACCAGGAACACGGCTGTGCTGGCCAAAAAGAGAATTAGAGTATTTATTTTCTGAACTGGTTAATCCTAATTAGGGTTGCAGGGATGCCTGTGCCCATCTCAGCTGACTCTGGGCAAGGGCAAAGTACACCTGGACAGCTTACCAGGCCACTTCAGGGCAGAAACACGCTGATGGCTATGCAGCCTATTCTTGTTGAAAGTCAGCAATGTTTTTTTTACATGCCTCAGATTATAGACAGTGAGAAACATGGCCAGCCTTTGGTAACCCAGTTAGCTACACTGGGGGGGGCAGTGACAACTGTAGAAAGTGGGGCTTGAATTCCCAACTTTGGGATCCATAATCCAGCACCTTATCACCAGGCCACCACTGCCCACAATACACATGTAAACAGAAAACAATAAAAATAAAAAACTTCACACAAACTGTGAAGCAAGGTTTATTGATTTTATATTTTTAGATTGGGCAGTGGTGGCCTGGTGGTAAAGGTGCTGGATCACTGATCTAAGATTGGAGGTTCAAGCCCACAACAATGGGTTGTCACTGCCTCCCCAGTGCAGCTATTTGGGTTATCAAAGGCTGGCCATGTCTCTCACTGTCTATGGTGCGAGGCATGTAACAGAACCATTGCTGACTTTTGACAAGAGTAGGCTACATACCCGTCAGCGTGTTTTCGCCCTGTGATGGCTTGGCGAGTTGTCCAGGATGTACTCTACGCTCACCTGGAGTCGGCTGGGATGGGCACCAGACTCCCTGTGATTAGTATTTAATTATGTAATTATAGTAATTAGGATTAAGCGGTTACAGAAAATGAATGAAAGTTTTTGGGTTTAGTTGATTAGGCAAACTTTGTGTCTTATGACAGCTTGTCATCACAGAAACGCCCAACCAGAACCTTCTTACTGTAAGGCAGACATGCTACACTTCGGATTTATGTTATAGAAGAGTCTACAGGACAGTTTTTTTTTTTTTTTTGGTTAGGGAAATGTATTGACTGATGACAGAAGTGTGCTGGGAAGATGGAAAGAGTACTTTGAAGAGCTGATGAATGAGGAAAATGAGAGAGAAAAAAGAGTAGAAGAGGTGACTGTTGAGGACCAGGAAGTAGCAAAGATTAGTAAGGGTGAAGTGAGGAGGGCATTGAAGAGGATGAAGAATGGAAAGGCAGTTGGTCCGGATGACATACCGGTGGAGGTATGGAAGTGTCTAGGAGAGGTAGCAGTAGATTTTCTGACAAGAACATTTAACAAGGTACTAGAAAGTGAGAGGATGCCAGAGGAATGGAGGAGAAGTGTGCTGGTGCCCATTTTTAAGAACAAGGGAGACGTGCAGAGTTGTGGCAACTACAGAGGGATAAAGTTGATGAGCCATACGATGAAGTTATGGGAAAGAATAGTGGAAGCTAGACTAAGGGCAGAAGTCAGCATTTGTGAACAACAGTTTGGTTTCATGCCAAGAAAGAGCACCACAGATGCAGTGTTTGCCTTCAGGATGTTAATGGAGAAGTACAGAGAAGGTCAGAGGGAGCTGCATTGTGCCTTTGTGGATCTGGAGAAAGCATATGACAGGGTGCCGAGAGAAGAACTGTGGTATTGCATGAGGAAGTCTGGAGTGGCAGAGAAGTATGTTAGAGTGGTGCAGGACATGTATGAGAGATGTAAGACAGTGGTGAGGTGTACTGTCGGTGTGACACAAGAGTTCAAGGTGGAGGTGGGACTGCATCAAGGGTCAGCTCTCAGCCCCTTCTTGTTTGCTATGGTGATGGACAGGCTGACAGACGAGGTTAGACAAGATTCCCCATGGACTATGATGTTTGCAGATGACATCGTGATCTGTAGTGAGAGCAGAGAACAAGTGCAGGAAAATCTAGAGAGGTGGAGGTATGCCCTGGAAAGGAGGGGAATGAAGGTTAGCCTCAGTAAGACAGAATACATGTGCATGAATGACAAGGACCAAAGAGGAACGGTGAGATTACAGGGAGCAGAGATAAGGAAGGTGGAGGATTTTAAGTACCTAGGCTCAACAATCCAGAGCAATGGAGAGTGTGGAAAAGAGGTCAAGAAGCGTGTGCAGGCAGGTTGGAATGGTTGGAGAAAAGTGTCCGGTGTGATGTGTGATAGGAGGGTATCGGCAAGAATGAAAGGAAAAGTGTACAAGACGGTGTTGAGGCCAACGATGTTGTATGGGTTAGAAACAGTGGCCCTGGGGAAAAGACAGGAGTCAGAGTTGGAGGTAGCAGAGATGAAAATGTTGAGGTTCTCTTTGGGAGTAACGAGGATAGATAGGATTCGGAATGAGCACATCAGAGGGACAGCACATGTAAGACGTTTTGGAGACAAAGTCAGAGAGGCTAGATTGAGATGGTTTGGACATGTACAGAGGAGGGATAGTGAGTATATTGGTAATAGGATGCTGAGGCTGGAACTACCAGGCAAAAGGCCTAGAGGAAGACCAAAGAGACGATTCATGGATGTGGTGAAGGAGGACATGAAGGTCGTTGGTGTAAGAGAAGAAGATGCAAAGGATAGGGTGAGATGGAGGCAGATGATTCGCTGTGGCGACCCCTGAAGGGAAAAGCCGAAAGGAAAAGAAGAAGAAGGTGAAAGATTGCATTTTTTGGCATACTGTATTAACTTTAAAACAACTATATTAGAGAGGGTAGTAAGGGGACCGCTGTTTATAGATATTATGGACAGACTATTACTACTTTATTCCTTTTTTTTTTTTTTTTTCAATAAATGTTAAACAAAACTAAGAGACTCCATTAGTCTAAACTAAACTAAACTAGACCACCCTGAGTTGAAAATAACGACTTTCTGCAGTGATATAAATGTGTCAAATTAGTGTGTTCATGTTTACTTATTCTAATGTGATTATTGCGGGAGTTCAAGGCTAAACATGCTAATTGGTGGTCAGATTAAGTTGTAAAGTTTTGTGTAGTTTGTGCTGTTGTTAGAGATGCTTCCCATAACTGATCTACTTCATAGTAGCTTTTGCAGCAGCTGGCTTCAAATTTCACAGAATGAAATCTGGCGAAAGATTAGACCACTGTATGCCTTGTTTGGAAAAGGTCATTAAATTGGATATTCATGAAAGAAGACTTGTAATTTTCCCAAAAATTGAGAAAGGAAGCAACTCTTTATACTGTCGAATATCTGAGTCATTTATCAATGAAATTTCATTGTTAAAAAAGTGAAAGAGACTAATAGAATGACCCATTCAAGGCCCCTTTTGGGATGCTGTGTGGCAGTACATGTAAGAAAATTCTTAAACATTATGCAACCGAATGAAGATGAAATTTATTATATAGTCACTTGAGAAAATACATACAATGAGGTTTTTTTTTTTTTTTTTTGAAAAGGTGTAATGCTAGTTTTTTAGGTCAAATGTGTTTTACATCTACCACCGAGTGGCATCACGGTGCATGAAGATTGCATTTCCACCTTGCAACAAGAAGGTTTTGACTTTGACCTAGCATGACAGTATCTTTGTGCACAAATGGAGGTCCAAAAGGACAAGGATTACCAAAGTTGGAGATTTAAAAACTCAAGTGTGTTTTACAGAGCCCTGATTTTGAGCTCATCGTTGCACTGAGCTGGCATGCTGACTGTGTGGCAGTTTCCTCACCCAACACTAGTGCTTCATCACTCTTGTAGCTAAATGGTCAAATATCCACAGTCACATTCCACTATCCGCGGTGGCACTGGTGAGCTTTCCAGGGTGTACTCCACCCTCACATGGAGTTGGCTGAGATGGGTGCCAGAATCCCAATGACCCTAATTAGGATTAAGCGGATTAGAACAATTTTTAAAAATTAATGAATGAACATTCCTATATCTAATTAAAACTATTTTTATAAGACTGGATTGCTATTATGACAGCATATGAGCACTGACTGGGATCTTTTACAAACACAAGGAGGATTCCCACACACCTTTGGTTATATGTTGTTCATGTTTTTTTTTTTTTTTGTTTGTTTGTTTGTTTGTTTGTTTGTTTTTTTAATAGACACAACAGAATACAAAGAGAACCTTTCTTAATGAAAATTGATGGTAATGCAGCTTCCAAGTTCCTTTCAATGTAGAATGTGGAATCCATAACATCAATTTCAAATTAGAGGAAAAAATATTGAAAGAATGATAGTGATAGAACTTGGACCAACTTTCTTGCTTTTTCAGTGTCAAAAGCAGGTCTGTAAAATCTCCTTGGGGATTTCAAAGAAAACCAGCATTTTCTTACTCTCTGGCAGTTTATTCAACTGATTTTGTTCTCTCTGATTAGTCTCTAATCATCAGATTACATAATTGCCACAAGGTCTATAAAGATGAGGGTGGTGAGCAACACCCATAACTTTCCCAGCAACAATTATCTTTACTTTCCACTTCTGGGTTTGAAGGGAACATATTGAATACATGTAGGTATCAAGGTTGTGTTTGGCGTTAGCAAAATGGCTCCGGGTTTTGCCCCTCCTATATAAGCCCAGCATTACTGTTTGCTCTTTTGATCCGGCTGCATTAAGTTACAGCCAAGCTGTCAAGTCCAATCAATGCACCAGGCTTGTGATGCACACAACCTGACTGTGTCACTCCCACGCCAGGGACTCAACCCAGTCCTCCAGTTCTGTTTTTGTTTTAGTTGCACTTTTGAGCATTTTACCATGGAGTGTGTGTAAGTACGCATGTTTGAATATGAAAGGCATGCTTTGTGTTGTATAAGAGTATAATTATGCAAAAAAATTAGTCCTACATTTTCCAAATAATCAATGAGGTAAAACACGTGTCTGTGCCTTTTGCACCAATTTGGGATTTGAAAAAGCGTGTTACTTTGGATTATACCTGATACTAGTTACTGCAGTGTTGTGCCATAGTTCATCAGTAGGTCACTGAGGAAAAATTGAAGAAACCTAATAAATTACAAAAAAGTATGAAAAAGTACTAAAAACCTTATTTTAGTGTACACTACAGATATAAAACATTTTTAGGGAAGTCTTGCAAAGTTCAAAATCTATATATATATATATATATATATATATATATATATATATATATATATATACTAGTCCTCAAAAAAAATCAGCATATTGTGATAAAGTTCATTATTTTCTGTAATGTACTGATAAAAATTAAACTTTCATATATTTTAGATTCATTGCACACCAACTGAAATATTTCAGGTATTTTACTGTTTTAATACTGATGATTTTGCCCAAAATCCCTATCTCAAAAAAATTAGCATATTTTATCCGACCAAAAAAAAAGTGTTCTTAATACAAAAAAAGTCAACCTTCAAATAATTATGTTCAGTTATGCATTCAATACTTGGTCGGGAATCCTTTTGCAGAAATGACTGCTTCAATGCGGCGTGGCATGGAGGCAATCAGCCTGTGGCACTGCTGAGGTGTTATGGAGGCCCAGGATGCTTCGATAGTGGCCTTAAGATCATCCACAGTGTTGGGTCTGGTGTCTCTCAACTTTCTCTTCACAATATCCCACAGATTCTCTATGGGCTTCAGGTCAGGAGAGTTGGCAGGCCAATTGAGCACAGTAATACCATGGTCAGTAAACCATTTAGCAGTGGCTTTGGCACAATTGAGCAGGTGCCAGGTCGTGTTGATAAATGAAATCTTCATCTCCATAAAGCTTTTCAGCAGATGGAAGCATGAAGTGCTCCAAAATCTCCTGATAGCTAGCTGCATTGACCCTGCCCTTGATAAAACACAGTGGACCAACACCAGCAGCTGACACATCGCACCCCAGACCATCACTGACTGTGGGTACCTGACACTGGACTTCAGGCATTTTGGCATTTCCTTTTCCCCAGTCTTCCTCCAGACTCTGGCACCTTGATTTCCGAATGACATGCAAAATTTGCTTTCATCCGAAAAAAGTACTTTGGACCACTGAGAAACAGTCCAGTGGTGCTTCTCTGTAGCCCAGGTCAGCCGCTTCTGCCACTGTTTCTGGTTCAAAATTGGCTTGACCTGGGGAATACGGCACCTGTAGCCCAGTCCACTGCTTCCGCAGGTCCCCCAAGGTCTGGTGTGTGTGTGTGTGTGTGTGTGTGTGTGTGTGTGTGTGTGTGTGTGTGTGTGTGTGTGTATTATATCAATAAATACATATTCAA
>CM045729.1:28418579-28473579 GCA_024760905.1 Plotosus lineatus | reverse complement strand
TTGATTTTCCGTTTTTTTGTTGTTGTTTTTTTTTTTTTAAAAAAGCCAAATTTTGAGTTTAGACGTACCTACGTAGTCCGCTGATGTGATGATGTAATGACGCTGCGTCCATTGTTTACAAATGGCTGACTGAACTTCCTTCTTCCCAGTTCAGTCATATATATATATATATATATATATATATATATATAATTTTTTTTTTTTTTCATACACAGGGGTGAATTAACTATCTGCTCTGACCGGCCCAATCTACCATGCATACTCAGTTAAGCAAAGAGAGTTGTAAAATGAATGAAAACCCGAATCCAGAAAAGAGTCACATCAGTGCAGGTTGAGTTTGAAATGAGTTCAATGGCGCCTTTGCTAACTTGAAAGACCGGAAGTCCATATAGCCCACAGCAAGTACACTACTTTCGGTTTTGAGCACCTCTCATATTGTAAGCATTGATTGCCTGTTTTAAGCTTCATGTAAAGTGACTCGGTATAAATAAGTGACTTATTTGAAATTAATGTTGATATTATTTGACAATGTTTTGTTTATAATAATTGATTTAGAGGTGTTTTATGAGATACGGTAATGGTATTTATGGATGTATAGTACAGTATGAGCGTCATACGTCACTGTAACAACTTGCGTTCACTTTCAACTTACGTTCGGCCGTCCGGAACCAATTAAAAACGTAAGTCGGGGAGTGACTGTGTGTGTGTATATATATATATATATATATATATATATATATATATATATATATATATATATATATATATATAGTGGCAAAGATTGTCTAGTGGATAGGGCGCAGGATCGCTGATCCTAAGGATGGGGGTTCAAGTCCCCACAAGGTTGTCACTGTCTCCCCAGTGCAGCTAACTGGGTTATCAAAGGTGGGCCATGTCTCTCACTGTCTATGCTGAGAGGCATGTAAAAGGACCATTGCTGACTTTTGTAAAGAGTAGGCTGCAAAGCCATCAGCATGTTTCTGTCCCTTGCTAAAGATTGTGTCAGGAAGGGCGACGTAAAAAAACCCATGCCAAATCAAAATGTGCAAACCAGGTGATTCGCTGTGGTGACTCTCGATAACGGGAAAAAGCTGTTCTTAATCATTACTGCATTTTGCTGCATTAATATTGTATTAATGAGTAAGACTTCCTATAGAATGTGTTTAAGAAGCATATTTTAGCGCATGTAATAGATACATAGTATTTTATATCTGGTTGATCATTCGCACATGTAATATGATACATGAGGTTTTACTTCCGGGTACAGAACTCGCGGATTATCTTGATTCGCGGGAGGGGCCGGAACCGAACCCCCGGGAATAACGAGGGCCTACTGTACCTAGTTTGTTTTCATATGCCACAACGTTTGTAATAGAGATTTCAGGTTTAATTCTTTCAGATTAGACTGTAATGTAGTCCAATGGTTCTGAAGCTACATGTATCAGACTTGAAGAGATTTTGAATCAATTGCTTAATCTCAATAATCTAGATTATTAGCTGTTGAATGCAGTTTTAAGTTTAATATTTACTCGAGATGACTTAATTATTGATTTGTTATTCAGATCTCAGATTGAAAATGTTTAAGTGGATACCTGCTTCATTTCAGTTTTTTATTGTGCCAAATCTACAATTTTATTTACTTATTAAACTTTTTTGTGATATTTTATTAAAGTGTGATCAGTTGCATGCTGAGCTGATTATTACTTTTTGAAAGTGCTGATTTCTCTTTTTGAAATAAAGAGTAAATACTTCTTCTTTTCTTTTCGGCTTTTCCCTTCAGGGGTCGCCACAGCAAATCATCTGCCTTCATCTCACCCTATTCTCTGCTGCATCTTCTCTTACACCACCTACCTTCATGTCTTGTCATGTCTTCATGTCGCAAAAATTTTAAATGTTTTTTAAAAACTACTTAAATACTTTTTCTCATAATTTAAACAATTGGACTTATCTGTTTTTGAAATCAAACTCTTCATATATATAAAGTAATTGTTCACCTGGCATTTTTGTTTGTAATGAATGAGTTCAAAAGCTATATTTTGTAAAAATAATACACTACATTTAGTGACAAACTATTTTTTTTTAAATGATTTAAGTTAAAGTGAACTTAAGTTAACATCATCATAGAAGCTTGTTAAATTTTATATATTACACATTTAGTCACCTAAAGTGCAGCTGGGCTATCGAAGGCCAGCCTTGTCTCTCACAGTTTTTGTTGTAGAAGGCATGTTAAAGAACCATTGCCATCATTCATAAAGAGTAGGCCATTGGATTGCTGTGATACTGCTCTGCGATGGCCTAGCAAGCTGTCTAGGGTATACCCCGCCCTCACCCAGAGCCAACTGAGATGGGTGCCAGCTTGCTTGTAACTCTAATTAGGATTAAGTGATTTAGAACATTTTTGAATATTCTTTTCCTTTTGGCTGTTCCATTCAGGAGAATCTTCCTCCATCTCACCATATTCTCTGCTGCATCTTCTCCTACACCACCTACCTTCATGTCTTTCTTCACCACATCCATAAATTTCCTCGTTGGTCTTTCTCTAGGCCTGCTGCCTGGTAGTTCCAACCTCAGCATCCTACTGCCAATATACTCACTATCCCTTCTCTGTACATGTCCAAACCATCTCAATCTAGCCTCTCAGACGTTGTCTCCAAAACATCATACATGTGCTGTCCCTTTTATGTACTCATTCCTGATTGTATCCATCCTCGTTACTCCCAAAGAGAACCTTAACATTTTCATCTCTGCTACCTTTAGCGTTGCCTCCTGTCTTTTCCTCAGTGCTACTGTTTCTAAACCATACAACACCGCTGCCTCATCACCATCTTGTACAGTTTTCCTTTCATTCTTCTCGATACCCTCCAATCACATATCACACCTGACACTTTTCAACACCATTCCAACTTGACTGCACATGCTTCTTCACCTCTTTTCCACACTCTCCATCGCTTGGCTGTTGAGTCTAAGTACTTAAAGTCCTCCACCGTCTTTATCTCTGCTCCGTGTAACCTCACCTTTCCTCTTGGATCCTTATCATTCACACACATGTATTCTGTCTTACTGAGGAAAAACCTGAATTCCTCTCCTTTCCAGGACATACCTCCACCTCTCTATATTTTCCTCCACTTGTTCTCTGCTCTCACTACAGATTACAATGTCATCTGCACACATCATGGCCCATGGAGATTCTTGTCTAACCTCCTCTATCAGCCAGCCCATTACCATAGCAAACAAGAAGAGGCTCAGAGCTGACCCTTGATGCAGTCCCACCTCCACCTTGAACTCTTCTGTCTTACATCTCTCATACATGTCCTGCACCACTCTAACATCTCTGCCACTCCAGACTTCCTCATGTAATACCTCAGTTCCTCTCTCGGCACCATGTCATATGCTTTCTCCAGATCCACAACGGCACAATGCAGCTCCTTCTGACCTTCTCTGTACTTCTCCATTAACATCCTCAAAGCAAACACTGCATCTCTGGTGCTCTTTCTTGGAATGAAATCAAACTGTTGTTCACAAATGCTGTCCTCTGCCCTTAGTCTAGCTTCCAGTATTCTTTCCCATAACTTCATCGTATGGCTCATCAACTTTATCCCTCTGTAGTTGCCACAACTCTGCACATCTCCCTTGTTCTTAAAAATGGGCACAAGCACACTTCTCCTCCATTCCTCCGGCATCTGCTCATTCTCTAAGACATTGTTGAATGTTCTTGTCAGAAAATCTACTGCTACCTTTCCTAGACACTTCCATACCTCCACCAGTATGTCATCAGGACCAACTGCCTTTCCACTCTTCATCCTCTTCAATGCCCTCCTCACTTCATCCGTACTAATCTTTGCTACTTCCTGGTCCTTCACAGTCACCTCTTCTACTCTTTTTTCCTCTCTCATTTTCCTCATTCATCAGCTCTTCAAAGTACTCTTTCCATCTTCCCAGCACACTTCTGTCATCAGTCAATACATTTCCCACCCTGTCCTTAATCACTCTAACTTGCTGGACATCCTTCCCATCTCTATTTCTCTGCTTTGCCAACCTGTGTAAATCATTTTTTCCCTCCTTACTGTCCAACCTAGCATACAAGTCAACACCCTCTGTTTGGCCTTTGACACTGCTACCTTTGCCTTACGCTTTCTCCCTGTACTCCTGTTTACTCTTTTCGGTCCTCTCTGTGTTCCATTTCTTCTTGGCTAACCTCTTCTTTTGTACACACTCCTACACTTCCTCATTCCACCACGAAGTCTCCTTATCTACTTTCCTTCCAGAGGACACACCAAGTACTCTTCTACCCGTCTCCCTGATCACATTAGCTGTAGTTGTCCAGTCATCTGGAAGCACTTCCTGACCACCCAAAGCCTGTTTCAACTCCTCCTTGAAAACAACACAACACTCTTCCTTTTTCAGCTTCCACCACTTTGTCTTCTGTTCTTCCTTTGCCTTCTTCACATTTCTTACCATCAGCATCATCTTGTACACCACCATCCTATGCAGTTTGGCAACACTCTCACCCACTACTACTTTGCAGTCACTGACTTCCTTCAAATTACATTGTCTGCATAAGATGTAGTCTACCTGTGTGCTCCTACCTCCACTTTTATAAGTCACCCTATGCTCCTGTGTCTTCTGGAAGAAAGTATTCACTACAGCCATTCCCATCCTTTTTCCAAAATCTATCAACATCTGTCTTTCTGTGTTCCTGTCCTGGATACCAAACCTGCCCATCACTTCCTCATCCTCGTCATCAGGACCAACTGCCTTTCCGCTCTTCATCCTCTTCAATGCCCTTCTCACTTCACCCTTACTAATCTTTGCTACTTCCTTGTCCTCAGTGGTCACCTCTTCTACTCTTTTTTTCCTCATTTTTCTTATTCATCAGCTCTTCAAAGTAGTTTTTCCATCTTCCCAACACACTTCTGTCATCAGTCAATACAGCCTGTCCTTAATTATCCAAATTTACTCCATGTCCTTCCCATCTCTATTTCCCTGCTTTGCCAACCTGTATAAATCATTTTCTCCCTCCTTACCATCCAAGCTAGCATACAAGTCATCATACGTCCTCTCTTTGTTTTTTGACACCGCTACCTTTGCCTTATGCTGCATCTCCCTGTACTCCTATTTAATCTCTTCAGTCCTCTCAATGTCCCACTTCTTAACCACCTCTCCCTTTGTACACACTTCTGCACTTCCTCATTCCACCACCTAGTCTTCTTATCTACTTTCCTTCTAGAGGACACACCAAGTACTCTCCTACCTTTCTCTGTGATTACATTAGCTGTAGTTGTCCAGGCATCTGGAAGCACTTCCCGACCACCCAAAGCCTGTTTCAACTCCTCCTTGAAGAGAACACGACACTTCATTTTTCAGCTACCACCACTTTGTCTTCTGCTCTGCCTTTGCCTTCTTCACCTTCCTCACCATCAGCATCATCCTGCACACCACCATCCTCTGCTGTCTGGCAACACTGTCACCCACTAGAATCTGTCCTTCTTTGTTCCTGTCCTGTATACCAAACCTGCCTCCCTCTGTTGCCTGCACCCAACATGTCCATTCAAGTCTGCACCAATGACCACTCTTTCACCTCTGGGAGGTACTCTTCATCGCTTCATCTAACTCACTCCCGAATCTCTTCTTCTCTTCTAGCTCACATCCTGCCTAACAACATTGGACATCACGCCTTCAATTTCTAATTTGAGACTCATCACTTTGACACTCTTTTCACTTCGAGAACATTTCTGACCAACCCCTCCTTCATGATGACTCCTACTTCATTTCTCTTCCCATCTGCTTTCCAAACCCTGCTCCTAAGCGTCTAGCCTTGTTTTGTTTCCATCCGGTCTCTTGAACACACAGCATGTCCACATTAGTCCTCTAAATCATGTCAACCAGCTCTCTAGCTTTTCCCATCATAGTTTCAACATTCAAAGTCCCTACTCTCAGTCCTAGGCTCATGCCTCTCCTCTTCTCTCTCTGCCTACGGACACGCCTCCTATCTCTCCTTCTTCGACCGACAGTAGTCCAGTTTCCACCAGCACCCTGTTGGTTAAAAGCACTGATGTCAGTTGTTGTTATCCCGGGCCTCAACCGATCCGGTTTGGAAGTCATTTTGATGATTCGCATGTTTGATTTGGTATAGGTTTTGCATTGGATGCCGTTGTGTCAGGAAGGGCATCCGATGCAAAACCTATACCAAATTGAGGGTTCAGGGCCTTGCTCAAGGGCCCAACAGTGTGGCTTGAGCCACTGAGTTTCAGAGGAGCAATCCATCGCATTAACTATGAAGCCACCACTACACTGATATGATTTTGAGCTTTACTTTTTATATGTGATTTGTGTGGCTTTTAGGTGACCAATACTATTGGTTAGCAAGTCTGCCTTACAACATGGATGTTTTGAGTTGAATAGTTGGGCTTGGCAAAGATATTTCTATGTGGTGTTTGCTTTTTTAAACTGTGCACGTGTGGCTTCTCTCTCTGTGTACTTACAATGTTGATGTACAATGTTCCAAAAACATGCACTATGCATAATGCCTTCAGCCAGAGTTTACTTCAATAGGCTCCATCCACACTGAAACGCTAGTCACATCAAGTGGTTTGGTAAATGGATGGATGATGATATTGATACATCAAAGAAGATGGAAATAAAGCATCATCCATCCATTTGCCATGCTTTTGTGCTGCTTAATGATATGTATTAATACATATCACTGAATCCATTTTATCACTGTAATGACAAGATGTACACACACAGACACACACACACACACACACACACACACACACACACACACACACACACATATATATATATATATATATATATATATATATATATATATATATATAAAAATACAGAGTGCTGTCCAAAAGTTGGTTCTTTTACCTTTTTGCACCTTTGTCACACTTAACTTTTTCAGGTCATCAAACAAATACACGGAGATAACCCAAGTATTCAAAAAATACAGTTTTCCTGTTGTGATTTTATTTGTTAAGAGAAAAATCCTATCCAATCCTACATCAACCTCTGTGAAAAAGCCCCCCCCCAAAAAAAAAAAAAAAAAAAAAAAAGAAAAAGTTTTTATCTTACGTCTAATAACCACCCATGGATACTAATAGCAAAATCGTACATCAAACTTACCAATTTTATTGGATCAGTCTCTGTAACCATAAAATGAGGCATTCACTCCCTGTAAAAGTGAGTTTACATGGTATTCTAAGCACTGTAGGCTCTGGTAGAGGGGCATGGCTGTCACTCTTAGGCAGATTGTAATGCACACACCTGATTCTACTCACCAATCTACCATTCTATAAAGACGAGCAATGCGCTCCTCACAGCGCTAGAAGATTATCCCTCTTCACGACCCTGTTTCCCATGATCTCTCTGGTTCTCAGCCCTGTTCTGGCCAAACCCCTTAAGCCAGCCTGACACTAGTACACACTCATGGTCATACGCCACAGTACACCAAAGTGAGTACCTTCGCGGGAATTGTGAGCGCCATCATGGGAACAATGCGGAAACTATGAGCGAGATGAGTGCCATTGAGGGGCATTTCTGACCCAAAAAATGAAACATGTTCATCAATTTTATCACGCACTCTTTTTCGTACCTTTCCGCGAACTATAAGGAAACTGTGAGGAAACAGTGAGAGCACGTGTAAATGCCCACCACGTCACGCACGTCACGGATAATCAATGCCACACAACGTTACACCTGTATCCTCAATGGTGCTCTTGTGTCCTCCATGGTGTTCATTGACTGCTACGCATTGTCCAACATTAACTGTTGGCCGACCACGGAGGGAGTTGTGGACAGAACTGTGTTTCTCACTGTTTCCTCAAAGGTAATCATAGTCTACTCACCTTTAAGTTTGGGTGAGCACTCAAACCACTGTATTCCGCAACATCACACACAAACGGTTAACCAATCAGCAATTACCACATTGACTTGCCCTGTATCTTAAAGGGAAGGGTGTTCAGTTGGATGACATTTACATAATCAGAATGCCAGGTAGAGGAAGAAAGTATCAGGTGTGGATTCTAGCTGCTTACACACTGTCATAGACTTCGATTAGTAGTAATGCAGCAGCACCTGCAAGAAAGACACTTTGTTGATTTAATGCCATTTTTTCGGCATCTCTGGAGTTCATCATCTTGATGACTTCAAGAATGAATGGTGGATGAATCCAGATACCCGATATATATGTACACTTGTGAGGCATGTCATAAATGGAAGCACGGTCACCTTTTTAGCGTGATGTGGAGCAAACTTGTCTGGCCATTGAGAGACGTTGAGGGACTTGGAGCACCCCAGCACAAACAATTCACAAAAATACCGCAATGGTGAGGAATCGAGTGGAACATCGTGGAACATCCTCAAAGGTGTGAATGAGCAAGCTATGAGCAAAGCTTATTCCTCTCTGTCATGAACTGTTTGACTGACAGGTGAAATAAACACAAAATCATTCTGCCATGGTACGCATGAATGAGTACCATTGAGGATTTAAAATGCGTACTAGTGTCAGTCTGGCTTTAGTTTATGATTTTTGTGTTTCTCCGTCCGCATCAACAGCAGTGACTATGTTTTCCCTGTGCTCTAGTGCCTTCCTTGTGAACAATAAAGCGCATCTGTGTTCATACTCTGTCTCCTGCATTTTTGCGTCCGGCTGAAAGTTCCTGACATTACACCCCCAGCCACTGGGGAATGTCTATAATGTTCATATGGAACAACATGTTTGATTGTTCCACCGTGCTTTAAAAAACAAGAAAATATTTAGTTGTTTTCTCTTGGTAAATGTCCAACAACCGATGAACCATTACAAACTGCGACAACAAAACTCTTGTGGGGATTAGACAACTGACGGTCTATTATTAACTCTTCATTAAGGAAGGGTGCCAAATATCATGATAAAGATGAAATCCTCGAATAGAACTATCACAGTGTAAAGTTGATGCCATGCTTAAAATAAGTGCCGTTTTGGCCCAAAGGCACCCCATATGTACATGACATAACTACTAAATGTGGGATCTTTCGAGGTGGTACTGCTTTTTTTTTAATCCTAAACAAAGATCAGATGATATGATGGATGCAACATCGTCGCATAAGGGAAAACGTGAAAAAGCGTATGATATCTCATTCAAGCTGAAAGTGATAGAATTCGCAAAAAATTCAACAAATTCTGCAGCATCAAAACAATTTAATGTTGAATATGATATTGTGTTCAACGTGATAAGCGCCCAGGGTGCTTTAAAAATTGGAGTGGGTGGGCGCTTATTAAAATGTCAAAAGCGGAGTGGAACGGTAAGTGCTTATTCCCATAGAGGTGGAAAACATGAATAATAACAGAACAATAAAAGAGTTTTACTGGTATTTGTGTTATTCATTTTTTGGTATCAACCAAACTACTTACATGAAAGTTGGAAATAAACAGAAAACAGCATAACTTAAAAAAATATATAATAATAATTTTCCTTCCCTTACTTTTCCCTCCCGGTGCTGTTCCTTTAAACATTTTCCTGAAAGTAAAAATCGAGCCAATCAACTCAAATGTCAACTTTAGCACATGGCACGTTGAACTAATCAACATAAACTATAGCACATGTCCAAAAACATGCTTAAATTTATGAAGTTAGTGAGCAGGAGAATCGGGTGAAAAATCCTCGTCATCACTTTCTGATACAGTAGGCCCTTGACATCCGCGGGGGTACAGTTCCGGGCCTTCCCGCGAATCGAGATAATCCGCGAGTTCTGTACGCGGAAATAAAGCCCCATGTATGACGTCACATGCGCGAATGAGCAGCCAGCAGTAAAATACTATGTATCTATTACATGTGCTAAAATATGCTTCTTAAACACATTCTATAGAAAGTCTTACTCATTAATACAGTATTAATGTAGTAAAATGTAGTCATGATTAAGAAAACCTTTTTAATTTTGTACTGTGATATTTAGTAATAAAATATATAAACATTATATTATACAGCATATACTGTTGTAAAGCACTCGTTTTAAAGTATTTTTCAATTATTATTTCAGTACAGTACCTAAGTTAATTCTGAGAATGTTTGTGCGTGAGATTTTATGTTCTGTAGCATGTTTAACAAATGACACCAAAAAGATAAACTTTATTACGCTTAATGCCCTTTTCCATTGAACTGGAGTGACGTCTCCAAGATGGCGCTGCCTAGAGGGCAACGTCACAGAGTTCTCAGAGTCAAATTGTTTCTTTGTTCATTTTAATTTGTTTTATTTGTTTGTTCATATTTTGCACTATGCTCGTCTATGACCGGTCAACCCTACTACAGCTATTAGAAGCTTCAGCTACGGGCACTAAGCACGCAACAACTTGTATCTTGAGCTGCTATGCTATGCTATGCTATGCTATGCTATGGCCCAGGCGGAGTTTTCAGATTCTCCAGCGCTTGGTTAGCATTTCCGGCCATACTGCTTTAAAATCCCTTTAAAATCAGTCCCTGCGAAACAAGATGGATGAGCTTCATGCTCAGATTGCAGCGCAGAGGGATCTACAGGACTGTGTTTCTGTGAAACATGGCTCGAGGAGAGTACACCCGATAAGGCGATTATACAAGCCGGCTACACGGCCTTCATCCCCTGCAATCCCAAGCGCCAGAGTCGTCGTTCGGCCCCTTCCCGCCTCGGCTTCTTTGTTAGTTGGGATGCGGCTCGCTGCCTACCATAGCATGTTAGCTCTGCTAAGTTATACACACCCGAAGATACTTCGATCTTATACAGTAGCTGTAGTAGAGTTGACCGGTCGTTGACGAGCATAGTGCAAAACATGAACAAACAAAACAACAAATAAAACAAATTAAAACAAACCATAGCATATGAGTTCTGCTACTAGCATGCTAGGTCTGCTAATAGCATGTTAGCTCTGCTTAGTTGTACAAGCCCAAAGATTCTCCGATGTTATAGCTGTAGTAGAGTCGACCGGTTGTAGACAAGCATAGTGCAAAACATGAACAAACAAAACAACAAATAAAACATTTAAAACGAACAAAGAAACAATTTGACTCTGAGAACTCCACGACGTCGCCCTCTGGGCAGCGCCATCTTGGAGACGTCACTCCAACTTCATTGTAAAAGGACATGAAGAGTAATGTAATAAAGTTTATCCTTTTGGTATCGTTTGTTAAATATGCTAGAGAACATAAAATCTCACGCATAAACATGAACTTAGGTACTGTACTGGAATAATAATTGAAAAAGATTTTAATACAACAGTTCAGAGAAAACCGTCATTTCTCAGGAGAAAGTCTTATTTCTTCAGAAGAGACATCCAGCGCTTTCTATCGCTTAGCCAGAGAAGACGCATAGCGTTTGAGTGGTATCATAGAGCTTAACTGGTAATTAAAAGACACACAAAAAAGAGGCTCATTGACAACTTGTGCGCGAATGAGGAAAAGGGGGCAGGTCATCAGCTCAACCAATCAGGAGAAAGGAGGACAGCCATTGGCTAAATTTGAATCATGTGCCGGTTGCTGGGCAGACCGCGTGTACTCAAACCGAGAGTGCAAAACCGCGAATAGTCAAGGGCCTATTGTATGTTCATATCTGCCTCATCGCTCCATTCATTCAGAGCATCCGATAGCTTTGCTGTAACAGTTTCTAATGGTTCATCGGTTGTTGGAAATTTACCAAGATAAAACAGCAAAATAGTTTCCTGTTTTTTTGAAGCACGGCGGACCAATCAAATGTGTTGTTACTGATGAACATTAGACATTCCCCGGCGGCAGCAGGTCTTGAAATACCGTGTACACTCACTTTTACAGGCAGTGAACGCCTCATTTTACGGTTACAGAGACTGATCCAATAAAATTGGTAAGTTTGATGTACGATTTTGCTACCAGTATCCATGGGTGGTTATTAGACGTAAGATAAAAACTTGTTTTTAAAAATGTAAATTTTTTTTTTTTTTTTTTTGGGGGGGGGGTGTTATTACATCGAATACGGTATATTCCAATCAGGTATCACAAATGCAAAGGCTATAGGTAAGGGGTATTTGTATTAGGTTTATGATGGCCGTTTTACCATATTCCACCTTTTTTATCCAGGCTCATATTCTTCAACAATCATCGCAAGAGATGGCTGAGAAAATCAAGGAACTAGAAAAAGCTCTACGAGAAAGCATGACTACCTCAACTCAAAGAGAGGCTTTTTGGGTTCAGGAAGAACAGGCACATGCTCAAGCACAGAGACAGGTACGCACACATGTCACGTCATTAGTAGTGTTATGCTGGCAAAGAAAACCCTGATAGAGGTAGACTTCTTTCTTATTTTCCTTTTGGCTGTTCCCTTCAGAGGTCACCACAGCGAATCATCTGCCTCCATCTCATTCTAGCCTCTGCATCTTTTTCCAGGCCTTCTGCCTTTTAGTTCCAACCCCAGCATCCTACTACACTCACTATTCCTCCTCTGTACATGTCCAATCTTTGTGTCTAAAACCCCTTACATGTGATGTCCCTCTGATGTACTCATTCCTAATCCTATCCATCCTCGTTACTCCCAAAGAGATCCTTAACATTTTCATCTCTGCTACCGCCAGCTCTGCCTCCTGTCTTTTCCTCAGTGCCACCGTTTCTAAACCATACAACATTGCTCGCCTCAACACCGTCTTCTATACTATTCCTTTCATTCTTGCCGATACCTTCCTATCACATATCACACCGGACACTTTTCTCCAACAATTCCAATCTGCCTGCACATGCTTCTTCACCTCTTTTCCACACTCTCCATTGCTCTGGATTGTTTAACCTAAGTACTTAAAATCCTCCACTTTATTTATCTCTGCTCCCTGTAACCTCACCATTCCGCTTGGGTCCTTGTCGTTCACACACATATCTTCTTTCTTACTAAGGCGAACCTTCATTCCTCTCCTTTCCAAGGCATAACTCCACCTCTCTAGATTTTCCTGCACTTGTTCTCTGCTCTCACTACAGATCACAATGGGGAATCTTGTCTAACCTCATCTGTTAGCCTGTCCATCACCATAGCAAACAAGAAGGAGCTCAGAGCTGACCCTTGATGCAGTCCCACCTCTACCTTGAACTCTTCTGTCACACCAACAGCACACCTCACCACTGTCTTACATCAGCACACTTCTCCACATGGCATGCTCTCACTCTCTAAGACCTTGTTGAATGTTCTTGTCAGAAAATCTACTGCTACCTCTCCGAGACACTTCCATACCTTCACCGGTATGTCATCAGGACCAACTGCATTTCCACTCATCATTCTCTTCAATGCCCTCCTCACTTCACCATTACAGTACTAATCTTCACTACTTCCTTGTTCAATTGTCACCTCTTCTACTCTTTTTTTTTCTGTCTCATTTTCCTCATTTATCAGCTCTTCAAAGTTTTCTTTCCATCTTCCCAGCACATTTTTGTCATCAGTCAATACATTTCCCACCCTGTCCTTAATCACTCTAACTTGCTGCACGTCCTTCCCATCTCTATTTCTCTGCTGTGCCAACCTGTATAAATCATTTTGTCCCTCTTTACTGTCCAACCTAGCATACAAGTCATACCTCTTTTTGGCCTTTGACACCGCTACCCTTCGCCTTACGCTGTGTCTCCCTATACTCCTGTTTACTCTCTTTGGTCCTCTCAATGTCCCACTTCTTCTTAGCTAACCTCTTCCTTTGTACACAACGCCTAGACAAGATGTCGTCCACCTGTGTAAAGGGCAAAGTGTTTGGGAAATACCCACATTTCACTGGAGCATGGAATGCAATGATTGTGGTGGAAAGGCATGAAACGCACTCTACGAAGGAGCTTCGGCATTTTTGCATGGAAAATTGGTCAAAAACCTATGGAAAATTGTACCCTCAACGCCTTCAGAATGTTCACGGAATGTGCAGAAAAGACACTGAAAGACTGTGGTACAATGTCGGAATACATGCGTAAAAGCATTCAGATTACCTTTGGAACCAGTGCGAATTGCAAAGGAAGACCTTTGGATAATTCATGGAACGTTCACGGAAAGCACGGAACACTCAAGGAACGACTACGGCACTACTCCATTTTAGAAGGAAGAGCTATAGAATGATTGTGTAACAGGCGGAATGAAAGAATCACGTTCAACGTTCAACACAGAATGACTGAGGAATGACTGAGGAATACCCGGCTTAACCACATTTCAACGAGGAAAAATCAGCAAAAATCAAAGGATTTGCTCCTGATTCCGTCTATAAATACGTGGAATTGACCAAAGAAGCTCATTCTCTCATTCATGCTATATGTTTATAATGTACAATAAATTTAAAATTGAACATGTGTTTGTAATTTACCATATATTTCTAATGTGAAATATGTTTATAATTTACAATAAATTTAAAATTTAACATATGTTAATATGTTTAATATCAATAATGTCAATACGTTCCTTTTATTTGCACCTCAATAAATCATTCCAGACTAAAAAAACATGCACACAAATTCAAACCACACTGATTATAACTTTAAAACTTTATTACATGAACAGGAAAACAGACAAAATAAAGTGAATGAACCGGAATAATTTATAGTGGAAGTGACTTCCTTGTTTCTGCAAGTCTTTCGTGTTATTTGCAATCATTCCGCAAACGTTCCGCATTGTATTCCGCAAACCTTCCGCGAGTATTCTGGGGGGATTCTGTGGCCGCTTGTGACCACCCAGAAGAGGGGTGGAAGGCTCGCGCAACGATCAAGGAACACTGGCGGAATAAAAGGAATGATCAAGGAACGTTTGAGAAAATGATGGATCGTTTGCGGAACGACTGAGGAACCTAAGGGAACACTGTCGGAATTTTTTTTCTGTGAACATGCTTTTGAACATATTCAAAATCACGTTCGCGGAAGACTTTGGCCTGCCGGAAGTGGAGGAATACATTCGGAATCATACGAAAGGGCATGGAAGATGACGGAACGACTGAGGAAGGTTGGCGGATGACTACATTTTTGCTTCCTTGAGTTTGTCGCGCTGCAGTGAAATGGGGGTAAAAATTAATTGAAATTAAGTTCACATACAGAGTGGCAATTTAGGGTTGCAAGGTGTTGCACTAGTTAGCCTGTATCTGCCTTAAACCATATTTCTAAACTGACAAAAATTGACAAATTTAGAGTGGATAGATGGAATAATAACCTCGGGAACCCTCATCAAACTCAGCTACATTAACAGTACATGCGAAAAGGAGAAATAAAAATGAGACCACCCAGCTCCACTTAAGTAGGAACACAGTAGAAATTATTAAGTATGTGGTATTTCAGCGAAAAAGTGGTTGATCTTGTAGAAAATATTACGAAAAAATTCTGCATTCTGGGTCGAATCAAGATGCAGTTAGGAACTAATAAATATATAGTAGCAACAGCACTGATGGAGTAACAACACAGATAAAACCTAGTAGAATGTCAAAACAGAACAGGATGAAGAGGAAGTCCTTGGATGGATGAAGTGAAGATCTGGTTAATTTCATTAAAAGTTTCAGGATGCGGTATAGTGTTTTGTACACAACAGAGTTTCTCATGTGCTTTGTAATCATTCTATTTGGCTCTTATTTTTTTAAACACCTGTGCCTTTTGGAGCTCAATAGAGCACTGGCTCAAGACAGAAAACATTATCACAGTACTAAGGCTTGGTCTGACCGGTAACCAGTGACACAATTCTTCACAATGAGCATGAGAAAATAGAGTGCTTTTATAGTGTCGCTAATCAGTGTAATGTAAACCAGGTGGGTCCAAATTCATGTCATGTAGTGACATTTATGAGCGGTTGCTGGGAAATGAACCTGAGTCTGGAGAACCGCAGACACAGCTGTGGATGTGAGAGAAATTAAAAAACATTTCTAGTTTTACATTACAACACTGACAAATCAATGATTTGCACAGCTTCAAAAATCACTCTTTTCCAATCCAACCCTGGTCCTGGATTCTGACCAGATGCCCGGGCCACCTCAACTGGCCCCTCTCAATGCGGAGGAGCAGCAGATCTACTCCGAGCTCTCCCCGGATGGTGGAGCTTCTCACCTTATCTCTAAGAGAGAACCCCGCCACCCGGCGAAGGAAGCTCATTTCAGCCGCTTGTATCCGTGATCTTGTTCTTTCAGTCATTACCCAAAGCTTGTGACCATAGGTGAGGGTTGGAACGTAGATCGACTGGTAAATTGAGAGCTTCGCCTTGCGGCTCAGCTCCTTCTTCACCACGACGGACAGGTACAGGCACCGCTTAACAGCAGAGGCTGCAGCGATCCATCTGTCGATCTCTCGCTCCATCCTTCCCTCACTCGTAAACAAGACCCCAAGATACTTAAACTCTTCCACTTGGGGCAGGACCTCATTCCCGACCCGGAGGGTGCATTCCACCATTGTCCGACTGAGAACCATGGCCTCGGACTTGGAGGTACTGATCTTCATCCCGGCTGCTTCGCACTCGGCTGTGAATCGCTCCAATGAGAGCTGGAGGTCCCGACTTGATGAAGCCAAAAGGACAACATCATCTGCAAAAAGCAGAGACGATATCCGATGGCCACCAAACCAGAACCCCTCATCGCCTCGACTGCGCCTAGAAATTCTGTCCATAAAAATTATGAACAGAATCGGTGACAAAGGACAGCCTTGGCGGATTCCAACTCCCGCTGGAAAGGAATCCGACCTGCTGTTACCAATACGGACCGAACTCTGGTTCCGGTGATACAGCGAC
This sequence comes from Plotosus lineatus, assembly GCA_024760905.1. Classification (NCBI taxonomy): domain Eukaryota; kingdom Metazoa; phylum Chordata; class Actinopteri; order Siluriformes; family Plotosidae; genus Plotosus; species Plotosus lineatus. Next base: position 28,456,887 of record CM045729.1, on the reverse strand, counting down.
CGAATAGCTCGTAGCAACGGGTCTGGAACGCCGTATTCTCGGAGCATGCCCCATAAGATCGTTCGAGGGATACGGTTGAAAGCCTTCTCCAAATCCACAAAGCACATGTGGACAGATTGGGCAAACTCCCATGCCCCCTCCAGAATCCTGTGGAGCGTATAGAGTTGGTCAAGAGTGCTACGGCCAGGACAAAAACCACATTGTTCCTCCTGAATCCGAGGTTCGACTATCGGTCGGATCCTCCTCTCCAGTACCCCTGCATAGACTTTCCCAGGTAGGCTGAGGAGTGTAATTCTCCGATAATTGGAACACACCCTCTGGTCCCCCTTCTTAAAAATTGGGACCACCACCCCAGTTTGCCAATCCAGAGGTACAGCCCCTGATGACCACGCAATGTTGCAGAGACGTGTCAACCAAGACAATCCTACAACATCCTGAGCCCTGAGATATTCCGGGCGGATCTCGTCCAACCCCGGAGCTCGACCACTGAGGAGCTTTTTGACAACCTCAGTGACCTCCACTCCAGTGATGGGCGGACCCTCACCCGAACCCCCAGGGTCTTCCTCTTCCAAGGAGGGCATGTTAGTGGGATTGAGGAGGTCCTCAAAGTATTCCCTCCACCTCTCGACGACATCCCCAGTCAAGGTAAGCAGCTCCCCACCTCCACTGTAAACAGTGTTTGTGAAGAACTGCTTCCCCCTCCTGAGGCATCGGATGGTGGTCCAGAACCTTTTTGAGGCCAACCGATAATCACTCTCTAGGCCCTCACCGAACTCCTCCCACGCCCGAGATTTTGCATCTGTGACAGCCTCGGCTGCAGCATGTTTGGCCTGCCAGTACCCGTTTGCTGCCTCGGGAGTCCCACAGGCTAATAAAACCCGATAGGCCTCCTTCTTCAGCTGGACGACCCCCTTCACTGCAGGTGTCCACCACCGGGTTCGGGGATTACCGCCACGACAAGCACCGATGACCTTACGGTCACAGCTATGGGCTGCCGCCTCAGCAATGGAGGCACGAAACATGGCCCATTCGGATTCCATGTCCCCCGCCTCCTCCAGGACGTGGTTGTAGCTCTGCCGGAGGTGGGAGTTAAAGGCCTCTCGGACAGGGGACTCTGCCAAACGTTCCCAGCAGACCCTGATTACACGCTTGGGCCTGCCAGGTCTAGAAGGCAACCTCCCCCACCACCGAAGCCAACTCACCACCAGGTAGTGATCGGTAGACAGCTCAGCTTCTCTCTTCACCCGAGTGTCCAGAACATATGGTCACAACCCCGATGACACGACTACAAAGTCAATCATCAAACTGCGACCTAGGGTGTCCTGGTGCCAAGTGCGCTTATGGACACCCTTATGTTCGAACGTGGTGTTCGTGATAGACAAACTGTGACGAGCACAAAAGTCCAACAACGAAACACCATTCGGATTCAGACTGGAGAGTGCCGTACCTACCAAGCACACCCTTCCAGGTCACACTATCGTTGCCCACATGGGCGTTGAAGTCTCCCAAGACAACGAGTGAGTCTCCCGAGGGAGCGTTCTCCAACACCCCCACCAAAGACTCCAAAAAGGGTGGGTACTCTGAACTGTCATTTGGTGCATAAGCACAAATAACAGTCAGGACCCGTCCCCACCTCCCAAAGACGGAGGGAAGCTACCCTTTCGTCAACCGGGGAGAACCCCAGCATTTGGGCACCGAGACGGGGGGCAACAAGAATACCCACACCGGCATGTCGCCTCTCCCCATGAACAACTCCAGAATAGAAGAAGGTCCAGCCTCTTTCGAGATGGATGGTTCCAGAGCCCAAGCTATGCGTTGAGGTGAGCCCGACTATATCTAGTCGGTATCTCTCCACCTCATGCACCAAATCCGGCTCCTTTCCTGCCAGAGAGGTGATATTCCATGTCCCGAGGGTCAGAGTAAGTAGCCGAGGATCGGTCCGACAGAACCCATGCCTTTAGCTGCCACCCAACTCAGATTGCACCCGACCCCTAAAACTCCTCCCACGGGTGGTGGGTCCATGGGAGGGCGGACCCATGTCTCCTTTTCGGGCTAGGCTCGGCCAGGCTCCATGAGCATAAGCCGACCACCAGGCACTCGCCTTTGAGCCCCTCCCCCGGGCCTGGCTCCAGGAGGGAACCCCGGTGACCCGCGTCCGGGCAAGGGAGACTGCTTCAAATGTTTACTCCGAGATGGCATAGGGGCCTTCTGAATCGCACTTTGTCTGGACCTTCTCCCAGGACCTGTTTGCCTTGGGTGACCCTACCAGGGGCATTATGCCCCCGGCAACATAGCTCCTAGGATCATTAGGTCACACAAACCTCTCCACCACGATAAGGTGGCGATTCAGGGAGGGAAGGCTAGTTTAATTAACAATAAATCGCAAAAGTCGAGGAAAATATCACCAGACTGTTCAATTCAGGGACATCTACTGAGCATAAAGCAAATAATTGTTTAATATGAGTATACTAAACTGGAACAAAGTAAAGAAAAATACCCCCTTTTTTACACATTTACACATAGGTTAGCTAAGTGCACTTTGAGCAAAACTCAGGACTGTGTAGGTTTAAATTTTAAACTAATTCAGACTTTTATGCTATACCACACAGAAATGTATGTACTCTAACAGCATGTCTTTAAGCTTATTTAAAGTTTTCGTATGTACTAGGTGGACACATTACTAGTATATGCAAACTAAATTCATTTTCTGAACCACTTAATGCTAATTAGGGTCACGGTGAGGTGGGCGCATATCTTATTGGACTCTGGGTGAGGAAAGAGTATACCCTGGACAGCTCCCCAGGCCATCGCAGGACAGAAACACACTAATGGAAATCCAGCCTACTCTATACGAAAGTCAGCAATGGATCTTTTACCATGCCTCTAGCTGCACTGGGGAGGACAGTAATGGCAACCTGTTGGGCTTCAACCTAATCCAGCACTCTACTGCAGGGCCATCACTGCCCGGCAAAATAAAATTTGATTTTTTAAAATGTTTTTTTTTTTTTGAAATGTGTCACTCATGACACCCATTGATCTAAATGGCCATGACAAACCATGAACTTTGTCATTTTAATTTAATCATCAACTACCTGTGATAATATCCTTGATTCCAAGATAACAGACCAATCTGATGTTTCCAATGTGGTGTATAGGGATAAGTTTCATTTTTGTGCATACTTATTTTATGTACAGTTTAATAATGGATTTTTAGAAGTTAGCATAGTGTAATTAAGCAGAAGTAATGTTTGTACTGTGTGTTCTATATATACATGTCGTGTGTGTGTGTGTGTGTGTGTGTGTGTGTGTGTGTGTGTGTGTGTGTGTGTGTGTGTGTGTTTCATTTTCTGTTCAAGCTGGAAGACTTGATGTCAGCCTTGGAGGCAACAAGACAGGAGCTGGATGTGACCAAGCAGCAGCTATCCTCCACACAAAATTTGATTGCTGAGAGAGATCATTTGAGCAGCATGAAGCAGGAACATCAAAAGCAAATGGGGGAAGTTTGTGAAATAAAGTGAGTGCTATTAATATGTTTCAAAACCAAGTGACACCTTGAACAGACCCTTTGGATGCTGTAGTGTTTTTTATGCCCCCTGTCATTTGGAGAGTTATGAGATGCTGCTCTGTGAAATGTACAATTTTTATATATATTTTTTATTTTATTATTATTTTTATTCTGGGGTGATATGGTGCTGCTTTGGATAGCAGATCCATGTTGCACAAAAAAGGTTCTGGGTTAAGTTCTAGCAGAGGGCATTTCACTATTTCATCGTGGAGTTTGCAGGTTCATCCAGATGTTTCGCTTGCATGCATTTTCTCCATGTACTCCGGATTCCTCCTATAGTCTAAAGACATGCACATTAAGTTAATTGGTCATACCTAATTGCCTCAGGTGCGAATGGGAATAGTTGTGTTTCTGTGTTGGTCCTGCAGTAGTTTGGTGAGCTGTTCATGGTGTAATTTGCCTTTGCTGAAAATTGGCTTGGGTAGGCTTCATCCTCCCTGTGATTGTAATAAATCAAGCATGCATTTTGAAAATAAAATGATTCGAATTTTGTATTTATTCAAGAAGCTTTTTTTCTGAGTTTGTGGATTGGACGATCTATATTAACCTGAGATACTAACTGGCTGTTTTCCCCGAGTTAGCTGAGATAGGCTTGAGCCTCCCTGTGACCTTAGTCAAATAAAGTAATTAGGGAGATGAATAAATTAATGAATGTTTGTTCTGAATAAAACCTTGAGAACACCTTTTACAGATATTAAGAGATTAGGAAAGAAAATGAGAATGTGCACACTCTAAATTTCCCAGAGATATGGATGTGAGTATGAATGGTTGTTTGTCTCTCTCATAGTCTGGTAAAACCTTGAAAACCTGTTTGGGATGTAACCTGCCTCTTACCTAAAGTCTGGGATTGTCTCCAGCTTCCTTGTGCCAATGACAAAAGAGTAGTATTGATGATGGATATAATGTGCAATTTTGCAAAGTGCTGTAATGCATAAGGATTAGTTTTAGAAACATTTAGCTGACATATAATATTTATAATTACAATAATTACAGTAAAAGCAATTAGCTATACTGTCAATTTCTAAGCCCTTTATGGAGGTCAGGAAGCTTGAAAGGAAGTTTTGCAAGTTCAAGTATTCCTTAATTTTGCTGGTCATCATATGATAATCCAAGTGTTTCTTGCACTGAAAATTATTATTTTGTTTGTTTGTGTTAGAATGGATAAATTATAGAAATTTAATGCACCATTGTTGAGTATGACAATATCTCTGTACTTGTTTAGCAAACCTTTTACTACTGTCCAGTAAGTATAAAAAAAATAATCCCCATCAAAATATTCCATTTTATTTCTTTGCAGTCCGAATTGAAGACCCACAATTATTATAGCAGTATTTATTCAGTGAAACATAAAACAGTGAAGTGAACAGTGTTCAACACATTTAAACGTTCACATTTACAAGCAAAACATTTAAACAATAAATAACTGTGAAAAAACAGAATCACTGAAATGGTCATGCAGTATTTGCCCACTTTTTATTATTTATTTATTTGTTTGTTTGTTTGTTTTACCAAAAATAAAAGAAAAAAACAAAAACCATCAACTGCAACTAACATTGTGGAAATGACTTGAGATTATGGTTGATGGCAATACACAATAGTTCATGAATCAATCGCATCTGAAGTGATGGAAGGTGGTGATATTTGCCAGTTTAAGCTTTCAGGAAGTCTTGGACTAGGTACACACATAATAGGACATATTGAGCATCTGTACATCTGCATAACATTGGTCATTGTGGCAGAAATGCTGTGGTGGAGTACCAGCTGCTGATGAAGAGGAGTCAGCAAAGCTAGCTGGTGAATGAATATGTGTGTTCCTTGTGGGTCTTTGCAGATGGAGAGGAATTGGTTACTTGAGAGAGATCTGGAAGCAATTTTGTGTCTGTGTGTACTGTCATTTGGTGCATTCAACTTTTACGTGAGAATTCTGAAAAGTCATCTGAAACATCTGAAATGGCCCAGTTTTTACAAGAGTAAGTTAATAAACAGAGTGAAGTATCCATTTGTCTTTGCATCTTTATATATATATATATATATATATATATATATATATATATATATATATATATATTTTTTTTTTTTTTTTTCTTCTTCTTTTCCTTTCGGCTGTTCCCTTCAGGGGTCACCACAGCAAATCATCTGCCTCCATGTCACTCTGTCCTCTGCATCTTCTTCTCTTACTCCAACGACCTTCATGTCCTCCTTCACCACATCCATAAATCTTCTCTTTGGTCTTCCTTTTGGCCGTCTGCCTGATAGTTCCAACCTCAGCATCCTACTGCCAATATACTCACTATCCCTCATCTGTACATGTCCAAACCATCTCAATATAGCCTCTCTGACTTTGTCTCCAAAACATCTTACATGGGCTGTCCCTCTGATCCTATCCATCCTCGTTACTCGCAGAGAGAACCTCAACATTTTCATCTCTGCTGCCTCCAGCTCTGCCTCCTGCCTTTTCCTCAACGCCACTGTTTCTAAGCCATACAACATTGCTGGCCTCAACACAGTCTTGTACACTTTTCCTTTCATTCTTGCTGATACTCTCCTATCGCACATCACACCGGACACTTTTCTCCAACCATTCCAGCCTGCCTGCACACGCTTCTTCACCTCATTTCCACATTCTCCATTGCTCTGGATTGTTCAGCCAAAGTACTTAAAATCCTCCACCTTCGTTATCTCTGCTCCCTGTAACATCACCGTTCCTCCTGGGTCCTTCTCATTCACACACATATATTCTGATTTTCTGAGGCTAACCTTCATTCCTTCATTTCCAGTGCATACTGCCACCTCTCTAGATTTTGCTCCACTTGTTCTCTGCTCTCACTACAGATCACAATGTCATCTGCAAACATCATAGTCCATGGAGATTCTTGTCTAACCTCGTCTGTCAGGTTGTCCATCACCATCGCAAACAAGAAGGGGCTCAGAGCTGATCCTTGATGCAGTCCCACCTCCAACTTGAATTCGTCGGTCACACCGACAGCACACCTCACCACTGTCATACATCTCTCATACATGTCCTGCACCACTCTAACATACTTCTCTGCCTCTCCAGACTTCCTCATGCAATACCACAGTTCTTCTCTTGGCACCCTGTCATATGCTTTTTCCAGATCCACAAAAGCACAATGCAGTTATTGAAAACTAAAATGATTTTTTTCAAACGCAAGACATAGGTATATGTTTTTACTGGGGCACCAAAATGAGCCATGCATTAACATCACTGTGTTCAAAGAACAAAACCAATACAATGCATGAACTCCCCCATCACAACTACTTAGATTTTTATGTGAGGTGCACATCCGAGTGCGTGCACGCGCATCTGTGTGTGCACGTGGCATACGTCTGTATGTGTGTGTATTTGTTTTATTTACATCTTATGCATTATTTTTGAATGTTTAATCTTTATTATAAGCATTTATAGTATTGAATATGTATTTATTGATATTATATACAGTACACATATACATGTACGTATACGTCAGTCAGCGGGGTTTGATCCTACTTCAGAAAGCATGCATATTGGAAGCTGACTAGCATCACGTTCCGTTATATATGCGAATCCATGTTGTGCATATTTGTCCGACCACTTTCTTTTTTTGCTCAACATAGTATGGATTAAAACATTAAGAAAGAAATCACACGAAGTACCATCACAACAGTCACAAGTCGACTACTGAGTGCATTAAATTTCCTGCAGCACAGATTGGCCAAGCAAATCAGTGTGATCACCTGCGGCCAATGATGGCCAAGCGTGGCGTGTCGTCATGAATATGAGTTGGGTGTGTGTCTTGACCTCCGCCGAACCCCTGAGACTGACTCACCAAACCCCTAGGGTTCAGTCGAGCCCAGGTTAAGAACCACTGGTCTAAATCCTGCCTGTTCTTCTGAAGTACTAGTACTTGTCCTACCTTCCTCTTTAAATTGCTGTGTAGAACTTGAAGCATCACATTACTTGGGTGACTTATCAAACTTCTTGTTCTCGCACTCAACCAGGTGAAGTTTTTTTTTTGGGAGTGAAATGTACAGTTCCTAGAACTGTACTTACCACTTTTTCATCACCCTGATTTTGTAAGTAGGGAGTTATTGTGTTACATGCTTTTGTATTTTGGGCCATTTCTAATTCTTCTATCAATGGTGCATTATTCAAGTCTCCTTTGGCTAACTTTTTCTGATTTTAATGCATTTGTTTATTTGTTATTGCAGTGGTCTAAGATGTCATGATCCAAGGCTTGTTTTTGTGTTCTTTCCTTCCTCAAAATGCCTAATTCTATTTAATGTAGCAGTTCCTAGTTGCTTTTGGTTAGGGTGTTGATGCCATTTTGCAGAACTTGGAGTGCAGCAAACTCACATTTTATAAAAATCTTTAAATATGGCAGCAATGTTCATTAATTTTCTGAACAACTTAATTCTGATTATGGCGCCCATTTCATCCGACTCTGAGTGAAGGCAGAGCACACCCTGGACAGCTTGCCATTACATCACATTGCAGAAACACACTGACGTCTACACAGCCTTCTCTTGTCAAAAGTTAGAAATGGTTCTTTTACATTCCTCTCACCACAGACAGTGAGAAACATGGCAGGCCTTTGATAACCCAGTTAGCTGCAGTGGAGGGACAGCAATGACAGTCATTCACACTGGGGCTTGGACCCCTGACCTTGGGATCAGTAATTCAGCACCTTACCACCGGGCCGCTACTGCCCTATGTTCATCCTTATGGCAGCCATGTCTGTATTTTTAAGTCCCGCCCGCCGTATTGAACATGTTTTTCTTCAGTTTGATTTTTAAATTTAGCAACATCATATAATAGTCGCTACCTTTTCTCAGATCCAGGGAAAACTGTGGTCTTTTCTAAGTTTGTCTAATTAAGCATCTTTCAATTAGGGGCATGCAACATAAAAATTCTTAACATTTTGCTTGGGCAAAGTGTGCTAGCTAGTTTGACTTCATCACTGCAGAAATGTTCCAGAATAATTTACAATAAAATATAATAATTTGTGTTCTTGAACCCAAAATATCCAAACATGTCTATCAATTGATCAATTGTAGCCTTACATTCTTTCATATTTCATTTACTTGCAACAATCAAGAAGTCTTTCTTGGCAGTATTCTTGATGTTACCATTCAGTTCTTTATGAAATTATTTCACTGTTTAATGTACATAATCTGATGTGGGGGCATTCACTTAAATTATGGTGATGCTGTGTGGACAAGAGTTGATTTTTTTTCTCTGTTTGCAATGAAGTTGAATCAACATGCTGGTGTTTGTTTTCATCAGCGCTCTACAATAGCTTGCATCCATCTTCAGCAATGTTCTCTCCAAATCCTGTCCACCTTGTATCAGACAAGTCTAGGTTATTATATCTTTCCACTTGCATAACATGTAGGAACATTCCACTTCTCTATAACTGTGTTATCCGTAGGTTTCAATTTTGGTGATGCTTGTGATACTCATGCCCTAGCAGCAGACTTTTTTTTTATTTTTTTTATTTTTTATTTTTTATTTTTTTTACATCCAGTGCCCTACTGCACTGTAGAAGGAAGTAAGTGCATGGTTGATATGGGCATGTCTTGGCGACATCCATCTCCTCTCTATAATTGCTTTACCTTAGTGTTACCTCCCAAGGATGAATTGCCTACTAAGGCTAATGGGCACCATTTAAACAAATGAGACAAGATGTACTGGATTGCAAGGCACCAGTAGTAGATGTCACCCAAGGATTTACTCTGAAAACCTAACATCATAACCCAAACTGTAATCAGGAAATTATCATCTGAAAAGAGCCTAGTTTTATTTGAAGAGTTAAATGAACAGAGTGAACTGTTTATTTGCCTCTGAGTCACCTATATCTTGAAATTACTAACTGTTACAGCCAGCGATAATGTTTATGAAATAATTGTACTATTCTGACAAATACAGAATATCCCAGAGTTGCTGAAGTATTAGAGTGCTAATCTTACCCTGAAGTAATTCTGGCATGAAAACCATCTTGGTAATTTTGTCACTTGGCTATTGTGATGAGATAAAGCAGTATAAACTCCTGACCAATTTTACAGAATACAGGAGTGGTAAGCCAGGTGGCCTTGATAATTGCTTAATATGTTCGGTCATATGGCATTAACTCTAGACAATGCAGCAGCCTTTTGCCATTATTACTTCCAGACCTACAAGATAATGTGAAATTAAATCTGGTGTTGAAGAAAGCCACCTTGGCCTGTGCAGGAGAGATGTTTTTTTTTTTTTTTTTTTTTTTTTTGTTAACTTTCCTGATCTATTCCAGGTTTCAATAATCTGTGTAGACATCAATGGGATTAAGGATCCAGACAATTCCCCTTTCGTTTAATGCCTCCTCTCCTCAAGGACTAGATTTCTCTATTGCCCACTTCAAAATTTTGCTCTGTAGGGAAAATTTCTTGAAAAACAAAAAAATTCATCTCACATAGTTAAGGAACAGGATGTGTCTGGTGAGTTTAAAATAGAAGTTATAATGTTGAGGAGAGAAGTAACAAAGTTGGGGAAAGAAGTGAGATGTAAGACCACAACATGGAAATTCCCAATGAACCCTGTATAGTCATTAGAAATTTTACTTAAATGTTTAAATGAATGGGATGTTTTATTTAAAGCGGAATCACAGTACCTGTTTGAAAGATCAGAGGTCCTCATTCAATATTAACTTGCTTCCTTGCAAGATTGGGGGTCTTCTCCCACGGAGCACTCTGTTTTAATATCGTGCCGAAATAATCGCGTCCGTCACTGTATTTCCGCCTTAAGGTCTCCTTCTGGTTCAATATTGCCCCGATTGTAGAGGGGTTTTGGCGATAACTAAATACAACTCTGCATGATCAATCTCAAAACAAGCCAACAGTCAACTCTCCTTCACGCGTGTGACAAACAGGAAGTATGGGTACAGGAAGTTCAGCTGTGCCATCCCGCCAAGCCAATGGGAGGCCAGCGGCGCGGGATGTTGGGAGACAGCCAATGAGAGAGCAACTCGCGCATCGTGAGAAATTTTGATTGGTGTGTTTGAATTTTGAATGGCAAATTTCATAAGAGGAGGTTGTTTTTTGTATCCTGGGGACGAAAACTTAGGAAAATGTTTTTCGTAACCCACAATTTTTGTACCCAGGGTTTTTTTTATATGCTCAGTTATTTTTTCTATATAATACAGAACTAATATAAAAAAAATAAGAAAATCCAACCTTTAATTTAAGTGTGTTTACCAAAAAAAAAAAAATCCCACATTAAGAAATAATTATTTTACAGCAATAAACTGTCACAGTTTCAGAGGAGGGTGGCTGGAGGAATCTGGGACTGCCAATCTGCTGTGAAAAAGGTTAATTTTATCTTTGCCATTGCTTCTCACTACTCTCTTGACTTTTGTGCACCAACTGAAACCTGGATTTCCTCATACAACTCTGCTTATGAATTCTCTCAAACTCTACATGCAACTAGGAAAGGTGGTGGTAGAGGTCTACTCCTGTTTTGAAGTTGGTGCTTCACATCACTTTTTCATCCAGACATCTCTTTCAGGCTTCATACAGTAAAAGTCTGCTCTCCAATCAACCTCCTCATTATTGCTATCTACGCTCTCCTGGACCTCTAGGACACTTTCCAATAGAAAATGGACACATTCCTCAGCACTTTACCACTGACAACATCCCTCTCACTCTTCTGGGAGACTTTAATTTCCCCTCTGACAAGCTCCAGTCCTCTTGTCTTCTCCCTCTTCTTTACTCCTATTCTTTAACTTTTAATAACTGTTCTCCCACACACAAAGGAAGGAATCTCTTGGATATTATTTTCGGTCATCCCTCTCCAGTCACAGGCATTAATTCTGCTCCACTACACATCTCTGACAACTACTTGGTTCCCTTTACTATCAACTTGCCTATTCTATCTAACACTAGATCTTAGTTTTCTTCCCCCACTTGACAAAACCTCCACACTGTATCTTCTTCATATGTTGCTTCCTCTACTTATCCTCCTAACCCAGTTTCCTTTTCTTCCCTACCACTCAAATCTGCTACTGACACTTTTCTCTCTCTACTCTGTGCTTCTATAGATATACTCTGCCCTTTATCTACAAAATCCAAGAAGACTTCTTGTTCTGCCCCTTGGCTTTCAGAGATACTCCGAAGCAATTGTAGACAACTCTGCAGCTGAGGCTTACATGGGTTCTCATACCACTGTTATGCAGATAATACTCAACTTGTTCTTTCTTTAATCCCCCTCTATTACTGATGTTTCTACCTGGAACTCTGCATGTCTGGCAGGTATCTCCTCATGGATGGTAGCTCAGCAGCTGAAGCTTAATCCCAGCAAGACTGAATTACTGTTAATCCAAGCTGATTTATCCACACATCACGATCTTGCGATCTCCTTGGACAATGCTGTGATCTCGTCTTCAGGTACTGCACGAAGCCTTGGAGTAACCATAGACAATTGCCTGTCCTTCTCTTCTCATATCACTAATTTTTCTTGATCATGTCAGTTCGTTCTCTTTAATATCTGAAGGATTCCTCATTTCTTTCCAGTAAGACCACTCAGACACTTGTTCAATCCCTTGTCATCTCAAGAATATATTACTATAACTCATTCCTGGCAGCTATTCAACCTCTGCAAATGATTCAGAATGCAGCTGCACAGCTTGTTTTCAATCTTCATAAATTTCCCTACACCACACTACTGCTACGATCTCTCCACTGACTTCCTGTAGCTGCTTGCATTCAATTTAATATACTAACACTTGCCAACAAAGCCAAAAATGAACCTGCACCTTCCTACCTCAAAGCACTTATCACATGTCACACTGCAACACGTTCTCTTAGATCCTATAGTACTTCTAGATGAATCCCTCCCACAACCAAGGGATAAAGGAAAAATGCATCTAAACGCTTCTCTATTGTGGTTCCAAGGTGGTGGAATGAACTTCTTCTGATCATCCAATGGGTCATTACAGACATTGTTCAAAAGAACAGCGTACCTTGTAAAGCAGTTCTCAGAAACAGTGGCCATACAAAATAATATTTTTCAGCAATTCAAAGGAAAGCAAAATCTTACAAAAAAAAAAAATACATTTTGCAAAAAGGATGGAAATGGCTGTGGTGAATACTTTCTTCCAGAAGAGACAGGAGCATAGGGTGACTTATAAAAACGGAGGTTGGAGCACACAGGTAGACTGCATCTTGTGTAGGTGATGTAATTTGAAGGAAGTCAGTGACTGCAAAGCAGTAGTGGGTGAGAGTGTTGCCAAACAGCATAGGATGGTGGTGTGCAGGATGACTCTGATAGTGAGGAAGGTGAAGAAGGCAAAGGCAGAGCAGAAGACAAAGTGGTGGAAGCTGAAAAAGGAAGAGTGTCGTGTTGTATTCAAGGAGGAGTTGAAACAGGCTTTGGGTGGTCAGGAAGTGATTCCAGATGACTGGACAACTACAGATAATGTGATCAGGGAGACAGGTAGGAGAATACTTGGTGTGTCATTTGGAAGGAGAAGAGATAAGGAGACATGGTGGTGGAATTAGAACGTGCAGGAGTGTGTTCAAAGGAAGAGGTTAGCTAAGAAGAAGTGGGACATAGAAAGGACCGAAGAGAGTAAACAGGAGTACAGGGAGACAGCATAAGGCGAACATAGCGGTGTCAAAGGCCAAACAGTATGATGACTTGTATGCTCGGTTGGAAAGTAAAGAGGGAGAAAATGATTTATACAGGTTGGCACAGCAGAGAAATAGAGATGGAAAGGACGTGCAGCAAGTTAGAGTGATTAAGAACAGAGAGGGAAATGTATTGACTGATGACAGAAGTGTGCTGGGAAGATGGAAAGAGCACTTTGAAGAGGTGATGAATGAGGAAAATGAGAGAGAGAAAAAGAGTAGAAGAGGTGACTGTTGAGGATCAGGAAGTAGCAAAGATTAGTAAGGGTGAAGTGAGGAGGGCATTGAAGAGGATGAAGAATGGAAAGACAGTTGGTCCTGATGACATACCGGTGGAGGTATGGAAGTGTCTAGGAGAGGTAGCAGTATATTTCTTGACAAGAACATTCAGCAAGGTCTCAGAGAGTGAGAGGATGCCAGAGGAATGGAGGAGAAGTGTGATGGTGCCCATTTTTAAGAACAAGGGAGATGTACAGAGTTGGGGCAACTACAGAGGGATAAAGTTGATGAGCCATGCGATGAAGTTATGAGAAAGAATAGGGGAAGCTAGACTAAGCGCAGAGGTCAGCATTTGTGAACAACAGTTTGGTTTCATGCCAAGAAAGAGCACCACAGATGCAGTGTTTTCCTTAAGGATGTTAATAGAGAAGTACAGAGAAGGTCAGAAGGAGCTTCATTGTGCCTTTGTGGATCTTCGAAAGCATTTGGCAGGGTGCCGGGAGAGGAACTCTGGTATTGCATGAGGAAGTCTGGAGTCGCAGAGAAGTATGTTAGAGTTGTGCGGGACATGTATGAGAGATATAAGACCGTGGTGAGGTGTGCTGTCGGTGTGACAGAAGAGTTCAAGGTGGAGATGGGATTGGGGTCAGCTCTGAGCCCCTTCCTTGTTTGCTATGGTGATGGACAGGCTGACAGACAAGGTTAGACAAGAATCTCCATGGACTATGATGTTTGCAGATGACATTGTGATCTGTACTGAGAGCAGAGAACAAGTGCAGGTAAATCTAGAGAGGTGGAGGTATGCCCTGGAAAGGAGAGGAACCCAAGAGGAACGGTGAGGTTACAGGGAGCAGAGATAAAGAAGGCGGAGGATTTTAAGTACTTAGGCTCAACAGTCCAGAGCAATGGAGAGTGTGGCAAAGAGGTGAAGAAGCGAATGCAGACAGGTTGGAATGGTTGGAGAAAAGTGTCCAGTGTGATTTGTGATAGGAAGGTATCGGCAAGAATGAAAGGAAAAGTGTACAAGACGGTGTTGAGGCCAGCGATGTTGTATGGTTTAGAAACAGTGGCCCTGGAGAAAAGACGGGAGGCAGAGCTGGAGGTAGCAGAGATGAAAATGTTGAGGTTGTCTTTGGGAGTAACAAGGATGGATAGGATCCGGAATGAGTACATCAGAGGGACAGCACATGTAAGATGTTTTGGAGACAAAGTCAGAGAGTCTAGATTGAGATGGTTTGGACATGTACAGAGGAGGGGTAGTGAGTATATTGGTAGTAGGATGCTGAGGTTGGAACTACCAGGCAAAAGGCCGAGAGGAAGACCAAAGAGAAGATTTATGGATGTGGTGAAGGAGGGCATGAAGGTAGTTGGAGTAAGAGTAGAAGATGCAGAGAATAGGGTGAGGTGGATGTGGATGTTTTGCTGTGGCGACCCCTGAAGGGGAAAGCCGAAAGGAAAAGACTAAAAACTAAAATCTCACTGAGATATGTCGTATACTATTTTAACACATATAATCATACATTTCAAAAACATTTTTTTTTTTTAATTTCAAGAATTCAAATTAATTCCTGACATAGCGTAGTTATTTCAGTTTTCTCTTCTTTTCCCACATTCTTCTTTAACAT
Source organism: Plotosus lineatus (assembly GCA_024760905.1). Lineage (NCBI taxonomy): Eukaryota > Metazoa > Chordata > Actinopteri > Siluriformes > Plotosidae > Plotosus > Plotosus lineatus. Next base: position 28,441,821 of record CM045729.1, on the reverse strand, counting down.
GTGAGTAATTACCCTACTTTACAGAGCAAGTGAGTAAAGGAGAGAGAGCTTGCTTGCCTGTGAGTGACAGGTTAGTGGAGCTGCCCTCACAAAGCTCCCCTTAATTCAGATAGACAACCAATTTACATGTAAGTGGATTCAGATGGCAAAGCCAAGGGCGCCCATGCCTCCAACTGTGCCCTTGCTCTCTCTCTCTCTCTCTCTCTCTCTCTCTCTCTCTCACATATTCCATGAACAGTACGATAGTGTTTAAGGTTGTGGTATTTGGATAGATTTTCTGAGGATTGAGACATTAATTTGAGTGAGTGCTTCTATCCCAAAAGCAGTTTTGGCTTTAGAGCCTTTTAATCCGAAAGTAAAGAAGTCTGGGAGAATTACAGCAGAAAAGGCCGCCAATAGATCACATGACTCTCAAGGGGAGATCAGTTGATCTGTGTAAGCTGTGTGTCTCTGTGGTGGGGTCTTTGTGTATTTAGCCTTGCATTTTCATTCAATTATTTGAGCATGTATCATACTTCATCACGATGTTAAGACAACAAACTTGAAGAAATTTTAATAACTAAATATGCTCTAAACTACATCTACACACATACACGCACGTGTCCACAAAGTGCATTTGGACCGGGAAGCGGCAGTTGCTCTGTTTGGCTCGGTAGAAGGCAGCTCATACGTTGCCAAACTTCCTGTAATCTTTCTTTACATCTGATCCAAATTCTGTCTCCTTGAGACAAATATAAACAGGCTTCCTGTTATAAGCCTAAGAGGCCCATAATGTCCCTTATATCGACCCCAATAATTATGTGTTATTGTACATTATCCCAAAATGTTATAATTAGTTACCATAACAAACATGTGGCACAGTGGCCATGTTGACCACACAATAAGAATGTTCATGGTTTGATTCCTAAACTCAGGTATTTCTGTGTGGAGTTTGTATGTTATTCCTGTATTTGTGTGGGTCTCCTCCAGGTACTCCGGTTTTCTCTCGCAGATGAAAGACAGGCAAATTAGGTTAATTGGCTGTTCCAAATTTGATTTTTGGATTTGATTTTAACATACAGTATTGTATTAATCCTACAAGGGAAATTATTGTCTCTGCATTTAACCCATCTAGAGTGAGCATACACACGTAGACAGTGAGCACGCACAACTGGTGGTCCCCGGAGAGCAGGTGGGGGTTAGATGCATTGCTCAAATGCACTTTAGCCATGAAAGTAGAGGAAACCCAGCAAAAAAGTACCCTGTAGTTTATTATATAAAGCCATTGTTTCATCCAAAAAAAAACTGTAGTGTCTTATAGGAAACTATATTGATTTGTGGAAAACTATAGTTACTGTTTGTTGCATATTGATAAACTATAGTTACATAATAAAAACCTGTAGTTCCATATAGAAGCATAGTTTCTTATTTAAAAAAAAAAAAGCATTTATACTATACATATTATCCTGTATAAAACTATTTTCTCACACAACTAGTTAAATATATAACTCATCTGACAGGAAACAATTCTGAGGCATGTGCATACCAGTATTTTAATAATGTACACACGGGCATAACTAAAAGTGACTCACTGGGTGACTCACTGGGTCAGTGCTGACTTTTATTGTAACACAAAATTCCTGTTTATCCCGAAAAGCAAGCAAAGGAGAAAAAAGAAAGAAACCTTATTGCAGTTTCTGTTCCCTTCAATGCCCCCACCCTCCACCCCACAATCTGGTCCTTAAACTCATATTTATGTAGTTTATTATATGTATTATATGTGTAAAGTTATTCCATCCTTGAATCACTACCTCATTGTGGTAGAACGTTTGCACATCCTAATTATTCTAGAAGCTATGTTATCAGGAGCATTATGCCCCTGGTAGGGTCTCCCAAGGCAAACAGGTACTAGGTGAAGGTCCAGACAAAGCGTGGTTCAAAAGACCCCTTATAGAGACAAATAAAAGGACATGGTTCCCCTTGCCTGAATGCAGGTCACTGGGGTCCCCCCAGGAGCCAGACCTGGGGGAGGGGCTCGAAAGTGAGTGCCTGGTGGTCGGGTTTCTGTCCATGGAACCAGACCAGGCCCAGCCTGAAAAGGAGACGTGGGTCCGCCCATGGACCCACCACCTTATTGAGGGGCTAAAAGGGTCGGGTGCATTATGAGTTGGCTGGCAGTCGAAGGCATGGGTTCTGTTGAACCAATCCTCAGCTACTGACTCTGACTCTTGGCACATGGAATGTCACCTCGATGGCCTCGAATGAAGCCTCAGCTGGTGTGTGAGGTTGTGAGATACCCATGAAATATCGTTGGATTCACCTCAAAGCATAGCTTGAGTTCTAGAACCACTCATCTTGAGAGGGGCTAGACCTTATTCCATTCAAAGGTTGCTCATGTGGAGAGGCAGCAAGCTGGTCTGGGACTCCTTGTTGCCCCCATTTCAGTGCCCACACATTGGGGTTCTCCACAGTTGAAGAAAGGTTAGCTACCCTCCAACTTCAGGTAAAGGCTGGTCCTGACTGTTGTTTATGCTTATGCTCCAAATGACAGTTCAGAGTACCTACCCTTCTTGGAGTCTTTAGGGATTGTTTTGGAGAATGGTACTTCTTGGGACTCTCTTGTTGTCCCGAGAGACTGGGCAATGATGATGTGACCAGGAAGGGTGTGATCAGTAGATACAGCCTCTCCTGTTTGAACCCAAATGGTGTTTCATTGTTCGACATTCTGTGCTCATCACAGTTTGTCCATCACAAACACCATGTTCAAATATAAGGGTGTCCATAAGTAGATATTCTTGGCCGCAGTTCAACTTTGTCGTTGTGTCACCAGAGTTGCGGCTGCAAGGTAGGGAATATGGAATTCAAATGGGCCATGTTTTGCACCTCCATTACTGACGTGGCATCCTATAGCTTCAGCGGAAGATTATCAGTGCCTGTTGTGGCGGTAACTTCCAAAACCGGTGATGAATACCTGCAATAAAGGGGACTTTCCGGCTGAAAAAAGTGTCCTATCAGGTCTTATTGGCCCATGGGTCTCCTGAGGCAGCAGACAGATACTGGCAGACCAAATGTGTTGCAACCTGTGCTGTTGTGGATTCAAAATCTCGGGAGCGGGAAGAGTTCGGTGAGGGCCTGGAAAGTGACTTTCAGTATCAGAAAAGTACCTGAATTACTATATTAATCTATAGGAACCTATCTGAAAACCTACAATAACCTATAGTATTTTCTACAGTTCTATATATTAATACCTATAGGAAAGTGACCAAAACATCTTAAGAACTTATAGATGTTATCTATGGCTTTTAACGAATAAGCAAATATTTCTGTCTAAAATACGGATGTCACACAAAAGTCACAAGAAGGACATGAAACAAAACTCCACTTTTCTTAGGGGTGGCAAATTGGTGGTCCATGTGGTGGTCAGAGGTGTGGAGTGGGGTGGCACTAATGCCTATGACTGGAAGTAACAGCTGGAAACTAGATCTCAGATTCCCTCCTTTGTATGTGGGAGAGCTGTTGTTAAAACTTAGAGAAAAGGGAATGAACAAAGGGATAAGGGAAGAGGACTGGAGTTTGTGAAAGGGGAGTTTCAAGTCTCCCAGAAAGGTAAGAGGGGTCAATTGGTTTGCAGATGTTTTTTTGTTTTTTGGGGGTTTTTTTGCAAAAAAAAAGTGACAGTCATAAATCAGTCATATTTTGTTTTGTTTTTTTGTCTGTATTAAAAAATGTAATTCCGCGATTGTTGCATGACTAATTTGAGAATGAAAAGCAACACACATGAATTGTCATTTGTATCAGTTGCTTTTCTATTGCACATATAGTGTGAATATTTCCTAAATTCATAAAAATTAAAGGGGGTGGTCACAAGCTCATTCATTTTACATTTATTTACAGCACTTAGAAGATAGTCTTAATGAAAATGACTTACAGAAGTGCCTTAAAAGCACGACACGTTCTCATGCTGGTTCACCAGCACATAGACTACATCTACCAGAAGTCAAAACTCAAGTGGTTTTGTGTGTGTGTGTGTGTGTGTGTGTGTGTGTGTGTGTGTGTGTGTGTGTGTGTGTGTGTGTGTGTGACATAGTGCTAATCTAAGTACTGCCAAAAAAGGTAGGTTTTCATCTGTCGTTTGAAGACACCCAGTGAGTCAGCTGTCCAGACATCGGGAGGAAGTTTACTACATTGGAGCCAGAACAGAGAAGAATTTATATGCATTTTTCTTTTGTCCCTTGGTAGAAAGAGAAACCAGTCTAGCAGTGCTAGAGTATATGAGGGAATGCGGTGTAGTGCAATGTGTGATAAGTGTTTTGAGGTAGATGGGTGCAGATCAATTGTGCTTATCTAGGCAGGCATTAGTGTTTTGAATTTAAAGTGAGCAGCAAAAGAAATTCAATGGACAGAATGTAGTAGTGGAGTGGTGTGGGAAAACTTGGAAAGATTGAAAAAAAACTGCAGCTGCACTCTGGGTCAGTTGTAGAGTGTGAGTTGCACCAGATGCAGACCTGCCAGGAGTGAGTTGCAGTAGTCTACCCTTGAGATGACAAGGGACTGAACAGGTATCTGAGTGGAGTTAGTGGAAAAAATGTACAAATCTTTCATATGTAAAAGAAGAGAAAACAACATGATTAAGAAAGTTTTGCAATATACGAAGAAAAGGACAGCCATTTGTCCATGGCTCCCTCATGGCTTCCTGTGGTGATTGATGGAGAGAGCACTGTGTTGTCCAGAGAAATTGCAAGATCTTGATGTGGGGATGAGTCGACTGAGATGAACAGCAGTTTAATCTTGTTGAGATTACATTTTAGCTGGTGGGGTATCATCTATGAGACGATACTTGCCAGGCATGCAGCGATATGGACAGAAATATTGGTGTCTGAGGGAGGAAAAGAGAAGACAATTGAGTGTCATCTCCATAGCAGTGGTATGAGAATCCATATGAAGATGTGAAATCACCAAGGTACCTTGAACAAAGGAGAAGAGAAGTGGAGCAAGAACTGAGCCTGGGGAAACACCAGTGGATAGTTGTTGTGGAGATGTGGATCCCTTCCATTTAACTTAATATGAGTGACCTTCCAGGTAAAAAGCAAGTCATTGCCATGTTGAGCCACAAATTCCTAGACTCCTTCGTTTGGAGAGGAGATTCTTGTGGTTGAAAATGTCAGATGCTGCTGAAAGGTTGAGAGGGATGAGGATTGATGTCATATTGGCTGATCTCGTAGCATGAAACTTCTCGGTTACAGCCAAAAGTGATAGTCTGGGTGTCTCTGATAGAATGGGTTGATTTTAAACTAGATTGATTAAAGACAAGGGTGGGGGCAGTGGTGGTCTAGTGGTATAAGGTGCTGGATTGCTGATCCTAAGGTTGGGGGTTCGAGTCCCCACAAGGTTGTGCAGCTCCCCCCCCCCCCCCCCCGTGCAGCTAACTGGGTTATCAAAGGTGGGCCATGTCTCTCACTGTCTATGGTGAGAGGCATGTAAAAGAACCAGTGCTGACCTTCGTAAAAAGAGTAGGCTGCAAAGCTGTCAGCATGTTTCTGTCCCTTGCTGAAAGGGTTGTGACAGGAAGAGCATCCGACGTAAAATCCTATGCCAAATCAAACGTGCGAATCATTCGCTGTGGCGACCCCTGATAAAGGGGAAAAAACGAAAGGAAAACTCATCTCTGATTAAAGACAAGGATGTTATTCTGTATAATATAGAAAGACATTTGGTTATAAATAGTGCATGCAATAATTTTAGAATAAATTTAGAATGGAAAGAGGGAAGTGATACTGATCTGTAGTTGCTGATGTCTGATGTGTCTTCCCATCAAAAATGTCAGCAAAGTCTTCGATGATCAGGAATGATGGGGCAGGAAAATCAGGTGGATTGAGTATGGATGAACAGATGTTGTGTTTTGCATAGGTCTTGTGCACCAGTGTCTAACTTCTTTGTCTTGTTTTTTTTATTTTTATTATTATTATTATTATTATTATTATTATTATTATATAGTCTTAGCAGAGTTCACATCAGATGAAAATGTAGATAGGAGAGCATGGTAGGAAGCCATATCTGATTCTAGTTGAGATCCCCTCCCCAGCTGCTTTAGGATATCCACAAGAGCCAGAGAGCAGGACAATTTCTTGTGTTTAGTAGATTGTGGACAGAGGAGATCCATAGATGAAGAATGTGAGGAGACAAAAGTAGCAACCCATTTGAGCTGACTCTGGCTGAGGGCAGAGTAGACCCTGGACAGATCATCAGGCCACTGCAGGGCAGAAACATGCTGATGGCAACACAATGGCCAACACTTCATGAACAACAGCCATGTTCCTTTGCATGTCTATTACCACAGACAGTGAGACACATGGCTGGCCTTTAACAATACGGGGGACACAGGAATAGCAGCTTGATGAAAGTGGAGCTTGAACTTACAACCTTCAAATAAGAAAGCAAGCTCTCTAAAACTGGGCCATCGCTAGTGTCTTCTCAGTTCTAATGAAAGGAAATTGTAACCCAACAGCAGATGAAGACATTCTGCAAAACTGTGTGATTTCAACTTTGTTGCACAGACTTTGGGAAAAAGCTACATATGGGTCTGATGGTCTAATGTCCATATACCTTTGTTCATATAGCGTATATGACATGAATCATGACCAAGTCTCCTGGTTTTCTGCACCAAATGTTATGATAAATTGTTTCCTTCTATGCTTGTTAAATTTGAGCATTAAAATAGAGATGATGGCTATGGTTAAACTTACCAAGTATGCCACATCAATGAAAAAATCACTGTCAGGAAAAGTTTTCAATTCTTGATTTTTTTGTGAAAAGATAGAGAGGAGTACTGTATACCGTACTGCGTTCTACCAATTAGTACAAGTGGAGCCACAGTCTGAAATGATGATGTACCACCAATATAAGACCTATTTATTTTAAAGTGAGATATATTTGGTTGAGGACTTGTGCAGTTCTAGCACAAAAAAATAACGGAATTACTTAATTGCAGTACTTCTACTCAGTCACATTGTTTATTTGCTTCTTACTTACATCAAAATCTTTAAACAACTTGTTTAACATACCTTTTTTTGCTATACTGTATTAATTCAATAAGGGAAATTATTGCCTTCGCATTCAACCCATCCCAAGAGAGCGCGAGCTCACACACACACACACACACACACACACACACACACACACACACACACACACACACATTAACATGTAAACAGTGAACACGCACATTGGTGCAGTGTGCTGCCACACACATTGGGGTGCCCTGAGAGCAGTTTGGAGTTATATGCAGTTTGGAGAGAATATCGCCATGAAGGTATAGGAAGGGGAAAGTACTTACTTCCCCTATCACCTCACTGTTAGTTCAGGAATCAAACTAGTGACCTTTCCATTTCAAAGCCACTATTGATCTTTAATCTTCTTTTTCTTTCGGCTGTTCCCTTCAGGGGTCGCCACAGCAAATGATCTGCCTCCATCTCTCCCTATCCTCTGCATCTTCTACTCTTACTCCAACGACCTTCATGTCCACCTTCACCACATCCATAAATCTTCTCTTTGGTCTTCCTCTGGGCCTTTTGCCTGGTAGTTCCAACCTCAGCATCCTACTACCAATATACTCACTATCCCTCCTCTGTACATGTCCAAACCATCTCAATCTAGCCTCTCTGACTTTGTCTCCAAAACATCTAACATGTGCTGTCCCTCTGATGTACTCATTTCTGATCCTATCCATCCTCGTTACTCCCAAAGAGAACCTCAACATTTTCATCTCTGCTACCTCCAACTCTGACTCCTGTATGCTACCTCCAACTCTGACTCCTCTGACTCTGACACTTTTCTCCATCAATTCCAACCTGCCTGCACGCGCTTCTTCACCTCTTTTCCACACTCTCCATTGCTCTGGATTGTTGAGCCTAAGTACTTAAAATCCTCCACCTTCTTTATCTCTGCCCCCTGTAACCTCAAAGTTCCTCTTGGGTCCTTGTCGTTCACACACATGTATTCCATCTTACTGAGACTAACCTTCAATCCCCTCCTTTCCAGGGCATACCTCCACCTCTAGATTTTCCTCCACTTGTTCTTTGCTCTCACTACAGATCACGATGTCATCTGCAAACATCATAGTCCATGGAGATTCTTGTCTTACCTCGTCTGTTAGCCTGTCCATCACCATAGCAAACAAGAAGGTGCTGAGAGCTGACCCTTGATGCAGTCCCACCTCCACCTTGAACTCTTCTGTCACACCGACAGCACACCTCACCACTGTCTTACATCTCTCATACATGTCCTGCACCACTCTAACATACTTCTCTGTCACTCCAGACTTCCTCATACAATACCACAGTTCTTCTCTCGGCACCCTGTCATATGCTTTCTCCAGATCCACAAAGGCACAATGTAGCTCCCTCTGACCTTCTCTGTACTTCTCTATTAACATCCTCAAAGCAAACACTGCATCTGTGGTGCTCTTTCTTGGCATGAAACCAAACTTTTGTTCACAAATGCTGACCTCTGCCCTTAGTCTAGCTTCCACTATTCTTGCCCATAGCTTCATTGTATGGCTCATCAACTTTATCCCTCTGTAGTTGCCACAACTCTGTATATCTCCCTATTGATCTTTAATCAATCTACTCAAAAACTTCACCTTCGTCCAAATAGGTTTAGTTTGAGTACTCCGGTTTGCACGTACAATTCAAAGACCTGCTCATTAGACTAAATAAATGTTCCAAATTGCTCCTAGGTTGTGTAGTCTGGTGAGCTGTTAAAGTTGTACCATGCATTTGAGTGATATAGCTTCTTTTGTTGTATCTTCATCTTGTTGTATTTTCATCTTGCAGTATACCAAACAAATGATCTGTGTCATGGTCTTCACTGTGGTATGAGCATGTTAGCAGAATGTACTTGCAATATCTTCCTCTTACTATTATCATGTTCAGCTGGTGTTTCTGCTTTGTTCGAGGGTATCTCCAGGAAATCTTGTGTTGGGGCTTTGTCTTGAAGAAGTTGATTACCCAGAGGTTGGAATAAGAGCAGAGCCTCAAGAGCCACTGTTCATTCTCATTCACCTTACCAGTTCCAAAGACATGAAGGCCATGAGTCATGATCTGCACCCACTCGAGCATTGAGATCACCCAGAAGAATGAGTCTTGGTTAGGGATACTTGATAGTTTCATCAAGTTTCTTGTACAACCTATACTTGGCATCGGGTGATAAGGAAAGATGGGTGCATAATCACTGACAAGGGTCATGGGCCCATTGGAGCTGTTGAGTCAGAGAGTCAGTATTAGCTCTGTTCCTTCACCACTTTATGCCAATCTTGCTTATAACCAGTAGTCTGCCACTTCCCGTGTTTTGTCTATGCCATGAGATGAAGCTGGAGTGATCTCACCATGGCACAAGCCTGAACAATATAGTTTGGGAGACAAGTTGTTGCTTATGGAGCAGGTTCTCCTCTCTCTATGCCACTGATGTTGTCCAAGGAAAGGGCAAAAGCCAATACAATTTGGGACCAGTGATGTCTCAGGAGTTGCCAGAACAAAGAACTTCGAACTGCCTTCGGGATACCAATTCTGAATTTTTCTTCGGGCTTTACACTCAGCCTTTCCAATAGGTAGGTATAGCCACAAGGCAGCAGATGTTTAACATTGGAGGCATGGTGGCGTAGTGGTTAGCACGTCTGCCTCACAGCAAGAAGGCCTGGGTTCGATTCCTGGCTTGGGCGTTTCTGTGTGGAGTTTGCATATTCTCCCCGTGCTTGTGTGGGTTTCCTCCGGGTGCTCCGGTTTCCTCCCGCAGTCCAAAGACATGCACAGTAGGTTAATTGGCAGTTCTAAATTGCCCGTAGGTTCGCATCGTGCAGAAGGCAATGGCAAAAAATTGCACGTGATGCAGGGCCCCTTGGCAGAGCAGTTCCGAGTGAGCTGAAAGGGCTACCCTGCTAAAAGAAAACTGAATAAATAAATTGGAGTTGCGCTTTTCTAAATGGGTTGCCTTACCAAGCTAAAGAGCCCATCAGCCCTCATGTCGCATGTAGTACCTGGTACCAGTAGTAGAAGTGACCTCAAATAAAAAAACTGAGTAACTGTGACCTAAAATAAAAGTATAAAAACAACATAATCTAGCATGACAGAATCATAAAATTACAATCTTCTTTTCCTTTCGGCTGTTCCCTTCAGGGGTTGCCACAGCGAATCATCTTCCTCCATCTCACCTTATCCTCTGCATCTTCTTCTCGTACACCAATTACCTTCATGTCCTCCTTCACCACATCCATAAAAAATAAATAAATTAAAAAAGTTATCATTGTAATTAAATATATGTTTTTTTTTTCTTTAGTTTGTTTTTGACTGCTTGCTTATTTACTATTTCTTGTTATTTATTAGTTTTCATACTTTGGCTTTTTCAAATAACAAATCAAGCAAACCTCAGCCTGTTACAACAGCATGAAAGAAATTAGAAATTTTCATGAGCTCTTTGCAATAAATGTTAACCAGGCTGTGTTATTGTTTGGCCAACAGTGCTGTGTGTAGTGGCTTTTTAATTTGTATGTTCTTTGTTGGTTGCGCAATACTTGAAGACAATAAGTTCACTGGGGAAGAGGGTGTGTCATCCTGTCTGCTTCTACACATGGGTATCTTGTGGTGACTGTCAGGAACATATTTACTCATAGGCTAATCACAAAAATAAGCAAAATTGCTGAAAAGGACAGGAAGGGCAGGTATGATGTGAATGTGTGAGGTTTTGCGGCAAACTTGGGGGGTTGCAAAACAGTTAAACAGAAAAGCCTCATAAGGATCGTGTGTGTGTGTGTGTGTGTGTGTGTGTGTGTGTGTGTGTGTGTGTGTGTGTGTGCGTGCATGCATGAATGTACGTGTCTGTGTTTGTGTTTGTAGGGCACATGCCCAAATTGTTTGTTCTCACGTAAGTGTGTTCCTGTACTCATCATCATGAACACAGTTGTAGTGCTGTGAATGCAGGCTTCACTCATTCAGAGAGGTAAAGGAGGATCCTACAAAAACACACACCCAAACAATCACTAAAAGTGCATTTCTTTTTTATTTATTTATTTATTTATTTATTTATACATAACAACCACCATCTCCTAAGTCAAATACCTAAAAGACACATTTAACTGCAAGGGACACAAAAAAGTTTTGGACAGGCATATACTCATCTTCAGTCTCAACATCCCATCTCTGTGTTTGTTCAGCCTAGCTTAATGGAATGTTGTGCAGTTACTTTCTTTCTCTCTTGTTCTTTCTCTTTTATCAGATAAAAGGTTATTCTCTAAACTTACTTCATTTGTTTAGTCCCTTAATCCACTCTTTTGCTTTTCAAACAGCACTGTAACACAGCAGAAAGCGGTGGGGGAGAGGAAGTATCCCGCTCCATTAGGTTGCCCATAAAAAGCATATCTGTGTAATATAATAGCTAAGGTAGCTATCTACAACATGAATAGTTCAGCCAAAATACACATAGGCATGCATATGAAGACAAGAATAAAAAAAGACACATGTATGCAAACACTTTCAAAGACACTTGGGTGTAAATCCCCATACACACAATAGACACGAACCATACCACACACACACACACACACACACACACACACACACACACACAGAGGCGCACACACACTTTATCAGCCTCATCTTGCTGTGATACCCATTTCTGTCAGTACTATTAAGTTTCTCTGGGGGGTACATGGGCCACAATAATGACCCACCAGAAGAATGACATAAGAACTAAGGAATGTCAGAATTAGCCCTCAGGAAAAAAAAAATGGCACATGGAATTCATTATGTTTATTGGTACACAACTGCTACATGCAGACCCCTTTCCTTGTTCCCATTTGTTCTTTCCCAAAGAGTGTGCTTACATTGCATGCTGGGGAGGGGGGGGTGACTTACTCTTAAGAGGTGGTTAAAACATAAAAGCTGCACTAGTCCTCGAGCTACATAAGGTTTAATTCACAGTTTATGATTAACTTGCTCTCTCTCTCTCTATCTAGTGCCTGAGTCGTAGGACAACCATTGGCGACCCGCCATGAAGGATAACGCCCTGGTTATCATCTTCATGGAGGTTTTCTTGGCAGGATTAGTGCAGTGGTTTGCCATTGCCTTCTGCACGATGTGAACCTACGGGAAATTTAGAATGGCCAATTAACCTACTGTGCATGTCTTTGGATTGTGGGAGGAAACCGGAGCACCCAGAGGAAACCCACACAAGCACGGGGAGAACATGCAAACTCCACACAGAAACGCCCAGGCCGGGAATTGAACCCAGGCCTTCTTGCTGTGAGGCAGATGTGTGAACCACTACGCCACCGTGCTGCCTATGATTAACTCTAGGGTAAAAAAAGTGATTCTCAGCGTCCTAGAATCATTCTGTGGCCGAAACAATGCAGACAGTGCACAGGGTGAAAATGTTGGTGACCTCTTTAAATAAAACCATGAATATTTGGCATAGAAATGTTGAAAATGTTTCCGTGAAGTGCATTGGAATATACAAAGTCATAAAAATTTGTATATAACCACTATCGTACAGAAATAGCTTTTGATTTGAGAACTATTTTTGTGTGTTAGAAAGTTAATGCTTGTTTTTGGCTACCTGTTTTGGTGTTTGGGCTTAACATCGGAAGAGTGGATGTAAAAGATTTTTTTTTTTTTTAGTTTGGGTTCCATCCACAGAATATATATATATATATATCGCGCTGCATCTCCATAATACCCATGATGCTTTTCGTGTGCCTTCGACCCATTGTTCATCACGGAGTTTACCATCATAGAGCTTAACTGGTAATTAAAACACACTAAAAGAGAGGCTTATTGACAACTTGTGTGCAAATGAGTAAAAAGGGGCATTGGTCATCTCAACTGTGTGTGTGTGTGTGTGTGTGTGTGTGTGTGTGTGTGTGTGTGTGTGTGTGTGTGTGTGTGTGTGTGTGTGTGTGTATATATATATACAGTGGGGCCAATAAGCATTGGGCAATGTAAAAATGTGCAAGTTCACCCATTTAAAAAGATAAGAGAGGATTGTAATTTTCATCATCGGTACACATCAAGCTTGTGAGATAGAATGTAAAAAAAAAAAACAAATCATTAACAGTATGAATGATGTTTGAACTGATTAGATGCATAAGAGACACCTTCAAACCTGCACACACCTTCGAACTGTCAGACTGCAGTCTTCACCATGACCAAGAGCAGAGAGCTTCCCAAAGACACCAGAGATAAAATTGTACAACTGCACAAAGCTGGGATAAGTCAAACTGCAATTGGTAAACAACTTTGTGAGAAAAGATCAACAGTTGAAAACATTATTAGAAAATGGAAGAAGTATAACATCACTGAGAACCTCCCTAGGAGTGGCGCTCCATGCAAGATCTCACCTCATGGGGTTCAAAGGATCCTGAGAACAGTGAGTAATCAGCCCAGAACTACACGGCAGGAACTGGTCACTGATTTGAAGACGGCAGGAACCACCGTCACAAAGATGACAATAACTAACACACTACATCGTCATGAGATGAAATCCTGCATTGCCCGAAAGGTTCCCCTACTAAACAAAAAACATGTAAAGGCCCATCTGAAATATGCTAAAGACCTTCTGGACGATCCAGAGGAGGATTGGGAGAATGTGATGTGGTCAGATGAGACCAAAATTTAACTTTTTGGTTTAAACAGCACTCGCCGTGTTTGGAGGAAGAATGCCGAGTTGCATCCCAAGAACATCATACCTACTGTGACGCGTGGGGGTGGACACATCATACTTTGGGGATGCTTTTCTGCAAAAGGGACAGGAAGACTGCACCGTATCAATGGCAACATGAATGGGGCCATGTATTGTGACATTTTGGGTAAAAACCTCCTTCCCTCGGTCAGAGCATTAAAGATGAAACATGGCTGGGTCTTCCAGCATGATAACGATCCAAAGCACACAGCCAAGAAAACCAAGGAGTGGCTCCGTAAAAAGCAGATCAAGGTTCTGGAGTGGCCTCGCCAGTCTCCAGACCTCAACCCAATCGAAAACCTGTGGAGGGAGTTAAAACTTCGAGTTGCCAAGCGACAGCCCTCAAACATCACAGCTCTGTGCAGATCTGTGCAGAGGAGTGGGACAAAATACCAACTAAAGTGTGTGCAGACCTGGTCAAGAACTACAGGAACAAATTTGACCTCTGTCATTGCCAACCAAGGCTACATTACAAAGTATTAAAAGTAACTTTTGCTGGCTGCCCAATACTTATTGGCCTCCCATTTTCACAAATAAATTGTTTAAAAATCATACAATGTGATTTCCTGTTACATTCTGTCTCTCAAGCTTGATGTGTACCTATGATGAAAATTACAAATCTCTCTTATCTTTTTAAATGGGTGAACTTGCACATTTTTACATTGCGCAATATTTATTGGCCTCTCTGTATGTTTGTGTGTGTGTGTATATATATATATATATATATATATATATATATATATATATATATATATATATATATATATATATATATATATATAAAACGCTCCCCGCGTTGACAGATGGAAACTGGGTGAACAGACCCCCTGCTATTGGGCAAATAGCCCCTGTGCTTCAAGGATTGGTCTTCTGGCCAGGAGCTAAGGGTAAGGTATTCCTGACAGAAACCTCATGGTACTGCTCACCACAAACAAGTCTACTCTGGCAGACTGGGTGGATGAAATCATCAATAATCACTAGATTCAACAGTCAGGAAGGCAGAGTAGCAAGGCACTGGGGAGTGCTTAGAGCATGTCAGAGCACAAGTGAAGGGCATGGTCATCTACGCATCTGATGCTGTCCCCAGACGTAACGACTCATCATGGATCAGAACCTCGGAGGCCGAGAGAGTGGGATTATCGCAGTGCAACGGCTCTTCCACTGAAATAACCTTCATGCACCGGTCTAAGTTGTGCACACAAACAAGACTTACAGTGATGGGGAACTGGCAAAGCAACAGGTGGAGATGACCACTGGCATTTGTAATCATGAACCTACACGTAGGCTGCTTTGGACATTGGTCGTTCTTCTTTGAACCCGGGGCAGCTAAGAAGTCTGACAGCATCTATAGCGACTGAGCAGCCCTATTCATGACAGCACTGCTCACCCAAGTATGGGAAAGGGCCTAGAAAAGGTGGCCTGAAAATTGCCTGTCCTACCAAGTCTGGCCAGCCCGCCGCAACTGGCAGATTATCCCCCTAAGCAGTCGCAACAATAAAAAACGTAGATAGAAGCTCATACTAGGGACACGGAACGTCCGTACCTTAATGGACAGAGACAAAATTGACAGACCACAAAGAAGAACAGCCGTGGTTGCCAAAGAATTGTCTCGCTATAACATAGACATAGCTGCCCTTAGTGAGACAAGACTAGTGGATGAAGGATCTCTTGTTGAACCATCTGATGCCTACACTTTCTTCTGGAAAGGCAAACCAGAAAACGAAGACAGGATTCATGGAGTCAGCTTAGCCATAAAGTCATGTCTGTTGAAACAGCTCCCAGACCTTCCAGTTGGTATCACCGAAAGGCTAATGAAACTTCGCTTGCCACTTGACCAAAAACAACATCTCACAATAATCAGTGCCTATGCACCAATGCTGACAAGCACAGAAGACACCATAGAACAGTTCTATGTTGACCTTGATTCCCTTCTGAGCTCTGTGTCTTCCAGTAATAAACTCATACTGCTCAGTGACTTTAATGCCCGAGTAGGTTGTGACCACTATCGATGGGAAGGTGTACTTGGCAGACACAGTGTGTGCAAGATGAACAACAACAGTCTTCTTCTGCTGAGTAAATGTGCGGAGCACAATCTAGCTATCAGTAAGACCACATTCAGGATGGCTGATGAGTAAAAGACCACATAGATGCACCCAGACTAGTCAGTGGCACCTCATTGACTATGTTATTCTTCGCCAGCATGACATTAAAGACGTCCTAATAACAAGAGTAATGAGGGGTGCAGAATGTTGGACAGATCATAGGCTTGTGTGCACAATCCTTTGATTGCACATAGCTTGCCACTTCCCAAGTAGGCCAAAGCAACCTCGTGCAGCTTTCAACACAGCCAGACTCCAGGACCCCTCCTACCTTGGTATGTTCAAGGACAGTCTGGACCAAAAGCTGTCCACTACAAGACCACTGACTGGAGACCCAACTCACAAATGGGAAACACTCAGGGGTATGATACAGGAAGTCACATGCGTACTCACCGATGAGAGCACAACCAATCGTCTTCATCTATTCGAGAGATAAACCAGAAAAAGTGTTAATTAGTAATTATGTTGCAAATATTATTAAATAATACAGTAGCAGAGCAGAACAGACAAAGCAGCACCAATTCAAATGCTCATTCTTAATATCACTGTAGGTGCCATACAGTCAGTTTTTAAAATAAATAAATAAACTAAATCCTACAGTGGTTTACATAAGTATTTACAAACTTAACACTCCAAGAAAACCACCTCTACTATAAAGTATGGTGATGACAATGTTATGCTCTGAAGATGTTTTTCATTGGTAGAGACTGGGGAAACTGGCCAGAATTGAGAGGAATGGTGCAAAATATAGAGAAATTCTTGAAAAAAAAAAGATAGGGGTAGTGGAGGTGTATTGTTATGCACAATCAAGTTATGTAGAAGAGATGTTATGAACTATTAAGGGTTGTTTTTTTTTTTTTTTAGAATTAAATGGCTGGAATGTAATAATGTAAATGTAGCTGAAATGGAAAGTGTTGCAGCTATCTTTAGTGGGCTGCAGTGAAACGTGAGGCTGGTAATTGCTGGCAGCCAATATGTCTGGATTTTTGTTTGAGCATGTTGCCTCTACACAGCTTGTTTATTGCCAGAGACAGACTATTTCTTCTTTGTAACCCACAAACTTTACAAAAACCCTTATGAATTTGCTTATGCACACGCTTCAGCTATGCTTGCAAATTTGTAAAAAGGTGTCTGTCTGTGTCATACCATTTGCAATCAAAGTTCTTTTTTTTCCTTTTTTAAGCCTGGTAACCTACTGAAGTTTTGTTTTAATGACACATTAGTGTGTGGTTCTGCTTTGTGTTTGCTTATATATGAATGCTTTCATAAGTCTGTTTGTGATTGAGTCAGACTCTTGTATGCGCACACTTGTAAGGTGTGGGCTGACTTAATAAGATTTCAACCTGGCCGCTTCAACCCAGCTTTTCCTCGATTAACTATCAGATTGTTACCCCCTTTGAAAATGCTGTCTGTTTTGACAATGATATCAATATCCTGGAAATAGAACATGCCACACTTCAGGAGTTCAGAAACTGAGAAGGCATAGACAGTTTGGATAATTCTGACAATTGTTTACTATAACATTGAACCACTGAACTTATTTTTTTAGTACTCTCACATGGGGACACACATATGGCAACATAATCGTGCACTTGAGGCACACACACAGTTCTTCACTTGATCAAGCATGGTGCATTCTATCATTCTCTGTTTTTAATCGTTCTTATGAACACAATAAAACACACAGAAAGAAATAGACCAGGAAGGCCTCCAGCCTGAATCTAACAAACACACACCTGTGAGAGTAAAGTGGATTGTCAAGAGAAATCCCATGCAAATACATTGAACACAAACTTCCACACATAAATGCCAATGCTCTCGACATTCTAACCACTACACCACCATGCAGTCCCTCCTGGGCAGTGGCATATGCACTCTGTGGGTGAATGTTGAAAGGTTGCTGAGAAAAAAACAACCCAAACAGAAGGGTGTCAGGCTGGTGTAACCCAAACCAAGTGAAAATAAATTCACAATTTTCTCACAGACTATTGACATCAATGAAACAGTACAATAACTTGTGCTTAAATTTAGCTTCAAACAAATGTGAGCCCAGCATGACTGGTTCAGCAGTTAATATGTGCACTACTGTGTAATATACCTTAAGTTTAAACACAGAGTAGACTGATCTATCAGTTATATTGCACGAAGCCCACGGGCCGCTCCAGTCTTTGTGGAATTACTCGATTACTCCTATATTGTGCATAACATTGACTTCATCCTAAATGACATTTTTCTTGTGTTCAGCTTACTTGATTTTCTACGATACATCTAGAGAAGTTTCATTGTGGTGATCAGTGAAGTTAATTGGACCATCTTCTTCTTTTCCTTTCAGCTGTTCCCTTCAGGGGTCGCCACAGCAAATCATCTGCCTCCATCTTATCCTATCCTCTGCATCTTCTTCTCTTACAACAACTACCTTCATGTCCTCCTTCACCACATCCATAAATCTTTTCTTTGGTCTTCCTCTAGGCTTTCTGCCTGATAGTTCCAATCTCAGCATCCTACTACCAACATCGTACTACTCACTATCCCGCCTCTGCACATGTCCAAACCATCTCAATTTAGCCTCTCTGACTTTGTCTCCAAAACCTCTTCTCCTTTCCAGGATTTAGCCTCTCTAGGTTTTCCTGCACTTGTTCTCTGCTCTCACTACAGATCACAATGTCATCTGCAAACATCATAGTCCATGGAGATTCTTGTCTAACATTGTCTGTCAGCCTGTCCATCACCATTGCAAACAAGAAGGGGCTCATAGCTGACCCTTGATGCAGTCCCACCTCCACCTTGAACTCTTCTGTCACACCAACAGCACAATGCGCCACTGTATTACATCTCTCATACATGTCCTGCACAACTCTAAACATACTTCTCTGCCACTCCAGACTTCCCATACAATACCACAGCTCTTCTCTCGGCACCCTGTCACATGCTTTCTCCAGATCCACAAAGGCACAATGCAGCTCCCTCTGACCCTCTCTGAACTTCTCTATTAACATCCTCAAAGCAAACATTGCACCTGTGTTGCTCTTTCTTGGCATGAAACCAAACTTTTGTTCACAGATGCTGACCTCTGCCCTTAGTCTAGCTTCCACTATTCTTTCCCATAACTTCATTGTATGGCTCATCCAGTTTATCCGTCTGTAGTTGCCACGACTCTGCACATCTCCCTTGTTCTTAAAAATGGGCACCAGCACATTTCTCCTCCATTCCTCCGGCATCCTCTCACTCTCTTTCTTGTCAGAAAATCTACTGCTACCTCTCCTAGAAACTTCCATACCTCCACCAGTATGTCATCAGGACCAACTGCCTTTCCACTCTTTATCCTCTTCAATACCCTCCTCACTTCACCCTTACTGATCTTTGCTACTTCCTGGTCCTCAACAGTCACCTCTTCTACTCTTTTTTTCGCTCTCATTTTCCTCATTCATCAGCTCTTCAAAGTACTCTTTCCATCCTCCCAGCACACTTCTGTCATCAGTCAATACATTTCCCACTCTGTCCATAATCACTCTAACTTGCTGCATATCCTTCCCATCTCTACGCATCCCATCATATGCCCTCTGTTTGGCCTTTGACACCGCTATCTTCACCTTACGCTGTGTCTCCCTGTACTCCTGCTTACTCTGTTCGGTCCTCTCAATGTCCCACTTCTTCTTAGCTAACCTCTTCCTTTATATGTTCTCTCTATGCTTATGTGGGTTTCTTCCTGGTACTTGTTTTGTTCCACAGTCCAAAAATATGCACAATCGGACAATTATTCATTCATTCATTTTCTGTAACCACTTAATCCTAATTAGGGTCTCGGGGAGGCTGGCGCCCATCCCAGCCGACTTCGGGCAAGGGCAGAGAACACCTGGACAGCTCGCCAGGCCATCGCGGGGCAAAAACATGTTGACAGCTATGTAGCCTACTCTTGTCGAAAGGCAACAATAGTTCTTTTACAATGTAAATTACATACATCCCACCATAGACAGTTAGAGACATGGCTGGCCTTTGATAACCCAGTTAGCTGCACTGGAGGCAGTAGACTAATTACTAGTTCCAAATTGCTTAAGGTGTGAGAGTGAGTATAAATGGTTTTGTATGTTTAGACCTTGAGGTGGTCTTCATCCAGAGTCAACTGAGATGGGTGCCAGCCTCCCTGCAATCCAATTTAGGATTAAGCGGTTTAGAAACTGAATGAATGACTAACAGAATTTACAAAATCGCCAGTGTGCATACTATATACTGTAATTCTAAATCACACCATTAACATGTGTTTGTAAAGCATTTTAAAGTCTTTCTTTGCCTTAAAGGTGAATGTGCCTCATTGGGCCACTCTAATCCTTTGAATAACTATATTGCTTATATTCCTTATATGTTGTGGGTCTCAGTGAAGAAAAATTTCTTCCTTGTGTTCCATGGCAATCAGGAGCCATGTGAGATAACTACACCTAATTCAGTTTGATATAACTTTTTATAGAGCATTTGTAATGTTACAAAACACTAACAAATCACTCCTAAATCATACTTTCTTACTCTAAAGTATTATTTGTGCTTCATCTATAAAGCTGTAATATACTGTAGCTATCAGACCACAAACTGCCATTGAACAAAAAAAAAGCCTTTTATCATCTGGGAATAATCTCAGTTTTATAGATTCAAACGAGAAGTGTTAGAAAAACAAGCAGATGTAAGGTTTTC
The DNA here is from genome assembly GCA_024760905.1 of Plotosus lineatus. Classification (NCBI taxonomy): domain Eukaryota; kingdom Metazoa; phylum Chordata; class Actinopteri; order Siluriformes; family Plotosidae; genus Plotosus; species Plotosus lineatus. Next base: position 28,421,335 of record CM045729.1, on the reverse strand, counting down.
TAAACCATTAAGAGGGCCCAGTACATAAGGTATTAATTATTATTAAAACAAAATAATATCTGTAAAACATTTCCAATTTTACTCTAGAACTGAGAGTAAATATAAAAACTATGTATAACACTCTTACAGCGCTCACTCATTCATTGAACCGATTGATCCTACTAGGGATACAGGGTCATCGTGTGTGTAACACAGGCCCTGTTATTGACAGTATGATGTCATGTAGACTGTTTGTGTGTATTACCCATGCTCCATTTTTTCACAACAGGAACAGTCTCATAAAAATGTTTATATCATGGTAACACCATCTCATGGCCCAGGGTTTAATTAAGGTATTACCCATTTAGTTTGGTGTACTTTAATACACTGCTGACTTTTCTCGATGTGGACAATAAAACAGAGACACTCTCTCAGTGTGATTCTCTGTGGGAAGTGTTGTACAAAGTGTTGCTTACATGTCTCATTATCAGCATGTAGCTTTACCTTTTTGTGTTTACTTTCACTGTTTTGACTTGTGCCTACCCTCTTGTTTTGATGACTAATTTTCCTATGGTTATCTGTCTGCCTGATCAAGTGAGCTCTGCCTGTTTTTGATTATGATTCTGGATTGTAATTATGGGCTGTCTGCCTGTGCCTTATTAAACCCACCATTTTATCTGTTATTACATTTTAATTAATATCTACCATGAAGTGAGAAAATGAGCCTGTATTGGACCAGCTTTTCTCCTTATCAATTGCCATTAGAAGAATGAATGCCTCTTCCTGCTCAAATATTTTTTTTTTTGTCATACCACTAAACCAGTGGTTCTTAACCTAGGTTCAATCGAACCCTAGGGGTTCGATGAGTCGGTCTCAGGGGTTCGGCTCAGCCTCTGCCATGGATGTCAAGACACACCCGACTCATCATGTCAATTAGTGATGACATGCCCCGCTTGGCCATCACTGGCTGCAGATGACATTTCATTTCTTGGTCAATCAGTGCTACAGGGAATTTACTGCGCTCAGTAGTCAATGTGTGACTGTCGTGGTAGTACGTCGAGTGATTTTTTTTTTTTTTTTAATATTTTAATCCATACTAATTTTGTGGATCAAAAAAAAAGAAAGTGGGCGGACAAATATGTACAGCATGGATTCACATGCATCACAGAACGTGATGGGATTCGGTGTCCTATCTGCATGATTTGCAATGCCAAGTTGAGCAACTCTAGTCTTGCACCGGCAAAACTAAAGGAACACTTCTTGAAACTCCACTGGAGATGGGGAATACAAGAACACAACGCTTGCTGAATTCAAGGTGAAGAGAGAGCCAGATTCCAAGAAAAGGCCACTCTGCCTGCTCTTGGATTTGTACACATTAACAAACCGATCCTCACAGCATCGTACGAGGTTACTTACCTGATCACAAAGCAGGGCAAGCCACACACCATTGCTGAAACGCTCATAAAGCCAGCTGTATCAAAGATGGCGAATCTGATACTCGGAACAGATGCTGAAGGTAAATTATCCCTAATTCCTCTTTCAAATGACACCATCAGCGACAGAATAGAGGACATGAGTAAAGACATCTTGGCTCAAGTAGTCGCAGATCTGATCTCAAGCCCAACAAAATTCAGCCTTCAACTCGACAAGACCACAGACTAGTCTAAGCCAGTTTGCTGTTTTTGTGCGCTATTTGAAAGACGACATGAATAAAGAAGAATTTTTATTTTGTAAGCCTCTTACAACAACAACTCAGGCAGCTGATGTGAAGAAGCTTGTGGATGACTTCTTCAGAGACAACAATCTTTCATGGGATATGGTTTCTGCAGTTTGTACGGACGGAGCTCCAGTTATGCTGGGAAGAAAGTCAGGTTTCGGTGCGCTCGTAAAAGCCGATGCACCACACATCATTCTTACGCATTGTATTCTGCACAGGCATGCGTTGGCAACAAAAACCTTGCCTCTAAAAATGGCAGAAGTATTAAAAACTATAATGGAATGTGTGAACTATGTTCAAAATAGTTCTCTGAGGCACCGCATCTTCAGTGAGCTGTGTAAAGAAATGGGCTCTGAATTCGAGGTACTTCTGTACCATTCTAATGTTTTATGGATATCCCGGGGACAGGTGCTGAATCGTGTTTTAGCCATGCATGTGGAATTAGCCCTGTTTTTGCAAGAGCACCAACATTCTCATGGAGATTGCTTCAAAAATTCTGAATTCATTCTCATTTTAGCATACATGGCTGATATATTCGCAGCTCTCAATCATCTCAATCAGCAGATGCAGGGTGGTGGAGTCAACATCATGGAAGTGGAAGAAAACCTGAAGGCTTTTCAAAAAAGGCTACCATTATGGAAACGACGAACAGAGAACAATAACTTCGTAAACTTTTCCCTTCTGGACGACTGTGTGAGTAAAATCGAAGATGTGTCTGGAAACGGAGACATTTCTGTAACCTTGGAACTAAAGCAAGCAATTGCCACGCACTTGCGTGTAGATGAGCTTGCAAGAAAGTCATATCCAGCATGGGTGAGACAGCCGTTCATGTTTGCTGTTGAGACAGCAAATGTCAATGATGAATACCTTGACAAAGTCATTGAAATTCAGCAGAGCCAGGTTCAACAACAACTCTTCAGAACAACAATGCTCTCAACGTTTTTGTGTTAACAAATGGAAAAGTATCCAGTTATTGCTAAGAAAGCCCTGGATTTTTTTATACCATTTGTTACAACATATCTTTGCGAGCAATCCTTTTCGAGGATGCCGGACATGAAAA
>CM045729.1:28361079-28413579 GCA_024760905.1 Plotosus lineatus | reverse complement strand
CATCCATTTTCTTAAATGCTTAATCCTAATTAGGGTCGCGGGGAGGCTGACGCCCATCTCAGCCGACTCTGCGCGAGGGCAGAATACATTGCAGGGCAGAAGCACGCTGACAGCTATGCAGCCTACTCTTGATAAAAGGTCTTTTACATGCCCCAAATCAAAAAAATTTTTTTTTTTTTTAAATTAAGCAATAACAACAGAATGCAATGATTTTAAATTTGATGAGAGGTACACATCTCAAATAATTTGGGATAGTGGCAACAAAAAGCTGAAAAGGTAATTGGTACTAAAAAACAGTAAGAGTTTTACAATCACCGTAGCCGACCTAATGAGCGCCCTGCTCCAATAACACCCCCCCTCCCCCTACTGGGAGCAAAATAGTAGATCAAACTCACCAATTTTATTCGATCAGTTTCTGTAACGGTAAAATGAGCTGCCACCCATCTCAGCCAGCTCTGGGGGAGGGCATAAACATGCTGACGCTATGCAGCCTACTCTTGTTAAAAGTCAGAAATGGTTCTTTTACATGATTCACACTATAGACAGTGAGACACATGGCCAGCCTTTGATAACCCAGTTAGCTGCACTGGGGGGATTGCAGTGACAACCACTGACAGTGTGACTTGAACCCCCAACCTTAGGCTCGGTAATCTAGCACCTTACCACTAGGCCTCCACTGCCCTTGCTTGAATTTCATACTTGTTAAAAAAAAAAAGCTTGGAGGGGGGGGGGGGGGAGGTAAGGAATGCAGAGGGTCAATTGATGTCAACATTTTTAGTGTGTGCGTGTGTGTGTGTATACTTTCATTATACATGTATACATTGAATAGTAATATGGCCTACACTGAGTAGTTGAATGAAAATACAGTACTTATTAACTGGCCAGACATTAAGACAAGAACACAACTAAGTTGACTTAAAAAAGACCAATGTGGAAAAAAGAAACAAAATCATCTCTCCAATGGATCAAAGGTCAAGGTGATTTCATTTGATACTTTCTTAGGAGCACTATGAGTTGGGAACAGTAGGGAATAAAGCCTCAGTTAGTGATGTTCTCCACAGTGCTATCTTTATTGACTTTGATATTCAGTTTGATGAGTGAAGTATTTTATTTTATTTTATTTTTTTCCAAATTTTGTTTGGGCTCACTCTCATTACTCTGACACTGCACCACATGTGTTAATTATATGTTTGATTTGGATCTATTCCTTATTTATACTGACAGTAAGTGGCGTTTCTTCTGAAAATGGTCAAGAACTTAATCCCATTCAGTGACTGTTTTTAATGAATTAATTTTACATATTTATGTTTGGTGGCAAAAGGAGGCATTGCCACCTCTCGCCCCCTGGTCGATTAGATTACTGTCTGTATTTATTTTTTATTTTTAGCTTACGTTTAGTGGCTTTGTGTTCTTCTTGTTTGTCTCTCCTGTTAGGGGTCTCCAGCGTGAGTCATCCTTTTCCATCTCGATTTGCCCTTTGCATCCCTGTCCATCACACCAATCACCTGTCTGTGTTCCCTCACCACTACTACAAACTCCTCTTTATCTTCCCCTTACTGCTTCCTCTGTCCAGTAGTTCCATTCTCAACATATATCTAACAGGCCATCCTCTGAGCATGTGCAAACCATTTTAACCTGTGCTGTCCCTCTAACATATTCGTTTCTAAGTCTACCCATTATTTCCACTCCCATCATCTTCATCTCTGAGAGTTCCAGCTCTGATTCCTGTCTTTTAGTCAGCAAAACCATCTGCAAACTGTACAGTATAGCTGGATTCAGTACCGTCCTTTACTCTTTCAGATACCCTCCTCACATAAATCACTACAGCCACTTTATTCTATCCATTCCACTTCTTAACATAATTAATGTCATCCAATCATTCATTTATTCATTCATTTATTTCCTCAACTATTTGATCATAATTAGGGTTATGGGGAGGCTGGCACCCAACTCAGCCAATTCTGGGGAAGGGTGGGGTACACCCTGGATGGCTCTCCACGCTATAGCAGATCCAACACTCACACCTACCGGCGATTTGGACAGCCAACTAACCTACTGTGCATGTTTTTGGATTGTGGGAGGAAACCGGAGTACCTGGAGGAAACCCACGCACACGGGGGAGAACATGCAAACTCCACACAGAAATGTCGAGCTGGGATTTTTTTTTTTCCCTTGGTTCTTTGATCAGTTCATTGTTTATGCTAGGTGGCACAGTGCTGGGGTGGTTAGCACATCTGCCTCACAGACAAAAAGTCCTGATTTCAAGTCCCAGGCTTGGTGAAAACATTTCTGTATGGTATTTGCAGATTCCCCTATTTGTGAGTGCACACTATATATATATATATATATATATATATATATATATATATATTTTTTTTTTTTTTTAAAGTCTTGGCTCTTTCAACTCGCTCAGTCTCTCATATGTCAAACTGTTTATTCATTAGGGTCACGGGAAGGCTAAAGCCTATCTCAATGACACTCTGGCACAGTGTAAAGGCATCGTATGCCCTAAACAGATCAGTACACTATTTCAGGGCCAACATACACAAACATTCAGCTTGAGATTCACACCTAGGAGCAATTTGGAATAGCCAGTTATCCTAATGTGTATGTCTATGGACTGTGGAAGGAAAGTAGAAAAAAACCCATGCAAGTCTCAGAGAACATGCACACACCACACAGGCCACCCAAGCTCAGTACTTGGACACAGGACGTTTCTGCTGTGGGGCAAACATGCTACCCACTATGCCATTGTGTCACTTCTTGGTTGTCATACTATGATATATAAGCAAAGCTTTGCATTTCTTAAGGCAAGCATATGCAATAATTTGTCCAATCTCAACCAAACTGCCATATTGGAAGTCGACTATAAACTTACAGAAACACTTGGCCTGTTTACTCACTGAGAGCCTGAGGCTTGAAATTGTCTCTGTGTTCTCTGGATGGTAAATGGATGGTATATTACCATCACTCCCGCACTATTGAGGAAATCAGAAAGTGGGTTTTGGACATGACACTAATTCTGTCTGACTCAATTCTACCACAGCAGACACAGGCCAGGGGAAGTGTACATGTGTGCGTGAGGTAAGGGGCATTACTCAGCACACTGTTTACAGCAGGGACTCCCAGCTGTCTCGCCCATGAAAGTCTGGTTTACTTTAACTTGTCTGTCAGAGTGGAATGCATAGCTAACTCTGGGTACAATTTGTCACTGTATTGGAAAATATGAGGAAGTGGCACTATTCTTTTTTTTTTTCTCTTTATCTCATTCAGTTTTATAAACTTGATCTCACCTTTATCCTTTCACAACATGAGGGGAGGCAAATCATTCGCCTGCACTCTTTATCTCAGTTCAGTTCATTTTCTGTAACCGCTCAATTCTAATCAAGGTCACGGGGATGCTGGCGCCCATCCCAGCCAACTTCGGGCGAGGGCAGAGTACACCTCGGACAGCTCGCCAGGCCATCGCAGGGCGGAAACACGCTGACGGCTTTGCAGCCTACTCTTATCGAAAGTCTGCAATGGTTCTTTTACATGCCTCACACCATAGACAATGAGAGACATGGCCGGCCTTTGATAACCCAGTTAGCAGCACTGGGGGACAGTGACAAACTTGTGGAGAGTGGGACTCGAACCCCCAACCTTTGGATCAGCGATCCAGCTCCCTATACCACTAGACCACCACTGCCCACTCTTTATCTCTCAGTATTAAAATGTCTGTCACTAATATTACTATTTGAAGCCTGGAAAATTACTATTTGAAGCTTGGGAAAATGCAGTAGAAACCACCTGTCATTTTTAATCTTCAACTAGCCTTGCATTTGGTCACATTGTGGTTATGTGGTTCCCCGACAGCAGATTGCAGGGTGAATGTTTAACTGATTTTGATAGAAGCCTGAGCCTTACATTTGATTTGTTTGATTTTGTCCAGAGGCCAGCTGAATGTTGGCTGGAAAATGTCCAGAAAGTTTGAATCCAGTAGCCTCATCTCTTGCCAGCTACTTACACTGAGAGTTTGTGGGATTAGAACACGGTGACATCAACTCCGAGTTCACTTGACAATATCACCCCAGTATACTAAATGATTAATTTAACACCAAAACCATGAAATGCTCAGTACAAATTGCAGTCTGACAATATCAACACAGAAGTCAGAGGATTTTAATGTAATGAAATCTGAAGGCATCACCGATTCTGTCTAGTGAATTAGGGAGTGGTGGAAAGGTATCAGGATATATTAAGTAGGGCATGACAGTTTATTTAACACATGGCATGTAAAAGGAAATTTCTTTTGGAGTTTGGGGTGGGGTTACGTCGGTGATTTGTGGTAGGTACAAGAAGAGGCATGATGCAGAATCCCTTTCTGTGTGTCAGAGATTAACAGAGTGCATGCCTGATCTCACTGTCTTATTTTTTATAGCCAACTTTTGTTTTAAGTCTTTCATTGCAGTTGGTATAGAAAATAATCTTTCCCCTATGAAAGATTAACATTTTATTGCTTTGCAGCCTAAAATGAAGACACATTTACTGAATACAACTTATATCAGTGAGCGGCATGGTGGCTAGTGGTTAGCATGCCCTCTTCTTAGCAAGAAGGTTCTTGGTTTAAGTCTCGGGTTTAGACGTTTCTCTGTGGAATTTACATGTTCTTGCACTTCCATGGGTTTCCTCAGGGCACTTTTGGTTCATATTCCAGACATTTACATTAGGTTAATTGGGTCATTCTCTGATTCTGGTACCATACAGTGTGACATTTCGTAATATCCAAATGTCAATGTAGTTCAACTTATTTTCTTCTGTAATGACCAAACACTTATGAACCATTGTTACAAAGGCAGTTCTTCATGCACATTTTTATTTGTCACAAACATGAAAATTCATTCATGTATGGGCACACAATTCATACCATTTGTTTTTGATCAATAAATTAATTACTCTTGGCTTTGTCTGAAATAAAAATTCACTTCAAGTGGTCACTCAATTGTACGATGAAGGTCATAACATGGAACCTTACCCCTCACAGGAAAAATGGGTCAGTTATACATGTAACTGGAATGAACACCACTGGTTCAGTAAATTGAATAACTTCACATAAATGCCTGAAGTACCCTTGACCAAGGCACCTAACCCCAACTACTTTCCAGGTGCCCCCAATGTGTGTGTGTGCTCACTTTTAAATGCAGAGGAAACAATTTCTAGTATGGGATTAGTACTCTTTCTTTTCCTTTCGGTTGTTCCCTTCAGGTGTCGCCACAGCGAATCATCTGCCTCCATCTCACCCTATCCTCTGCATCTTCTACTCTTACTCCAACTACCTTCATGTCCTCCTTCACCACATCCATAAATCTTCTCTTTGGTCATCCTCAAGGCCGCCTGCCTGGTAGTTCCAACCTCAGCATCCTACTACCAATATATTATTCACTATCCCTCCTCTGAATATGTCCAAACCATCTCAATCTAGCATCTCTGACTTTGTCTCCAAAACATCTTACTGTTTGTGTGCTGTCCCTCTGATGTACTCATTCCTGATCCTATCCATCCTCTTTACTCCCAAAGAGAACCTCAACATTTTCATTTCTGCGACCTCTAGTTCTGCCTCCTGTCTTTTCCTCAGTGCCACTGTTTCTAAACCATACAAAATTGCTGGCCTCAACACCATCTTGTACACTTTTCCTTTCATTCTTGCTGATACCTTCCTATCACACATTACACTGGACATTTTTCTCCAACCATTCCAACCAGCCTGCACACGCTTCTTCAGCCTCTTTTCCACACTCTCCATTGCTCTGTATTGTTGAGCCTAAGTACTTAAAATCCTCCACCTTCTTTATCTCTGCTCCCTGTAACCTCACCGTTCCTCTTGGGTCCTTGTCGTTCAGACACATGTATTCTGTCTTACTGAGGCTTACCTATATTCCTCTCCTTTACAGGGCATACCTCCACCTCTCTAGATTTTCCTGCACTTGTTCTTTGCTGTCACTACAGATCACAATGTCATCTGCAAACATCATAGTCCAGGGACATTCTTGTTCTTGTCTAGCCTGTCCATCACCATAGCAAACAAGAAGGGGCTCAGAGCTGACCCTTGATGCAGTCCCATCTCCACCTTGAACTCTTCTGTCACACCAACAGCACACCTCACCACTGTCTTACATCTCTCATACATGTCCTGCACCACTCTAACATATTTCTCTGCCACTCCAGACTTCCTCATTAATATCACAGTTCCTCGCTCGGCACCCTGTCATATGCTTTTTCCAGATCCACAAAGGCACAATGCCGCTTCCTCTGACCTTCTCTGTACTTCTCTATTAACATCCTCAAAGCAAACAATGCATCTGTGGTGCTCTTTCTTGGCATGAAACCAAACTGTTGTTCATAAAATGCTGACCTCTGCCCTTAGTCTAGCTTCCACTATTCTTTCCCATAACGTCATCGTATGGTTCATCAACTTTATCCCTCTGTAGTTGCCTCATGGCAGCATGGTGGCGTACTAGTTAGCACATCTACCTCACAGCAAGACGCCCTGGGTTCGATTCCCGGCCTGGGCGTTTCTGTCCGGAATTTGCATGTTCTCCCCGTGCTCGCGTGGGTTTCCTCTGGGTACTCCAGTTTCCTTCCACGGTCCAAAAACACGCACAGTAGTGGATGAGCGTATCTTGATTAGAGTAGCTAATTGGCTGTTCTAAATTGCTCGTAGGTTTGCATTATGCATGCACTATCCTTGCCAAAAAAACCTCCATGAAGATGATAAGGTGTTATCCTTCATGGCAGGTTGCCAAGAGTCGTCCTATGACTCGAAAGGTACCAGACTAGACCAGTTGCCACAACTCTGCACGTCTCCCTTGTTCTTAAAAATGGGCACCAGCACAATTCTCCTTTCCACTCATCATCCTCTACAATGCCCTCCTTGCTTCACCCTTACTGATCTTTGCTACTTTCTGGTCCTCCACGGTCACCTCTTCTACTCTTTTTCTCTCTCATTTTCCTCATTCATCAGCTATTCAAAGTACTCTTTCTATCTTTCCAGCACACTTCTGTCATCAGTCAATACATTTCCCGCTCTGTCCTTAATCACTCTAACTTGCTGCACGTCCTTCCAATCTCTATTTCTCTGCTCTGGCAACCTGTATAAATCATTTTCTCCCTCCTTACTGTCCAACCTATCATGCAAGTCATCATACACCCTCTGTTTGGCCTATCACACCACTACCTTCACCTTTCGCTGTGTCTCCCTGTACTCCTGTTTAGTCTGTTCGGTCCTTTCAATATCCCACTTATTCTGAGCTAACCTCTTCCTTTGTACACACATTATGGGATTAGTACAATATATCAAAATCAACATTGATTGGGGGTGGGGGGATACCAACTGTGGATACATTTTATTGTAGAATCTTAGTTGCAAGCTGTACTATTTGCAGTTGGACTTAGTACAACAGTGATAGCATAGCATGGTATTGAACTAGAAAGGAACAATTTTCTTCCACACATTGCAACCATTCTAGTGGCTCTGAGGATACAAATTCTGCCAGAGATGTGTGACAATAAATCCAAAATGTCTTCTGTAGATAACGTTTTCACCAACTCATCAATTGGTTTAAGTACAAAAATAAATGTTTTCTGTGATTTCTGCACAGTATTTGTGCAGCTCAGCACTGGCTAGGCTGCACGGATCAGTGACACAGCCCAGCCAATCTGACAAGTTCAAATCACAGCAAATGTAACAACCAACAAATAAGTCACCTGCGTTGTGTCGTAGCACTTGTATATACTATAAAATCTGTTCATCTAGTCTGTGGCTTCACAGTGAGTTTGTTCATGAGATTAAAGCTGACTGAGGTGTGGCAAGCCATTACATTACAAGCCGTTACAGGACCAACACACGTACAATAATTCAGACCCACACTCACACCTATGGACTATTCATAACATTTTTAATGTTGGAGAGAAAAAGTAATGTACCCTGAGGAGACCCACACAAGCATATGGAGAACAAGCAAACTCCACAAAGAAAAGCCCTAGCCCAGAAATCAAACTTGGTACCTTCTTGTGCATGGGCATGCCCCCAACCCCTTAGTGCAGGGGTCGGGAACCTTTTTGACTAAGAGAGCCAAAAAAGACATAATTTAAAATCTAATCCTCTGAGAGCCATATATATATATATATATATATATATATATATATATATATATATATATATATATATATATATATATACTGCATACGACTAAATTGAAAAAGAAGACCAACAATTTGTGAGTATAATAAGACTCTGAATTTATTTTAAACAACATTGTCAGAATGAAGTTATTTATTAATGCAGGTGTTTAGGCTTCCATCTGTTAAACGTGACTGCAGCTTGATGTTTATCAGGTGTGAGAAGGACTGCTCGCGTGCACATGTGGAGCCAAACACGATCAATACGACAGGACTAATGCTGCAGTGTTTATGTGAGAGGAAGCGCGTCCCAAGTTTTGGCAATCAGCTGCTCTGCGGGTTGACGTTTTTCCATGTCTGTCCGTTTGTGTTTGTTTGCCAGCTGTGCTTGGCTTCGTGCAAATTAGCTGATCAAAAACGTGGGAAATTTACCTCTTTACTCAAAAACAACATGCACAGTCTGTGGATTTTGTTATAATCCAATAAAATTAGAGCTTCAAGATATCGGACCCGCCCACATACTGGCGTACAGAAGGATTGGCTCTCCACTGCGCGCCACAGTGACGTGGCATTGGAAATCGATGTATAGATTTAAATGTGCGAGATTTATTCAACTGTTTTTGTTTTATTTGATGGCTTTTTTTTTTTTATTTTTAATGACAGTGAAATTATTTATTCGTTATTCTGTTATTCTGTTAAATAACACCCACCTGTTTTATCTGAGAGCCAGATACAGTCATCAAAAGAGCCACATCTGGCTCACGAGCCATAGGTTCCCGACCCCTGCCCTACTGAGTTTTACAACTTCAAGTTCACAAAACTTCTGTTCTTGAAAATCTTCTGGTTCATAAAATTCTCTCTCTCTCTCTCACACACACACACACACACACACACACACACACACACACACACACACACACACCACGATCTCTTCCTTTCTTTCTTTCTTTCCAGTATGCCATCTTCACTTGCCTCACTTCCGCCTGCTGCTCAGAAGAGCTGTATCTTTGACCAGCTTCCCCGATGATGCAACATTCCCCCACAGAAACTGTAAACATGGTGTCTTTTTAGCGGGATGTTATTATATGAAACCAGTGGTGTAGTCATTACGGTGCTGGGCTAATTATGATGAGGTTGTGGGTTCAAATCTTTGTTAAATTCCCACCAGGTTAAGACACCGGGGCAAGGTATTAAACACATATTTGCCTTTGTGCACCCAGCAGTATAAATAGGTACCAGTGAAAAAAATAAAATGAAGGTAATCTGCAATGGACTACCATTCCATCTAGGAGGGGCTGAACTTCTAATCGTCTCATGCAACAGGAACTGGGGATAAGCAATGGCTTGATGAACCACTTGGCTTGGGTTTAAAAGTCAACAGACTTTGCCTGTTATTGTATTGCTTGTTTAATAGGGTAAAAGAAATTGGGAAAATGTTTTTTTTTGTTGTTGTTGGGTTTTTTTTGTTTGTTTGGTTTTCTTTTTGTTTCTTGCTTAGGGAAGCAGAAAGTATTTTTTCCTTCAGTGTGTGCTGAATCATATATTTCCTATGTCTATAATATTTTTGGTGATGTCATAGCTTTCATTTACTTATTCACCAGTCGTCAAATAATATGTGTAGCACAACAGTGTCATTCTTTCCTCAAATGATTCTTAAAATAATGTTTTTTTGTTTCTTGACCTCACAGGACAGTGATCTCTAAGAACACAGACAGACTACAGTTTTTTATTCTACACTTTTTTTTTTATTTCAATGAGACTGAACAAGATTCTTATTTGCTCATTGCTAGACCAAACTGTTTTTTCTATTATCTTATTTTGTTTGATGTGTTCAATATTTTGCGTTTTCATAGCAACATGCCTTTCGCTCACTCTCGGTGACATTGTTTATGAAAATAAGAATTATAGAACTGCATTCCGTTGAGATATACACAGCCTAAGAGCAGAAGGAAAAAAAAAAGCCAGTCACCAGTATTTAGACCGTCCCATAATATACAAGCTCCTTTTCCTAAACCAGGCCTCAGCTGGCAATCTCTGGTATATGTTAACATTGTAATATTATGAAAACAACATAATTATGCTTGGTGGTGCAGCTATGTTATGCTTATTTTCTATTGCAGTGTCTTTTTTAAAGGGATAGTACATTGTGTAACATAACCCTGTTACATTTATAGATATCCTTCTTCTGAATCTCTATCTGCTATATCTACCAGCAACTGACTAGTCACAAAGCAATATGACATATGAACATGATTTTTCTCTTGCAGAGCAAACGGAATGTACTCAGGCATTCTCTCATTTGTTGACTCATTTAATATATCCAAGCTATCCCAGTCTATCTCAGCTGACACTGGCTATAGGCAGGGTACTCCCCAAACAGCTTGCCAGTCCACAACAGGACAATGCACAATCATTGACACCCATGCCCACAATTAAGGACAAATTGAAATAACCAGTTACCCTACTGTGCATGTCATCAGACTGTGGGAGAAATCTGGATCACTCGGAAGAAACACATGCATGCATGGAAGAACATACAGTAATCAAACCCAGGACCTTCTTGCTGAGAGTCAGAATTGCTAATCACTATGCCACCAGGCTGTGTCACACCACATGCCAAAACATTTTCTGCCATTTTTGAGGTGTGCGTATCTAATAGTCTCTCTCTCTCTCTCTCTCTCTCTCTCTCTCTCTCTCTCTCTCTCTCTCTCTCTCTCTCTCTCTCTCTCCGTGCGCGCGCGTGTGTGTGTGTGTGTGTGTGTGTGTGTGTGTGTGTGTGTGAGATAATAAAAAGAGAATGCTGGCTGCTTTTAGTGAACTATATGAGGAATAATGCAACGGTTGTGTGCTGCTAAATCATAACTTCAGAGAGCGATCAAAAAATCTTCCAACAAATACTGGGAAAGTTTATGATCAGAGATACAACAAGCAAGTGACATGGCTAATATCAGGAAAATGTATGAGAAGATCAAAGTTGCTATTGGACCAACAGCAAGCAAAGCTGCGCCTCTCAAATCATCATCACCTCAGAAAATACCATAAATTTAAAAATAGCATGAAACAGCAAATGGAGCATTGGGTTGAATATTACTTGAATCTTTATTCGCAGCCAAAGTATGTGGATGGACTTGAAGAACTTGTAAGTGCAAAGACACCAGGAAATGACAACATACCGGCCTTCATTTTCTGTAACCACTTAATCCCAATTAGGGTTGCAGGGAGGCTGGTGCCCATCTCAGCCGACTCCCGGCGAGGGCAGAGTACACCCTGGACAGCTCGCCAGGCCATCACAGGGTGTAAACATGCTGATAGCCATGCAGTGAACTTTTGACAAAAAAGTCAGCAATGTTTTTTTTACATGCCTCTCACCATATACAGCGAGAGACATGGCTGGCTTTTGATAACCCAGTTAGCTGCAGTGGAGGACAGTGACATCCTGTTGAGAGTTTGGCTTGAACCCCAACCTTAGGATCAGTGATCCAGCACCTGTACCATCGGGTGACCACTGCCCTACTGGAAGAAATAATCAGAGAAAACAAAGACTTCCTGCTTCTCCAGCTACACAAGCTATTCATAACTTGTTGTCTGGAGCTAGAGATCCCACAGGACATGAAAGATGCTAAGATCACTACCTTATATAATGATAAAGGCGAGAAGGGAGACTGTAATAACTACAGGGGTATTTTCCTTTTAGAGCATCACTGGAAAAGCTTTTAAAAGATCATCCTGAAAAGACTTCAGAAATTAGCAGAGAGGATCCTATCAGAGAGCCAACGTGGTTTCATATCTACTCACTCAACAATGGACATGATTTTCTCACTTCACCAGTTACAAGAGAAATGCCGGGAACTACAGCTATCCCTACACGTACCTTTTGCTGACCTAACAAAATCATTTAACACCGTCAGCAGATCTGGACTGTATATGGTGCTAGAAGAAATTGGGTGTCTTCCAATACTGCTCCAACTCATTTCCTCATTCCATGACGACATGGAGGCCACTATCCAGTTTGATGGTTCAACATCAGAGAACTTTCAGAGAATATCAACATTTGCGTGAAACAGGGTCGTGTCTTGGCACATACTCTATTTAACATGACTTATCACTGATTACTAATTTGAAGGCCTTGCATGCTGTTGCTAGTCGGTCAATCATAATGTGTAAGGTAGAGTTACTATGGACGGCCAGTGCTGCATCATCAGCAAAAAGGAGATCTCTAATTGTACTCTTAATCTTGGCTCTGAGTCGTAAAAGATTAAAAGTGAACCATCTGTTCTCCGATGCAGGAAGACATCACCAAGTGACTCCCGAAATGCGTACTGCAGTAACGGCAAAATAAATGTTGAATAGAGTAGATGCCAAGCCACATCCCTGTTGCCTGTGCAATCACCTCGTTGGGTGTACTCTCCTCGAGCCACGTTTCACAGAAACACAGCATGGAGTAGTCCTGTAGATCCCTCTGCTCTGCAATCTGAGCATGACGCTAACCTTCCACTTCTAACCAAGCGCCGGCTACACGACCCGCATCCCCTGCGATCCCAAGCACCGGAGCCGTCATTCGGCCCCTTTCCACCTGGGCTTATTGTTATCCGGCGTGCAGCTAGCATTGAGCTACCATCGCATATTAGCTCACGATAGGAGTTGTTGCATGCTTAGTTGACCGAAGCTGAAGCTGCTCATAGCTGTAGTAGGGCCGACCGGTCATAGACGAGCATAGTGCAAAACATGAACAAACAAAACAACAAATAAAACAAATTAAAACGAACAAAGAAACAATTTGACTCTGAGAAATCCGTGACATCGCCCTCTAGGCAGCGCCATCTTGGAGACGTCACTCCAAGATGTCACTCCAAGTTCAATGTAAAAGGACATGAAGCGTAATAAAGTTTATCCTTTTGGTATCGTTTGTATGCACACATACATACACACACACACACACACGAATCCCTCACTTTTCACAAAACTGACATCTGGCAAGGACATGTCTATCGTTATTCTTTCCTTGGGACATTTCTAAAGAGTTAAATGGTCATTCGAATGTTTTAGGGGTCAATTCAAAGTTCACACTCTAATATCGAGTATGACCACCAGCTGAATTGATGCAGGCAACACATCTCCGTTGCATCGCATGAACAAGTCGTACGTGGCAGCGCTGTGGGATGTCATTCTAGATCTGATGGAGACGTTGCAGTTGCTGAAGCGTTGCAGGCAGATTCAGGGAACGTCTCAGGCGTCGATCCATTTCATCCCAGACGTGCTCGATAGGGGACAAGTCTGGGGATCTTGCTGGCCAGGGAAGGACATCGACATTGTTCTGTGCCAACAATCCGAGCAGCATGTGGCCGAGCATTGTCTTGCTGTAACATCATTCCTGGTCCATGTTGCCTTATGAACGGTAAAACCGTTGGCTGAAGCACTTCATCCCAGTATCGTTGCCCATTCATGTTGCTGGCAATGATGATCAGATCTGTCTTGTGTGTAGCCGTTATGTCGCCCCAGACCACCACACTGCCGCCTCCAAAGCGATCGACTTTCATAACAGTTGTTAACGTCGTTGTCGATACTAACACAGCGTATACTTCCGCCTCTACTAGTTCGCATTTGTTAACGTAACCGCGAAAGATGTAATGACGCGTAATATTATTTTTTACATTTTTATGGGGGCGTGGTTTGTTGGCCATTGGATCTCATTTCTGCTTTTTGCAGAGGATGATGTCCTTTGGGCTTCATCTAGCCGGAACCTCCAGCTCTCATTGGAGCGATTCCCAGTTGAGTACAAAGCGACAAGATGAAAATCAGCACCTCCAAGTCTGAGGCCATGGTTCTCAGTCGGATAAGGGTGGAATGCACCTTCCAGGTTGGAA
The DNA here is from genome assembly GCA_024760905.1 of Plotosus lineatus. Classification (NCBI taxonomy): domain Eukaryota; kingdom Metazoa; phylum Chordata; class Actinopteri; order Siluriformes; family Plotosidae; genus Plotosus; species Plotosus lineatus. The sequence goes on along the minus strand of CM045729.1, from coordinate 28,399,558 downwards.
ATGAGGTACTTCCCAAAGTGGAGGAGTTCAAGTATCTTGGGGTCTTGTTCACGAGTGAGGGAAGGATGCATAGGGAGATAGACAGACGGATCGCTGCAACCTCTGCCTGTACCGGTCCATTGTCATGAAGAGGGAGCTGAGCCGCAAGGCAAAGTTCTCAATTTACCAGTCAATCTACTGTCCAACCCTCACCTATGGTCACGAGCTTTGGGTAGAAAAGATCACGGATACAAGCATCTGAAATGAGCTTCCTTCGCCGGGTGGCCGGGCTCCCCCTTAGAGATAAGGTGAGAACCTGCACTATCAGGGAAGAGCTTGGAGTAGAACGGCTGCTGCTCTTCCACATTGAGAGGGGCCAGTTGAGGTGGCTCAGGCATCTGGTCAGAATGCCTCCCAAATGCCTCCTTGGTGTGGTGTTTCAGGCATGTTCAACCGGGAAGAGATCCTGGGTTGGCCTAGAACTAAACGTAGAAGGAGGGACTATGTCTCTTGGCTTGTCTCAGAACGTTTCGTTGTCCCCCGGAAGAGCTAGAGGAAGTGGCTGGGGAGAGGGACGTCTGGACCTCATTGCTTAGGTTGCTGCCCCCACAATGTGACCCAGGAAGAAGCATATGATGATGATGCCAACATTACTGAGTATAAAAAGATTCTCAGAGTGGCAGTGTCTCTCAAAAGCGATGATTGGTAGAGGATCACCAATTCCTCCAATTAAAGGGAAGTTACAGAATGGGCTCAGCAATACTTCCAGAAACCATTGTATGTTGACACAATCCAGCGTGCCATCCGCTGTTGCCAGGTGAAAGTCTACAGTACAAAGAAGAAGCCATTTCTAAACAGGACGTAGAAGCACAGGCGTTTTCTCTGGGCCAGAAATCATTTAAAATGGAGTGTGGCAAAGTGGCAAACGCCTATTTTGTGGTCAGACGAATCACAATTTGAAGTTCTTTATGGAAAACTGGGAGCCATGTCATCTGGACTAAGGAGGACAAGGACAACCCAAGTTGTTATCAGCGCTAAATTCAGAAGCCTGCATCTGAGATGGTATGGGGTTGCATAAGTGCGTGTGGCATGGGCAGCTTGCACATCTGGAAAGGCACCATCAATACAAAAAGATATGTTCACATTGTACAGCAACATATGCTCCCATCTAGGTGTCGTCTCTTTCAGAGAAGACCTTGCATTTTTCAACATGATAATGCCAAACCACATGCAGCTTTAATTACAACAACTTACAACTTACAACTGGCTGCGTAGGAAAAGGATTCGGGTATTGAAATGAAAAAAAATCTTTCACCTATAGAGAAAATTTGGCGCATCATAAAGAGGAAGGTGCACGTGTCCCAAATTTTTTGGAATCCAGTTTGTAATAATTATAATTATATATCTTTTCGGCTTTTTTCCGTTCTCGAGAGTCACCACAGCAAATCATCTGATTTGCACATTTGATTTGACATAGGTTTTTACGTCGGATGCCTTCCTGTTACAACCCTATTTGCAAGGGATAGAAACATGCTGACGGCTATAATAATAATAATAATAATAATAATAATAATAATAATAATAGCCCTGCACTTGGTCTGACGAGTTGTTCAGATTGTACCCTGTTTTCGCACAGAGTTGGCTGAGATAGGCACCAAATTCCCTGAAACCCTAATAAGAATTACGTTGTTAGCAAATAAATAAATTAATTAATTTACTTATTTATTAATTAATAGACAACTATAATTCTTTTTTTATCTGGACATCGTTGTAAGTGAATGTTCCTCTATTGTCTGATGTCTAAGAAATTGAAAATTTTAAGAAATTCAGGGTCAAATCACACACACACACACACACACACACACACACACACACACACACACACACACACACACGATCCCATACTTGGATCACCACCTCATGATCCAGACTCAGGACCAATATCTACTCCAAAATGTGTCAAGTTCTTGCCAGACGCAATTCCTATTCATTCACTATGTTTAGTGAAGGTTGGATCAGTAGATTTTTACAGTAGTACAAACAAAGAAACAAATAAATAAACAAAGGTAGATTATGAATACCTAATTTGCCCCACCAAGTTTCAGAAGTAACAAAACCATTCTGGTATAGGCCATGGCCAATTGTCTTTTAAGTCTGGGCATGATTTTTTTGCATCAAATATTTTCTTTAAATGTATGCTTTGTGTTTCCCAGTTACTTAACAAAAAAGTTAAATAAATGTATAAAATAAAATGTTTCCCAAAAACAATTGATAACACTATATAATACTATATAATAAAACAGTAAGTTTTGTGTAGTGATGCTCGAGGAACATGCAGTCATTGTTTATTACTAATGAATACTTTAGGCTTAAGCTCATTTCTAGACCGTAAAATGTAGATGTGTATGTATGTGTGCATCAAAGCGAAACAGATGAGTTCATCTGTAAAGTATAATGAAACAGCGGAGATTGGTGACAATTGACTGTCTGACCTCAGGCAAACAATCAGCCATTAGACAAAAATCCCTGTGATGATGGGAAGTGAGCTGGGGGTTGTGGATATTGCGGTTCCTCAGTATGTGAACTATCTCAGTGCACCTGCTGGTTGGATTGTTTCCCCTGCTGTGCAGCTGTGTGTGTGTGTGTGTACTTGTGTGCACAACTTACTGTATTGTGTATTTGTATCTGGTTCTCGTTAATGTAATGACTTACCGTAGGTTGTAACCACCCTTATCATCCTTCATTTCCCACCAGGCAACAGGCCCTGTTGGCAGCCATCAGTGAAAAAGATGCTAACATATCCCTACCAGAACTTTCTGCTCCTAAAAAGACGATAAGCCAAGATGAGGTGATGACCTTGGGAAGAGAAAAGGACAGGCTCATGTACCAGCTCAAGCAACAGGTTGGTCCAATTATGTGTCCATAAAACAAAACTCTTATATTTAACATAATATAATAATAACTTTCTCACTCATTCATTTGCAAAACCGTTTAATCTTATTAGGGTCACTGGGAGACTGGACCCTATCTTAGCAAACACTGGGTAAAGGCAGCTTACACCCTGAGCAGTTTGCCAGATAATTGCAATGCCAGCACACACACAAAAACATTCACACTTGCATCCATATGGGGGTGCTTTAAGATTTAAAACAGGCAGTTTTAACAACAGTTAGCATAAAGCACGTCTTTGGACTACTGGGAGTAGTGGGAGGAAACCCACACAAGCAAGGAGAACATGTAAAGTCCTCACAGAAACACTTCAGCCTGGGACACGAAGCCAGGACCTTAATGCTGTGAAGCAGATGTGCTGACCACTACACCATTGTGCCACCCTTCAATATAATATATGACAACTGAATGGTCATACTATTCTGTTTCATGTTTCATGTATTTACCATAACTGCAGCGTGTCCTATTCCTCACATATATCCTAGAACGGTCAAATTCAGTGTATAGATTCTGATTCATGCAATGGCACAATTTTATTCATTCATAGAAAAATCATTCAACCATCATCTGAACTCTCAGCTTTTTACTGCAGTTGGTACTTTTATAACATTTTGAAATGGGTGGCTGATGCTTTGCAGTTCCTTTACCAGATTAGTAAGAAGTTTAATTACACAGCAATGTTATTAAGTCAGCCTTAGTGTTTAGGCTATGATCTGTCTGTTGATCACTTGACTCACGTTGGTTTAATACGTTGCAATCAATCATTTAGGTCACAACAGACCACATCAGTGGCATTGCTAGTGGCTATTGCTAACAAGGCTGATTCAGGCTGAATTCTGGGAAGAGAGGAAGGATTTGTAGGTTAAACACATGCCTTGCCTGTTTGCTCATGGATCTGAAACTGTAAGCAGCTGCAGTGCAAATAGTTCAGGTGGAAGTTGTTGCTCCTAAAAATAAGTGAAATGCTTGAAAATAAATAGTGATTTTTACATCATATTTTACAATATTTTTAAATCCATTTATACTGTTTTCATCACATGTTCTTGTACCATGTTAAACTTGTTGTTAACAATAACCTAAGGATGATAAGGAAGAGCTTTATGCTTGAAAATAGGGGGGAAATATGGTGAAGAACACATTCTTTAAACATTTTATTTAAAAGAAAAAATGCTATAAATTTGTTATACTGTCTGTCGTCCTTTCGGCTTTTTCCCTTTTACTCGGGAGTCGCCACAGCAAATCATCTGATTCGCACGTTTTGATTTGGCAGAGGTTTTTACGTCGGATGCCCTTCCTGTCACAACCCTTTTAGTAAGGGACAGAAACACGCTGACGACTTTGCAGCCTACTCTTTATGAAAGTCAGCAATGGTTCTTTTACATGAACCTCTCACCATAGACAGTGAGAGACATGGCCCACCTTTGATAACCCAGTTAGCCACACTGGGGGGGACAGTGACAACCTTGTTGAGAGTGGGACTCGAACCCCCAACCTTTGGATCAGTGATCCAGCGCTAAATCCAGCGCTAAATTTGTTATACTCTTCTTCTTCTTCTTCTTCTTTTCCTTTCGGCTTTTCCCTTCAGGGGTCGCCACAGCGAATCATCTGCCTCTATCTCACCCTATCCTTTGCATCTTCTTCTCCTACACCAACAACCTTCATGTCCTCCTTCACCACATCCATGAATCGTCTCTTTGGTCTTCCTCTAGGCCTTCTGCCTGGTAGTTCCAGCCTCAGCATCCTATTACCAATATACTCACTATCCTTCCTCTGTACATGTCCAAACCATCTCAATCTAGCCTCTCTGACTTTGTCTCCAAAACATCTTACATGTGCTGTCCCTCTGATGTGCTCATTCCTAATCCTATCCATCCTCGTTACTCTCAAAGAGAACCTCAACATGTTCATCTCTGCTACCTCCAGCTCTGCCTCCTGTCTTTTCCCCAGGGCCACTGTTTCTAAACCATACAACATCGTTGGCCTCAACACCGTCTTGTACACTTTTCCTTTCATTCTTGCTGATACACTCCTATCACACATCACACCAGACACTTTTCTCCAACCATTCCAACCTGCCTGCACACGCTTCTTCACCTCTTTTCCACACTCTCCATTGCTCTGGATTGTTGAGCCTAAGTACTTAAAATCCTCCACCTTATTTATCTCTGCCCCCTGTAAACTCAAAGTTCCTCTTGGGTCCTTGTCGTTCACACACATGTATTCTGTCTTACTAAGACTAACCTTCAATCCCCTCCTTTCCAGGGCATACCTCCACCTCTCTAGATTTTCCTCCACTTGGTCTCTGCTCTCACTACAGATCACGATGTCATCTGCAAACATCATAGTCCATGGAGATTCTTGTCTAACCTCGTCTGTCAGCCTGTCCATCACCATAGCAGACAAGAAGGTGCTCAAAGCTGACCCTTGATGCAGTCCCACCTCCACCTTGAACTCTTCTGTCACATTGACAGCAAACCTCACCACTGTCTTACATCTCTCATACATGTCCTGCACCACTCTAACATACTTCTCTGCCACTCCAGACTTCCTCATGCAATACCACAGTTCTTCTCTCGGCACCCTGTCATATGCTTTCTCCAGATCCACAAAGGCACAATGCAGCTCCCTCTGACCTTCTCTGTACTTCTCCATTAACATCCTCAAGGCAAACACTGCATCTGTGGTGCTCTTTCTTGGCATGAAACAAACTGTTGTTCACAAATGCTGACCTCTGCCCTTAGTCTAGCTTCCACTATTCTTTCCCATAGCTTCATCATATGGCTCATCAACTTTATCCCTCTGTAGTTGCCACAACTCTGCACGTCTCCCTTGTTCTTAAAAATGGGCACCAGCACACTTCGCCTCCATTCCTCTGGCATCCTCTCACTCTCGAAGACCTTGTTAAATGTTCTTGTCAGAAAATCTACTGCTACCTCTACTAGACACTTCCATACCTCCACCGGTATGTCATCAGGACCAACTGCCTTTCCATTCTTCATCCTCTTCAATGCCCTCCTCACTTCACCCTTACTAATCTTTGCTACTTCCTGGTCCTCAACAGTCACCTCTTCTACTCTTTTTTCTCTCTCATTTTCCTCATTCATCAGCTCTTCAAAGTACTCTTTCCATCGTCCCAGCACACTTCTGTCATCAGTCAATACATTTTCCTCTCTGTCCTTTATCAATCTAACTTGCTGCACGTCCTTTCCATCTCTATTTCTCTGCTGTGCCAACCTGTATAAATAATTTTCTCCCTCTTTACTTTCCAACCAAGCATACAAGTCATCATACGCCCTCTATTTGGCCTTTGACACTGCTACCTTTGCCTTACGCTGTGTCTCCCTGTACTCCTGTTTACTCTCTTCGGTTTTCTCAATGTCCCACTTCTTCTTAGCTAACCTCTTCCTTTGTACACACTCCTGCACTTCCTCATTCCACCACCAAGTCTCCTTATCTACTTTCCTTCCAGATGACACACCAAGTATTCTCCTACCTGTCTCCCTGATCACATTCGCTGTAGTTGTCCAGTCATCTGGAAGCACTTCCTGACCACCCAAAGCCTGTTTCAACTCCTCCTTGAAGACAACCCGACACTGTTCCTTTTTCAGCTTCCACCACTTTGTCTTCTGCTCTGCCTCTGCCTTCGTCACCTTCCTCACCATCAGCATCATCCTGCACACCACCATCCTATGCTGTTTGGCAACACTCTCACCTGCTACTACTTTGCAGTCACTGACTTCCTTTAAATTACATCACCTGCACAAGATGTAGTCTACCTGTGTGCTCCTGCCTCCACTTTTATAAGTCACCCTATGCTCCTCACTCTTCTGGAAGAAAGTATTCACCACAGCCATTTCCAACCTTTTTGCAAAATCTACCAACATCTGTCCTTCTGCGTTCCTGTACTGGATACCAAACCGACCCATCTTCCTCGTCCCCTCTGTTTCCTGCACCAACATGTCCATTGAAGTCTGCCCCAATGACCACTCTTTCACCTCTGGGGGTACTCTGCATCAATTCATCTAACTCCCTCCAGAATCTCTCCTTCTCTTCTCGCTCACATCCTGTCTGTGGGGCATAAGCACTAACAACATTGAACATCAGACCTTCAATTTCTAACTTGAGACTCATCACTCTGTCTGACACTCTCTTCACTTCTAGAGCATTCCTGACAAACTCCTCCTTCAAGATGACTCCTACTCCATTTCTCTTCCCATCCACACCATGATAAAACAGCTTAAACCCTGCTCCTATGCTTCTAGCCTTGCTACCTTTCCACCTGGTCTCCTGAACACACAGTATGCCCACCTTCCTCCTCTGCATCATGTCAGCCAGCTCTCTACCTTTTCCTGCCATAGTTCCAACATTCAAAGTCCCTACTTTCAGTCCTAGACTCATGCCTTTCCTCTTCTCTCTCTGGCAACGGACACGCCTCCCGCCTCTCCTTCTTCGACGTCTCCGACCAACAGTAGTCCAATTTCCATCAGCACCCTGTTGATTGACAGCACTGATGGCTGTCATTGTTAACCCGGGCCTCGACCGGTCCGGTATGGGGGTCATACTTCTGATTTGCATCATAAAAGTTTGCCATTGGTCTTACGTCGGATGCCCTGACTGACACAACCCTCTACATTTCTCCGGGCTTGGGACCGGCGTAAGGGGGAGAGACACTGGTCAGTATATATATATATGTGTGTGTGTGTATATAATTCTGATAGCCACCAGTGCTGTGTGTGTGTGTGTGTGTGTGTGTGTGTGTGCGTGTGTGTGTGTGTGTGTGTCTGCCTAGCCTAAGATTCATATTATCTGCATAGGCAAGATAGGAAAACAAACTGGAAACAAAGACATTTCCAAAGCACTTTCATTCAGTAAAAGCAAACAAATAAACTTTGCAACATTACTTTCCTGACATTGAGGCACAGCATACTTAATCCTTAAATCATATAACAAATTAACATAGTTTGTAAGCCTTTGGTCCGTGAGGCAGTAGTGGCCTGGTGGTAAAGGGTGCTGGATCGTTGATCCTAATGCTGGGTTCGAGTCCCACTCTCCACAAGGTTGTCACTGTCACTCCAGTGCAGCTAACTGGGTTATGAAAGGCTGGCCATGTCTGTCAATGACTATGGTGAGAGGCATGTAAAAGAGCCATTGCTGACTTTCGTAAATAGTCGCTGCATAGCCGTGATGGCCTGGTATTCTGTCCAGGGTGTACTCTGCCCTGTGCTAAAGGGTTGTGTCAGGAAGGGCATCCAACATAAAAATCTATGCCAAATCAAACATGCAAATTAGATGATTTGCTCTGGTGACCCCTGGGGGGAAAAAAGGGGGGAAAAGCTGAAAGGAAAAGAAGATAAGCCTTTGGTTCCAGCTATGTCAGGCTTGGTGGTGCATATGGTTACACTAATGGGGTGATCACACTAGAGGTTCGATAGAAAAGTGACCGATGCAAGTAGCAAATTGCGGATATCGCGGCTGTTGCATTGTCAACGTTGACATTTGCGGCATTACATTTAGCAAATTTGTTTTTTTATGCAATGAAAAATTTGCATGCACAATGTGTGAGACTTGCAGGCATATTTGTCATCATTACAATTTTATTTGCAGACTGTTCACGTTAATATTAGGCAAATAAAAAGTGAATGGTTTCAGAGCAAAAATCAAGCAAAATGTGACTGGTTTATGATAGGAGGGTTTTTTGTTCATTTTTTGTTGTTTTCCAAACATCTGCAAATGAATAGCATATTATTCGAAAATCAGTCTTAAAAATTGGTCCGTGACTTGCTTGTGGAATTGCAAAATATTTTGATGCGATTTTAAAAAATTTCAAAAAACATGGCAAAAATAATAGATTCCCACCCCTAGTGTAATCACCACTAAGTAAAAAAAAGTGAGCTGGTACTAAAACACCAAAAATGGGTTCCAAAGATAGAAATGAGGGCAGTGGTTGCTTGGTGGTAAGGTGCTGGATTATCGATCCTAAGGTTGGGGGTACAAGACACACTGTCGACGGTTGTCACTGATGTCCTCCCAGTGCAGCTAACTGGGTTATTAAAGGCCGGCCATGTCTCTCACTGTCTATGGTGAGAGGCATGTAAAAGAACCTTTGCTGACTTTTGGCAAGAATGCGCTGCATAGCCATTAGCGCTTTTGTGCCCTAGGATGGCCTGGCAAGCTTGGCTGTTCCAGATTGCCCAGAGGTGTGGATGTAAATGCAAAGAGCACAGACCTCTCAGGCTCTAAGTGCCACTGAGGAGCATAGATAGCCCTCTAGGTTTCTGGGGATACACTGGTGAATACAGGCTACTCATTCGGTGGCCCGTGCTGTGAAGGCGCCTGCCAGCCCACAGTGAATACTTTCCCAAAGCACTCAAAGTGAATATTCTTTATTATAATCACAATGTTGTCTTACTAGAACTACCCCAAATCTCCAGGAGTCCTCCAAGAAGGCGTGCTGGGCCCTCAGCAGCTGGTTTGCACACTCACAGCTGAACCAGAGTGACCCAGTGTTGTTCAGAAGAATTAGAGTCTACCAGAAGTCAATCAAATATTCAAGGAAAAACTCTGTTATAGGGAGAGGGAGCATATACTTAGCTTTGCTGCATCCATTATCAGTGAGGTATTCTGTCAGGACCTCAGGGTGGACCAGGACAGGGAAGCTGGGTTCAAAGACAAAGCATAAATAGAATTCATTAACATAAGAGGCAGACTAACAAACTGGGTAACTGAAACACAGAATAGCACAATAAATCAGAGCGTAATCTAAATAAGCAAACCTGCAAGATATTCATAAAAAGCACAACACTTATACAATCATATTATATTTGAAGATAGTTATGCAATATGCCTCTCGTTAAGTCTAATCGAAGGACTCTTTATATCAGACCCCTTAAAATCAAGCCCCATTTGCTACAACTGTGTAACATTTCATAGCACTTTTGACATGCATGCTGGTAGTTGTAGTCATGTCATTTAATTTGCAAATAGTGTCATACTGCTGCCGGGAGGGCGGAGTCTATTGATTATTCTTTATTGTATCAAATGCACAGGCTGGCATTACTAATGTATAGGGTCGAGAAAGGGATAGCTTCCTTGAAATTTTCACATTTTCTTTGGTCTTGAAATGAAGACACAGCCAATCAAAAGTACCTCTATTGCACACAAAACTAATTGTCTTCCACCTGTGATCAACTGTAATCAGTCTGATTACTTGAGCATAAAAGCATTTATTCACAGATCATTTAGATGTTTTAAAGGGTAACTGAAAGCAAAAGTCAACTATGGCAAGGCAAAAGAAAAAGATCTCATGAATAGAATTGTTGACAGGTACATATTAGGAGATGAATAAATGGAAAAGCAAAAAGTTTTATCAAGCGCAGTTACATCCATAATCAAAGATGAACTTCTATAGTACATCTAGGACTCTTCCTAAGTAAGAGCAAGAAGAAAGTTTCGTTTAAAAAAAAAAAAAAAAAAAAAAAAAAAAAGCCACAGATAATAAACAAATGGCCTGTTCAAGTGCAAACATGTTCATGGTCTGTCTACTCAAGGAACACGTTACTGCACCCACAAGACACAGCTTATTTGTGGAATGGTGTATTGCTTCCTTCCTTTCCTCTGCAAAATTCCTTGAATTCCTTTTTGAGTGATGTGAAATAACTATCCCTCTCTTTTTCTTGGAAATTTCCTGTGGTTCTCTCTCTCTCTCTCTCTCTCTCTGTGTGTGTGTGTGTGTGTGTGGATACACACACACAGCGCGCGCACACATACACACACACACACACACACACACACACACACACACACACGCACACACACACACACACACAGACACACACATCAGTCTGCACTTCATCGTGTAATGTTAGCAATTAGAAAATATGCTGACAGACATTTTGACCAGGACCTGAGTAACTTTCAAGGTCAAATCCTGGAGATTGCCATCTCCCTAGCACTCATCACACACACACACACACACACACACACACACACACACACACACACAATAGTATATTTTCTGTTGATGTTTTTTATGTCAACTGAAAAGACCCATTTACCATTAACATATATCAAGAATATAAATGTGCTACCTGTTCCCCTTGAGGGTTCCACTATTTTTTCTCTATAAACAGATGTACTGAATTGAATTGAAATCAGTTACAATAAATCTCCTGAGTTTAGAGATCTCTGCTAGTTTCTGCTGTGTGATGGATGTTCTCTGGAATCCTATGCTTTAATATAGCAATGGAGGTGGTCTTCTGATAGCCATCAGTGCTGTGCCCTGTGCCCCGTGTGTGTGTGTGTGTGTGTGTGTGTGTGTTAGGAAAAATAAAATCTAAAACATTGGCTATGGTGAGAGCTTTAGTTTGGGGAGACAATGCTGATCTTCCCACCCCATTGTTTTTCTTACACTTTCTGTATTTTATGATGTTGGTATTTGATTAATTAAACCCACTCTTTACCTGTGGCAAAGTAGAAACGTGTATACACAGATAATGGCTCCATTTCACTGGAGCACGGAATGCAATGATCATAGCAGAAAGGCAGGGAACACACTCTACGGAGGAGCTTCGGCATTTTTACACGGAAAATGGGTCAAAATCCTACAGAAAATGGTACATTCAGAACACTTTCAGAACGTTCACAGCATGCGCGGAACAGACATGGAAAGACTGCGGTACAGTGTAGGAATACATGCGTAAAAGCACACGGTTTACCTTCGGAATCAGTGCGAATAGCCAGCAAAGGAAGACTTTCGAATAATTCACGGAACGTTTCCCAAAAGCATGGAACACTCGAGGAATGACTACGGCACTACTTCATTTTAGAAGGAAGACCTTCAGAATGATTGCAGAATACACAGAATGAAAGCGGAACGTTTATGTTCAACACGGAATGACTGAGGAATACCCGGTGTAACCACGTTTCAATCCTGAAAAATCAGCAAAGGTCAAAGTATTTGCACCTGATTCCGCATATAAATACGCAGATTTGACAAAGTAAATTAATTCTGCCAAATAGCTTATATACAATACAACAATATACAACAACATACAACAATGTATATAAGGGGTTGGGAACCTCTTTTGATGACTGCATCTGGCTCTCATAAATCAGATGGCCTTTCTTCACAGAATAACTAATAATAACTTCGCTGTCATGTAAATAAAATACAGAAAAAGCCATCAAATAAAACAAAAAACAGATAAATAATTCTCACGCATTTTAATCTGTATATCTATTTTCCACTCCACTTGTCACTGTGGTGCGCAGTGGAGAGCCAATCCTTTCTGTACTGCAAGTGTGCGGGAGGATCTGATACCTTGAAAACTATAATTTTATTGGACTATATGCAACAGCCTGTGCGAGTTGTTTTTGGGTCAAGAGGTAAATTAGGTCAACTAAGAAGATGGCAAAAAGAAAAAAAAGAGATGAGGAGTACAATCACTGAATGAAGATTTGGAAAGACTTGCATTAAGCCAAGCAGAGCTGGCAACCAACTTATTGTCAAAACGTGGAACGTGCTTCCTGTCACATACCAAACACTGCAGCTTGTGAGTCTTGCCATATTGACCATGTTTGGCTCTACATATGTATGTGCATAAGCCCTGCAATATACAATAGCTTAGTCTATTTGATGACCTGGTAAAAAATAAAAAATAAAAAGCACTAGTGCTTCATTTCAAGGCATTAGCTTAAGATGTGGTGAAGATTTCTGTTCTTCTCCCTCCAGGTTGGTTCATCTATTCGGTGTGTGGTGCGTTTCAGAGCATCATCCAAGCTTTATTCCGACTCCACAACCCCTCTGATCAAGTCCGTGCTGGATGAAAGCATGCACTTGAGCCCGTGTTTAAGACGCACTTTGTATTTGCTTGATCATTTATTATAAGGCGGTGCATGTGGCACGCTCTCTACTCCGTCCGCGTGCATGTGATCATCGGCAGGAGGAGGATGATCATGCAGACCCGATCGAAGTCTCAAGCAAAGCACAATCAGCTGTGGATCAGTGAATCAGAAGGTGAAATACTCACGGTGTGCCATAGATGGACTTCGATCGGGTCTGCATGATCATCCTCCTCATGCCGATGATCACGTGTGGGCGGACAGAGTAGAGAGCGCACAGCCAAAGTGAGGGGCAAAGCACCCGGCAAGCGCTCGGTCTGCTGTTGGTGCTGATCGTGCTAATGGTGTGTGGTGTGTAGAGCAGCTCTCTTCACTGCTTTTGACCATAAGAGGAGGGAAGACTTGGGATAAGTTAAGGAACACTTGCGGTTTAAAACAAAAAAAATCACGGACCGTTTGCGGAAATGACGGAAGGACTGCGGAACCATGTTCAAAAGCACATTTGCGGAAGATTTTGGTCTGCCGGAAGTGGAGGAACACATTCGGAACCATACGGAAGATGAGGGAATAACTGAGGAACATTTGAGGATGACAACACTTTGGCTTCTGCGAGTCTGCCGCGCTCCAGTGAAATGGGGGCATAAGAATAGCATGGTGGCAAAGTGGTTATCCCTTCCGCTTCACAGCAAGCAAAGTCCTCGGTTTAAATCCCAGAAAACCATCATTGATCAAAGAGAGAAAAAAAATCGTGTGCATACAGTTGCTCCATTCAAAGCAAGAATGAGATAAAGTCTTGAACAAGGAAAAACACACACACACACAAATAATTTACCAGCAGATGTAGTAGAGTAATAGAATCCAACAGACCCAACAGTCATGACCTGCATGCTGCTGATTCTGCGTAATTGAATCACTAATTGAAAGTAACGTGTTAAAAATAATAGACGTGTGAAGTTCAATTAGTGAGGCCATTCATTCTTTGAAAAACGGGTGCCAATTACTTTTTAAAGAGAAATATTGCAATTATACAACATTTTGTGGACTGATGAAAGTAAAATTGTTCTTTTTGTTTCTATTGGCCGGAGACAGTTTGTCAGATGCCCTCCAAATACTGAATTCAAGCCACAGTACACTATGATGTCAGTGAGGCATGGTGGTGCAAGCATCATGATATGAAGCTGTTTCTTATACAATCATGTTGAACCTATTTATTCACATACCAGGGATCATGGATGAGTTTGAATACATCAGAATATTTGAAGAGGTCATGTTGCCCTATGATAAAGAGGAAATGCCCTTGAAATGGGTGTTCTAACAAGACAACGACCCCAAACACACTAGTAAACAGCAACATCTCGGTCCCAGACAAACAAGATTGGTGTTATGGCGTGGCCACCCAATCCCTGAATATAAAACTTGTGGGGTAACATCAAAAATGCAATTTCTGAAACAAAACCAAGAAATACAGAAGGACTGTGGAATGTAGTCCAATCATCCTGGGCTGGAATATCTGTTGGTTGACTCCCTACAACACAGATGTACCACTGTTCTCAGAAATAGTGGTCATACAACTAAATGTTAGTTCAGTTATTCAAAGTAAATCAAAATCTTAAAACATTTTTCAGTTTATACAGTGAATTTTTAGTTTGTAAAGCAGAATGTAGACACTGCTATTTTTGAACATTTGAATATTCACTTTTGTTTAAGTTCTTTAAAGAATAACACAAATTGATCGATTTTTCTTCATATTTTGATTTGGATGTAATGTGTAGTTTCCCCAATGAATGTGTGTGCATGGACATAAAAGTGTTAAGAATTTTGAGCTTTATTTACTTTATACATACACTGCTATTATTTAGAACACAACTGTATGAATATGTAAGGTGTAGTGGTGGCCTGGTGGTAAGGTAGGGGGTACAAACCCCATTGTGAACAGTTGTCACTGCTGTTCCCCCAGTGTAGCTAACTGGGTTATCAATGGTCAGCCATGTCTCTTAATGTAGTGAAAGCATGTAAAAGAAGCATTACTGACTTTCGTCAAGAGTAGGCTGCATAGCCGTGATGGCCTAGTATTCTGTCCAGGGTATACTCTGCCCTCGCCAGAATCAGCTGAGCTAGGTGCCAGCCTCATACAACCCTAATTAGGGTAAACAGTTCAGCTAACTTAGTAATCTTCACCCCCAAGGTATTCAGAGGAAGCTGACAAGGCACTTCTACTCCCAATTCTAGGTTAACAAAGCAGTCCCCATCCATGCCTTAGCCAAGGAAGGTAACATGGTATTCTCAGACCATGATATCGCTAAGGACTAGAATCCCAATTACCTTGAGTAAGTCAAAGCCTAAGGGGCTATAACTGGCAGCCTCCACACTTGAGCAGCCTGTGAAGACCAAGAAGGTGGCCTGTAAGAGCAATTCTTTGAGGAAATCTACCAAACCATTACCATGACTATTGCATGTCATATCTTTGATGAATGTTTGTAAGACAAGACATACTTGTCGCCATGCCTGTGCAGATGTCTCCTAGCTCTGGCACACACCTCATTTGCTATGGGCCATGTTGACACTCATCATACCTTTGGTCTCTATGACCAGGATATTCATGAGTTTGTCCATAGAAGGCAAATTTTTTAATGATATATGCCAGGCCCCTCCTTGAATTGCTACCTTATCGTGGTGGAGGGATTTGGGTGTTCTAATGATCCTAGGAGATATGTAATCAGGGGCATCATGCCTCTGGTAAAGGCATCCAAGGCAAACAGTTCATAGGAAGGCAAACAGTTCCTAAGTAAAGGTCAAGACTAAGTGTGCTTCAAAAGATTTCAGAATGAATAAAGGACATGGTCTCGTTTGCCTGGACTTGGTCACCAGGGGCCCCTGGACCCAGGCCTGGGGGGGGGGGGACTTGAAGGTGAGTGCCTGCTGGTTGGGCTTCTGCCCACAGAGCGTGGCTGGGGCCAACCTGAAAAGAAGACCACTCTCTCATCGACCCAACACATATGGGAGGGGCTATAGGGGTTGGGTATAATATGATTTGGGTGACAGCTGAAGGCATGTGTTTAGTTGCACCGATGCTTTACTACTTACTCTTACTCTTGGAACATGAAATGTCAGCTCTCTGACAGGGAGGGAGACTGAGCTGGTGCATGAGGTTGGGAGATACCAACAAGATATAGTCAGACTCACTTTGATGCATGGCTTGGGCTCTGGAACCACCCATCACGAGAGCAGCTGGACCGTATCCCATTCTGGAGTTGCTGATGGGGAAAGGTGGTGAGCAGGGGTGGGCATTATTGTTACTCCCATCTCAATGCCCACATATTGAGGTTTTCCCTGGGTGACAAAAATGTAGCTTCCCTCCATCTTAGGGTGGGGTGGGGGTCCTGACTGTTATTTGTGTTTATGCACCAAATGGCAGTTTGGAATACTCACCCTTATTGGAGTCTTTAGGGGTGAGTTGGAGAATGCTCCCCCTGGGGACTCCCTCATTATCCTGGGAGACTTCAACATACATGTGAGCAATAACAGTGTGCCATGGAAGGGTGTGTTTAATCTGAGCCTGAATGGTGTTTTGTTGGACTTTTGTGCTTGTCAAGGTTTGTCCATCATGAACACCATGTTCAAACATAAGGGTGTCCATAAGTGCAATTGGCACCAGGACAATGTAGACCATAGTTTGATGATCGACCTTGTGGTCATATCACTCGACATGCAGATGCATGTTCTAGACACTCGGGTGAAGACAGGAGCTGAGCTGTCAACTGTTCACTATCTGGTGGCGAGCAGGCTACAATTGCAGGGAGGCCACCCCTAGACATGGCAGGCCCAAGGATGTAGTCAGGGTCTTCTGGGAACATTTGGCAGAGGATGAAGTCAGAGGGGTCTTAAACTCCCACATCCAGCAGAACTACAAGGAGCCTGGTGACATGGAACCCAAACAGGCCATGCTTTGTGCTTCCATTGTTGAGGCGGCAGCCCATAGCTGTGGCTGAAAGGTCATCATAGCCTGTTGTGCTAGTAACCCTCAAACCCAGTGTGAACCCCTACAGTGAAGGGGGCCGTCCAGCTGAAAAAGGAGGCCTATTGGGCCCTGTTAGCCTGTGGGAATCCTGAGGCAGCAGAGAGGTACCGGCAGGCCAAACATCTCAAACGAGCACAGACGCAAGATCTTCCAGTGAGAGCCTGGAAAGTGATCATCAGTTGACCCTTAAAATGGTCGAGATCACTATCTTATACCTCAGGAGGGAGAAGCAGTTCTTCACAAATACTGTTTATTGTGACAGTGGGGAGCTGCTCACCTGAACTGGGGATGTTGTCGGTAGGTGGAAGGAATATTTCGAGGATCTCCTGAATCCCACCAACACACCCTCCATGGAAGAGGAAAACCCTGAGGGTGTTGGTGGGGTCCACACATGTCTGGAGCTGAGGTCACTGAGGTAGTCAAAAAAGCTAAGGTAATTGGGCTTCGAGGGACTTGAAATATTTAGGGCTCTGGATGTTGTAGAACTGTCTTAGTTGACACATCTCTACAACATCATGTGGTCATTGGGGGTCGTACAAACCAGGGTTGTAGTGCTTTATTTTGAAAAAGTGGGATGGTAGAAAGTGCTACAATTATTGTGGAATCAAAGTTCAGTGCTTGACTGCTGTAACTAAGGACACTGCCTTAGAATCCGAGAGCCTGGATCTGAGCGAGTATTCCCTCAGTCAGTCCCCCCTCTCTATGTGCTCCGTGAGCAGGCAGCTCTTCGCTGTTCCTGCTGTCTGTTGCGTTGTGAGACTGGGGCGAACAGCAGCAGTTATGACCGCGGCATGACAGAGGGATGAAAATATGAATTTGTGCTGACACAGTGTGGTCCATTCTTATCCATTTGTCTTGTTTTAGCGTTAGAGGTTTCCCGTTATACTGGTACTGATATTTATATTGGTTTGAACTAACTTTTTGATAGTATTTCCTATCTATGTTCAGCAAGAGTTTTGTGCAAAACATAAAGGCAGTAATAAATGTGTCACTTATAGGCCTAATGCAAATAATATACTCATGGTCTTCTTTTAGTGGTTAATCACTCATGGTGATTAACACAAACACTCAAAAGCACAAATCTTTTTAAGCCCCTTTACAAAACAACATCAGAGCAGTAGAACATCATATTGTTTCAGGCTAAAGGCCTTTCCAGAAGGTTTGTGTTGCTGCTGTGTGGTAGCGATAAACCTGCAGATCAGAGCCATATGTTTCAATATGTGGTCTGCTGTTATGGATTTTGTGGAACTTTCTTCTGAGCTGGTTCCTGTTGCCTCTTGCAGTCATTTCAAAGACAACCATCAGCATCAGCTCCAATCTGCAGGTTTAGTGTTGCTGCGTGCAGGTGGCAGGAAACCTGCACGCCGGAGCTGCTGCAGATCTACAACAGCAGATTCACGACATTTGGGGGGTTCGAGTCCCACTGTCCACAAGGTTGTCTCATTGCCAAGCCCCCCCAACCCCCGCACAGCTAACTGGGTTATCAAAGGCCGGCCATGTCTCTCACTGTCTATGGTGAGGGGCATGTAAAAGAACCATTGCTGACGTTCGTAAAGAGTAGGCTGCATGGCCGTCATTGTGTTTCTGCCCCTTGGTGAAGGGTTGTGTCAGTAAGGGCATCCGATGTAAAAACCTATGGCAAATGAAATATGCGAATCAGATGATTCACTGTGGTGACCCCTGAAAAAAAGAGAGAAGCCGAAAAGAAAAGAAGACAACTCCTCTTTCCTCCCACAGTCTAAAACAGTCTAAAACCATGCACAGTAGGCTAAATGGCTGTTCCAAGTCTCCCATTAGGTGTGTGTGTGTGTGTGTGTGTGTGTGTGTGTTTGAGAGAGAGAGAGAGAGAATGTTGGACCTGCGATGGTCTGGTGCACTGTCCAGGGTGTAACCTGCCATTGCCCAGAGTTGGCTGAGATGGGCAACAGCCTTTCTCTGACCCTTATTAGGTATAGAAAATGAATGCTGTCTTTATTTGTAATTTTGTGTACTTTGTTAAATAACTAATGTGCATTTTTCAGACTCAGAGTAGAATGAAGCTAATGTCTGAAACTTATGAAGATGGACAATTTTATCAGCATCACCCTCATTATTCACACAATGCTCGTCCTGGACACACTTACCCTTGTAGACCATCAAGAGGACTGTCCATTCAAAACAATCCCCAACCTGAGCACCCTGAACAATCTGAGCAGGTGAGACATGTATTGTACAAATCTTGTTCTTATGGGATGTCCAAATTAATGGGATAGGGACAATTAGTGACAATAGGGCAGTGGATAATGTAACGAGTTACTAATCCAAAGTTCAGTGGTTCAATCCCAAATGTCAACATTGTTGGGCCCTTGAGCAAGTATCTGAACCCTAACTGTCAGGATGATTGTGTTATACACTGCTTCTAGTTATGTACACTTTTTTTGCTATAAATTGTGATTACCGTATTTTCTGGACTATACATTGGTCCGGAGTACAAGTCACATTGGCCAAAAAATGCATAATAAAGAAGAAGAAAAAAGCATATATAAGTTGCACTGGACTGTAAGTCACCAACTCATGGAAACCGTTTACCTTGGCTTGGAAATATGCTGGCAGTTTATGTGACATTGTGGTCCTCGCTCTGATAGACAGGCGGTTGCATTGCATGAAACAGTAACACCAAGAAAGTCCTCACGCAAAGTTATTTCTTTTCATCTCCCTGACAGCTACCTGGATGTGGAGACGCAACTGCACTGCTGACTAGCCTCTCCCTGCAGCACGTTGCTCAAACCCTCATGTGCGAGTTTGTTCCTCTAACTGTGGCCATCTAGCTTTCAGCCCGCGATTAGCTTTTAGCCCGCAATTAGCTTTTTTGTTTTCATTATTGCAGTAATAATAATCTCTGCTTTTCTGCCCTCTTCTTGTCTTCTTGAAGTTGTGAATGTAAAAATAAACATGTGAATAACAATGTTCATTATTATTGCGATATTTCACTATCTGGACGTGGAGACGCAACAGCACTGTTGACAATCATGCGGTCCAAGCACCCATGTGCGAGCTCATTCCTCTAGCTGTGGCCATCTGTGGCTCGATTACCATTTTCTGCTGCATATTTCACTACTTGCATCTTATAATCCGCAGAATAGGATTTTCTTTTTGGAGACATTTCTTCAGTGGTGGATGAGCAGGTACTGGTACCCAAGCCTAAAGTGCCCTCTTGGGGTTGTGAATGTAAAAATAAGAAACATGTGAAATTATGTCTGTTATTATGACAAACAGAATTATGTTTAATAATTTTACATACAAGTCGCTCTGGAGTATACATCACACCTTCAGCCAAAGTATGAAAAAAAAGTGCGATTTATAGTCTGTAAAATACGGTATGAGAAAAATCTCACTTCTATTCTTCATATTCTGAACCCCTGGCAGGCTGGCACGCATCTCAGCCAACTCTGGGTGAGGGCAGATTACACCCTGGACAGCTCACCAGGCCAATATGCTGTTGGCTATGCAGTCTTGCTGAAAGTCTTGACGAAAATCAGCAATGGTTCTTTTACATGCCTCTCACCATATGCATTGAGACACATGGTTGACCTTTAATAACCCTGTTCACTGCACTGGGGGGCCAGCAGTGACAACCGTTGACAGTGGGGCTTGGAAAGCTAGCACCTTACCACCACTGCCCATCTCGGTTGAATTTTTCACAAAAATTAAATCGCGTTTCAGAAAACAATGTGCAGACAGTAATCTGAGAAAAATATATTTATTAGCCTTTTGCATTAAATTTATGCAATAGCCATATATGCATAGACCTGATTTTTTTCATTCTGGCAGTGAACAGAAGTTCAGTTCCAGTAACTGACTTAATTGCTGTTGCTATGTCATTACTTTGCAATTTTGATGAAAGTGTGCCATAGATTACATCGGCTCTGAATTCTTTCATAAGTAGCAGAATTTGCCCATAAATGACCAAAGGAAAGAGAAAAGAAGTTACCCTGATGATTTGATTGCAAAACGTTTCTACAGAATCTTGCTATGTGGGTGTTATTGATATCACAAAGCTAGGGTTTTAAAAATATTCTAACAGGAAAGGCAATCTAAATGTCTCACGCATGTGCACACACACACACACACACACACACACTCCGATATAGGTCTGAACCTGCCAACAGTTAAAGAAAAATTCCCGAGAGTTCTATTATTATATTAATATTTTATGCATTTATATAAAATACTTATATTGCAAGGAGCTAAATGTTGTACAGGTACTTAAATTTACACTGATCATCAGCTTCAGTCCAAAATGTTTAAACTGAGCAACTTTGAGAAGGTAATGCCAAGGGCCGCCCACATTTCTCTGGAAAAGTCCTCGTAAATTTACTTGAGTATTTTGCAAATTGGAAAAAAATAAAGAAAGAATTGTAATTTTTGTAACAGGGTCGGAAAGAAAGGCTTCCATCAATAAAGCATCTATAAACTGGTGTCAAGGTGTCAATGTACAATTTTTGTATAAAGATTAGATATTTTCAGTGAGAGAATGTGTTTCTGAAACAATGTTAAATGCAGGTCTAGAGGGGGGTCTTTATTTATTTGTTGGTTTATATTTACATTCAAATGTGTCTATTTATTGTAATTTTTAAGTTACTTCTCTTCATGTGAAAAAAAAAAAAACATACAAGAGGCAGGTTGCAGCAACAGTAGACGTGTTAGCATACCTTGACTTCAAAGGCATGCTTATTTGAACAAACAAAGTGTGGTATGTGATTTGTTTTAGGAAATAAAAGTAGGGAGTAAAAGTAAAAGGTACTCAGAAAAATAGTCAGATACAGTATAGATACTTAAGAGTTCAGCTTATAGATACTTAAGAGTTCAGGGGGGGGGCACAAGCCAGTGTTCAACCTCGTGCCGGGCCCAAGCCCGGATAACTGCAGAGGGTTGCGACAGGAAGGGCATCCGGCGTAAAACTTCTGCCAAAATTCTCATGCAAATGATCAAAACAAAATTCATACCGGATCGGTCGAGGCCCGGGATAACAACGACCGCCATCAGTGCTGTTAACCAACAGGGTGCTGGGGGAAATTGGACTACTGTTGGTCGAAGAAGGAGAGGCGGGAGGCGTGTCCGTAGGTGGAGAGAGAAGGGGAAAGGCATGAGTCTAGGACTGAGAATAGGGACTTTGAATGTTGGAACTATGCAGAGGATAGTGTGAGATGGAGGCAGATCATTTGCTGTGGTGACCCCTGAAGGGAACAGCCGAAAGGAAAAGAAGAAGAAGTATAGATACTTAAGAACAAGTACCCAATTGCAGTACTGAATAAAATCTGCTTTATTTCTGTCCACCCCAAACATATTTGTTGACCTTTAAAAAAAAATAATAATAATAATTAAAAAAAAAAACACTATACTTATCATGGGTGGCTGGTAGCGTAGTGGATCTCACAGCAAGAAGGACCCGGGTTCAAGTGCCAGGCACATGTGTTTTTCTATTGATATTATGCAATATGCACCTTGACCTGGAAATCAAAGCACTGTGCTGAAGCAATATTGGAAGCCTAACGGAGGCTGGGCATGTAGAACGTAAAGCAAATGTGTTCTAATCTGTTGTTCCAAACATGCGGAGAGGGAAGGAGACAAACATTTTTTTTTTTCTTTCCCCGTGTTGCAGAAAATATAAAAAACGGGCATCTTCATCAGCAGGAGTGAGGGGCTTCCAAGATGAAAACTACAGCCAGCATTAGCACATTAGCACACTAAGACAGATCACAGGGTTCAGAAAGCAGATGGATCAGGATCACGGCCATCCCAGAAGCAGCATGTTTACCTCAGCAAAACACAGAGAGAGAGAGAGAGAGAGAGAGAGAGAGAGGTTGTTCGGTATACGCATGACAGTATAATGGTAATAGATTAATTTATTATTGTTGAGTGCAAGCATACAAAAAATAAGAGATAGAACCAGAAAGAATGCAAACATGAAGGCACTCTGAAATTTAATGGACCTGGGTGAGCATGTAGGGTGAGGGGAAAGAAAACATCCTAACATCACGATTTACCAGAACTCTCTGCCTGTTAAACCCCAGATCTGCTCCAAATATCTAATAAAAGGCTATTAACAAAGTGGTTGACTAAACAAGTATGTTTAGTTATCCTCATCTTAAAATCAGAGATTCTGTCTGTGTCCCAAAGTTATTCCATAACTGTGAGGCTTTGTAAGAGAAAGCTTTGCCTCCTGCAGTACTCTTCAGTATTCAAAGTATAATTAAGTTTTTGATCTAAGGGAACATGCTATATCATAAATGACAAGAAGTGTACTCAGATTATGTGGTGTGAAACCATTAAGTGCTTTATAGGTTAATAGTTATATAATAAATATGTTTATAGGTGTGTGTGTGCATGCGTGTGTTGACCATATCTTCTTAGCAGAGTTATAATCTTACAAATGTTTATGAAAGGTTAAAAGCCTGAGTCAAGAAATAAAGCAGGAAACAACAGTACATCTGTCCTTTACACGAATGGTAGATTCAGTTCCATAATAGGCAATGGGAGGTAGCTCCCTCCGAGCCAATGGGATCCCTGTCCAAGATGGCATCAGGTGAACCTATCCAAGATGGTGCTCGAGTGAAGGCAACATGAACGACAGCTCAGTTAGCCAATGGGAGGCCAGCGAGGCAGGATGTTTGAACGTCATTGATGGGAGAGCAGCTCGTGCATTGTTTGAATGACGCGATTGAATTTTTAAGGTGGCACTTTCGTAATGTAAACTTGTTTTGTATACAGAGACAAAAAATTTATGAAAATGCATTTCGTAACCTGCATTTTCATTTGGTGAGACTTTCTTAAAGTGAGGTACCACTTTGTATGTGAGATAGATAGATAGACAGACAGACAGACAGACCTTTATTAATCTCACAACGGAGAAATTCACTGTTACAGGCTTTTGAGGTACCATCAGTAGGGAGTGCAAAATAGAGACATATACAATAATACATATACATACATGCATACACACATACATATATATTATATAAGTAAATACATAAATAGATACATAAATAGTATAAAGTAATATACAATAAAAAAAAGAAAAAGTAAAGAACAACTTTGTAGACTGGCCTATATTCAAGTGTACATGTATCTGAGGGCAGGGTAGATGGATTGATATGGTTCACAATCAGTGGGGTAGATGTGGTTGATTAAAGGGCACAGGGTTTTTATTGCACATAACAGTTTTTTTTTTTCACAGACAGTTACAAAGTGGCATTGTACAGTCTGACAGCGGTGGGAATGAAGGACCTGCGGTAGCGCTCCTTCCTGCACTGAGGATGTCTCAGTCGTCCACTGAAGGAGCTACTCAGCTCCTCTACAGTCTGGTGCAGTGGGTGAGAGCTGTTGACCATGATGGATGTGAGCTTTGCTATCATCCTCCTCTCGCCCACTTCCTCCACAGAGTCCAGTGGGCAGCCTAGGACACCGCTGGCCCTCCTGACCAGCTTGTTCAGTCTCTTTGTGTCCTGCTCTGTGCTGCCCGGGGCCCAGCAGATGGCAGCGTAGAGGATTGCAGAGGCTACCACAGAGTCATAAAATGTCCTGAGCAGAGGTCTGCATACTCCGAAGGACCTAAGTCTCCTCAGAAGGTGGAGGCGACTCTGGCCCTTCTTGTACAGGGCGTTGGTGTTGTGGGACCAGTCCAGTTTATTGTTAAGGTGAATGCCCAGGTACTTGAAATTGTCCACTGTCTCAATGTCCTGTCCCTGGATGTTCACCAGTGAGTGAGTGTGTGTGTGTGTGTGTGTGTGTGTGTGTGTGTGTGTGTGTGTGTGTGTTAGAGTGCTTCTCCTGAAGTCAACCACCATCTCCTTCGTCTTCCTAGTGTTCAAGCACAGGTGGTTGCGCTCACACCAGTCCACGAAGTCAACGATGACCGACCGGTACTCCAGCTCGTTCCCCTCGACACACGGCCCACGATGGCGGAGTCGTCCGAGAACTTCTGGAGGTGGCAGCTGTCTGTGCTGTAGGTGAAGTCTGAGGTGTAAATGTTGAAAAGGAAGGGTGAGAGGACGGTGCCCTGCGGTGCCCCTGTGCTGCAGACTACCACCTTTGACTTACAGCCCCGCAGCCGCACCTACTGTGGACGGTCAGTGAGGTAGTCGATAATCCAGGCAGCAAGATGTCTGTCCACTCCCACGTCCTCCAGCTTCCCCCGCAGAAGCGCTGGCCTGATAGTGTTTAAGGCACTAGAGAAGTCAAAGAACATGACCCTCACAGCGCTGCCGGCAATCTCCAGGTGGGTGAGCGCCCGCTGCAGAAGGTAGATGACGGCGTCTTCTACCCCGATGTTGGGCCTGTAGGCAAACTGCAGCTGGTCTAGGGTGGGGCTCACCATAGAGTGGAGGTGTTCGAGGAGGAGCCTTCACATGGTCTTCATGAGGTGGGAGGTCAGGGCGACAGGTCTGTAGTGGGCCGGTTCCTTTGCTTGAGCTGTTTTGGGAACCGGAACCACACAGGAGGTCTTCAACAGGACGAGAACCCTCTCCAGGCCGAGGCTCAGGTTGTACAGGTGGCATAGGACCTCACAGAGCTGATCCGCGCAGATCCTCAGCAGCCTGGGACTGATGCCATCTGGTCCTTCAGATTTCCTCTGATTTAGTCGCCTCAGCTGTCTCCTCACCTGGTCTGATGTGTGTGTGTGTGTGTGTGTGGGGGGGGGGGGGTCTGCAGAGGGAGGGGGATGTGGCTATAGCAGTCAAGTGAAGTTGGCCGGGGGAGGTGTCTTCACAGGTCTCCAGATCCTCCACTGGAGCTCACGCTGGACCTTCTTCTGCTCCTCTCTATCCCCCGAGGGAAAGCCCTCTTTTTCTGGTTCAGGAGGACTTTAAGCTCAGGGGTGACCCACGGGTGGTTGTTGGAGAAGCACCATACCCTCCGTGTTGGCACAGTGCTGTCCACGCAGAAGTCCATGTAGTCGGTGATACAGTGTGTGAGGCTGCCAATGTCATCACCAAAGGAGTCACGGAGCATGCTCCAGTCTGTGGTCTGGAAACAGTCCCTAAGCCTCTCATTGGTTTCCTCGGTCCACACTTTCACAGACCTCTTCTGTGCAGGTTCCTTTCACACCCTGGGTGTGTATTGAGGGAGCAGGTAGACCAGGTTGTGGTCTGAGCATCCCAGTGGGGGGAGAGGGGTGGAGCTGTAAGTGTTCTTCACATTAGCTTACAGCAAGTCCAGAGTTTTATTGTCTCTTGTGGTGCACTTCACGTATTGCGTGAACGTCGGGAGAGAGGCGGACAGAGGGGCGTGGTTAAAGTCCCCGCTGATCAGAATCATGGAGCGGGGGTGACGAGTCTGTGTCTGACTGACAGCGCTGTGGCGACGCTCCCACGCAGCCGCCGCATCAGCCGAGGGCGGAATGTACACGCAAAACACAATCACGTGTGAAAACTCCCTCGGTAGATAATCTGGCCGCGCTCTCACCGAGAGCAGCTCCAGGTCCCGCGTGCACAGCTGCTCCTTCACGTGCACGATGGCCGGGAGGCACCATCGCTCATTCACATAGACCACCACACCCCCTCCTTTCTTCTTTCCGCTCTCCGCCACACTCCGATCTGCACGCGTGAGTGTGAATCCGTTCGGAGGAACCACAGAGTCCGGTGTGAGTTCATTCAGCCAAGTCTCTGAAAAACACATGAGGCTGCAGTCCTGGTACTGCCTCTGCTGCCGGGTCAGCGCCGCCAGCTCCTCGGTCTTGTTGGCGATCGCGCGGACATTTCCCATGATGACAGGGGGAACATATGTCCTCCGCGTCTTTCGTCCCCCTCTGCAGCCTCTCCTTTTCCTCCGTATTTCCACAGGAACAACGGGCTTTTCCGCATGAAGGAGAGAGGGGGCACGCAGGCCGAGGAGGGTCTCACGTGTGTAAGACCTGTGTTGTTCAGAGCCGTCGGTGAATGAGTTTCCTGACGCCGATCCAAAAAGTGAAAGTAAAAGTGCACAGCAAAACAAAAACATCATAAAAGTAGGTTTCCCAAATGCAGGATTGAAGAAAGAAAAAGAAACTTTGAAAAAAGATAAAGAAACACGCCTATATACAATAGAAAAGAGAAACAAAAGGAAAATAAGCTGAAGAGCTCCTGTAACTGGCTGCAGGTCACCCAGCGCCATCTTGGAGAAAATGTATATATATATATATATATATATATATATATATATATATATATATATATATATATATATATAAAATGGGTGTGTGTGTGTGTGAGAGAGAGAGAGCGCGCTGAATTGATGAAGCTGAAAAGATAATGTCAACATCCAATGCCCACCAAACCAGACACCTCTGCTGCACCTAGATATTCTGTCCATAAAAATTATAAACAGAATCTGTGACAAAAGACAGTCTTGGCGCACTCCGACTCTCACTGAAAATCAATTCGGCCTGTTGTTACCATTGTGGACTAAACTCTGGCTGGTGATACAGTGATCAAATGGCTCATAGAATCAGGTCTGGAACATTGTACTCCCAGAGCATACCCCACAAGACAGCCCAAGGGACATGGACGGAAGACATCTCTAAATCCACAACACACATGTGGACAGATTGGGTAAACTCCCAAGCCCTTTTTTAGGATCCTGTGGAGCACATAGAGATGGTCGAGAGTGCCGTGACCAGGACAAAAACCACGTTGTTCCTCTTGAATCTGAGGTTCAGCATAGACTTATCCGGGTAGGCTGGGGAGTGTGATTTCGGGATAATTGGAGCGCACCCTTCAGTCCCCCTTTTTAAAAAGAGGAACGACCACCCCAGTTTGATAATCCATAGGTACGGCCCCCAATGACCACGCAAGGTTGCAGAGACGTGTCATCCAAGTCAGTCCTCCAACATCCAGAGTCTTGAGATATTCAGGGCAGATCTTGTCCAGCATCGGAGCTTGACCACTGAGGACTTTTTTGACTACCTCAGTGACCTCAGCTCCAGAGTTGGTTGAGAGTGCCACAATCAGGATGAAACCACATTGTTCCTCCTGAATCCGGGGTTCAACTATCGGCCAGATCCTCGTCTCCAGCCCCTTTCATAGACTTTCCCCAGGAAGGCTGAGTAGTGTGATTCCATGATAATTGGCACTCATCCTCTGTTCCCTCTGAGATATTGAGGGCGGATCTCATACACCCATGGAGCACGACCAGCAAGTAGCTTTTTGTTACTTCAGCGACCTCAGCTCCAGTGATGAGTGGACCCCCACCCAAACTTCCGAGGTCTTCCTCCTTCACTGAGGGTATGTTGCTGGGATTCAGGAGGTCCTTGAAGTATTCCTTCCACCTCCCAACAACATCCCCAGTCGAGGTGAGCAGCTCCCCACTTCCACTGTAAACAGTATTGGTGGAGGAATGCTTCCCCCTCCTGAAGGGTCAAATGGCTGTTCAGAACCTTTTGAGGCCAACCAATACTCTTCCCATGCCCGAGATTTTGCATCAGCGACAACTCAAGTTGCAGCACGCTTGGCCTGCCGGTACCAGTCTGCTGCCTCGGAAGTTCCACAGGCCAATAAGACATTTTTCAGTTAGATGGCCCCTTTCACTGCAGGTGTCTACCACCGGGTTCGGGGGTTACCACCATGAGAGGCACCAATGACCTTCTGACCACAGCTATGGGCTGCCACCTTTGAAAAACATGGCCCATTCAGATTCCATGTTACCTGCCTCCTTCAGTACGTTGGCCATAGCTCTGCAGGAGGTAGAAATTAAAGGCCATTCTGACAGGAGACTCCACCAAACGTTCCCAGGAGACCCCAACTACATACTTGTTTTGCCAGGTTTAGAGAGTCCTTGGTTGACAAGCCAAGTGATAAGCCCTACCACCAGGCGCTTGCTTTTGAGTCAGGGGGGAACCAGGTGAACCATGTTTGGCCAAGGGAAAATGTGTTCTTGTTTTTTACTTCACAGGGGTCATTTGAAGTGTGCTTCATCTGGCCTTTCACCCATTTGCCTTTGGTGACCCTACCAGGGGAATAATGCCCCCGACAACATAGCTCTTAGGATCATTTGGACACTCAAACCACTCCACCACGATAAAGTGGTGATTCAAGGAGGGATGTAATTATCCATACACACACAAACTGGATTCCCAAAAAGTTAGGACACTATACAAATTGTGAATAAAAACTGAATGCAATGATGTGGAAGTGCCAGATTTCAATATTTTATTCCAAATAAAACATGGATGACAGGTCAAAAGTTGAAACTCAGAAAATCTATCATTTAAAGGGAAAAATATGTTGATTTTTAAATTTCACGGTGTCAACAAATCTCAAAAAGTTGGGACAAGTCTATTTTCAACACTGTGCGGCATCCCCTCTTCTTACAACAGTCTGGGGACCGAGGAGACACACACACTTATTTGGAATGAAGCAACTGTGTAATCTTCCTCCAAGATCAATCAAGTATTCTGAATATGATGAGGAGGACAAATGAAGCAGAGTGTAATCCAAGTTTAGAATTCAACAAGAAATGCTGGAGTTCTGAGATGGCAGTGTGTTCTGATGTACCAAAATGCTACCTCATGTTCTGTGTCATGCATGGATTTTCTCCATGTTGTACTAGATGGTATGCGAATGCATGTGTATTCCACTCTGTATTTATTCCTTATATACCCATATCTCTTATAATGCTATAGCTTCCTGATCCATCACTGCTGAAGATTTATTATGGGCTCATGGCAGAATACTAATCCTTTTGCCTACTCAGACTATTTGATGAACTCGTCCTTTTATCAAACACCTTTATATTTTTTAGGATGATGAAGAGGGCATCTGGGCATGATTTCTTTTTGTCCGGCTTGGCCTGCTATGCCTATTCTGTTCAGAAGGGTGAGTGATAATGTTCAATCTTAAATAATTTTCTCCTCATTGCATATACTGCTTTCTGAGTAGCTGAATTTTCCCCTGACAGCTAAATGTCCCATACACACTTTCTCCACACTATAAACATTTTACAACATATACCCTGTTAAAATGACCGTGAAAAGAACCAGAAGATGTGCACACCTTTTAATTAGAAGGTTTTACGTATTTTGTACACAGCAAGAAAACGAAGTGAAGAATGCTGGACAGTAAATGAGTATTTCTATCTTTGCATAATGAGATATGATGAGATAGAAAGGTTGCTGTCTGTGTATCACCCAAAATATAAAGATGACCACACATATAGTTCAGCTTTTTCCCTTGGGATGAATTTCTACACACACACACACACACACACACACACACACTTTCTAATCCTAATTAGGGCCGCAAGGAGACTGGTGCTCATCTCATCCGACTCTGGGCGAGATACACTGTATACGCTCACGCACACACAAAGTGACTGAATTATCTGCATATGAAGTATCCTGAACCTTTATGTTACGGTGATGCAGAAACCTGCTACACTGAAGAAACCCCCAAAATGAATTGCAGTGCTCAGTGATTTCATTCAAGGCAGAATCCTCAGGAGCAAGCACTTGGCACTGGTCTTTCTGCAGATTGATCACACACTCTTCCAGGTGCTGGGCCAAGAGCAGAATCAACAAGTGCCACAGAACCAGTGGGGCTGAACCTTAACCCCCACTTGTTTCTCAACCCAAATCGATTTTTTAAGTATGTCTACTAACAACTCAAAAAATGTTTAAAATGCATAGTTTGTACAAGAATAGTAAAACCCGCATGTTCATCGTGTACCGTAAATGCTTATGCGCCATTTATATAGTAATATAGAGGCTGCCTTCAAGGGAATCTACCACTACTTCTTTTTTTGGATTTGACTGAGCCGATGAATGATTGGATTGGAACTTTGAAATAAGTAAATCAATGGATATGTGCACACAAGACACCTGACATCCAAAATCTGGAAATTGGCCATGCATAGTCTCCTTGAGGGGATGCTCTAGTCATTCACTGACTGCATGGACTCCAAAATTTTCATTCCTTCTCTCCAAATCGCTCGGTGGGCCCTGATGAGGACAGCTGGGTGCTCCAGACCCTGCCCCAGAGGTCCAGTGCCACTGCTTCCTACATGATGGCTCTGTGCTCCCCTGATGCCAACCCACCAGGATGGGGTCTTAAGGCCCCACCTTGTCTGCTTGCTACACACACACACACACACACACACACACACACACACACACACACTGCTCTGCAAAAGTTTTTCCCCCTCACTATTTTTTTTTTACTTTTTTGCACCTTTGTCACACCTATTTTTTTAAGATCGAACAAATTTAAACGTTACACAAAGATAACCGAAGTAATCAAAAAAATGCAGTTTTCCTGTCTGACAACATGATGTAGGCCATACTGAACACACATCATCATGCTGTGATCCAGTGAGCTTCAAGAGCAAAGAAGAAAGATGATTATAGATATGTCTCAGTCTGGGAAATGATATAAAGTCATTGGTAAATCTTTTGGACTCCAGCAGACCACTGTCAGAGCTATTATCCATAAATGAAGAAGGCATGGCACAGTGGTGACCCTTCCCAGGAGTGGCCGACCTACCAAAGCTACTTCAAGAGCACAGCACAGACTAACTGGAGAAGTCACAAATGATCCAAAAAACACTTCTAAACAACTACCAGCTTCACTCACCTCAGCTGGGGAAAATCAGTGCTCTGGACTGATGAAACTGAAGTGAACTTTTTGGACGAAATGAATCCTGTTACATCTGGTGCAAAAGGAACACTGCATTTGATAAAAAGAACAGTGTGCTAACAGTGAAACATGGTGGTGGAAGTGTGATGATCTGGGTCTGGTTTGCTGCTTCAGGTCCTGGGCGACTTGTCATGATTGATGGAACCATGAATTCTGCTTGCTACCCTGGGAAGGAATGTTCCCCCATCAGTTCGAGACCTCAAGCTAAAGCGCACCTGGGTTCTGCAGCAAGACAATGATCCGAAGCACACCAGCAAGTCCACTTCTGAATTGCTAATAAAAAAAGAACAAAATGAGGGTTTTGGAGTGGCCTAGTCAAAGTCCCGACCTGACCCCTATTGAGATGCCGTAGCATGACCTTAAAAATGCTCTTCATGCCCGAAAACCATCTACATCTGGTTCACCTTAAACGATCTTGCAGAGAAGAGAGGGCCAAAATCCCATCAGAGCGATGTGAAAGACTCATCGCCTCTTATCGCAAATGCTTGACTGCAGTTATTGCTGCAAAAGATGGTTCAGCTAGCCATTAGGTTTAGTTTGCAATTACTTATTCACATGGGCCTTTGTAGGTTTTGATTCCAGGGGCAAAAACATTTGCACAGCACTCTCTCTCATATATATGTATGTGTATGTGTGTGTGTGTGTGTGTGTAGCAGGAGATAAGCATCAGTTCTTTTCTTAACGGAAACTGCTAATTAGCCATATGGCCATCAGCGGCCAATAACAAGATGCCACCGGATAATAACAAGGTAGCTACACCAGAATGTCCTGTCTATTGTTACTCTCTGACATTCCCATTTTAATGTTGGACTTCTGCTTCAGACACACATAGGCCACACATAGATGCTACATGTTATCAGATGGTAAACTGTGCATTGGAATGCTCCTCTCTCTCACCACCTCTCTCCATGAGTAACTCCATAATGGAATAAAGTCCGGCCTCTCTCTGGTGGTTCCAGAGCCCAAGCTATGCGTTGAGGTGAGTCCAACTATATCAAGTCGGTAGCTTTCCACCTCATGCATCAGCTCAGGCTCTTTCCCCACCAGAGAGGTGACATTCCATCTCCCAAAAGTTAGTCAGTAGCCGAGGATCGGTCTGACAGAACCCAGACAGAATCCTGGCCGCATCATACCATAAGACGTTAAAATTTGGCAATTGTTGCTTCCTGCTTGGCGCTCAGCATTAAAGGATAGAACAATGCAATAACTGGTGCTGCACAGTGGTGACAGGTGCCCAGAGCACAAATCAAATTTCAAAGTAATTGTACTTTGACAATAGTTATTATTATTATCAAACGCACACCTCCAGTTGCCACTCAATGCTCTTTTTCAGGCCTGGGCTTCATGGACCCGACCACCAGGCCCTTGCTTTCAAGCCCCTCCCCCAGGCCTGGCTTCAGGAAGGGGGGTGGGGGGCTTCCAGTGACTCTTGTCTGGGCAAGGGAACCCCTGGCCTTTTAAATTTCTTCATAGGGGTATTTGAACTGTGCTTCATTTGGCCCTTCACCCAGAATCTGTTTGCCTTGGGTGAACCTACCAGGAACATAATGCCTCTAACATAGCTCCTAGGATCATGCAAACCCCTCCACCACCACGATAAGGTGTCGATTCAAGGAGGGGTAGCCCCGAACGCCTCACTGGTGTAGTATTTTGGGCATGTCCAACCAGGAAGAGAATCACGAGTCAACCTAAAACATGCTGGAGGGATTATGTCTCTCAGTTGTTCTGGGAATGCCTTGGTGTCCTTTCCCCCCACCTCCACCCCACCCCACACACACAAGAGCTAGAGGAAATGACTGAGAAGAGGAAGGTCTGAACTTTACTGTTTAGGCTGCTGCCCCCGCAACCCTTCCGCACATTAAGCGGCGTAAGATGTATATAATTATACAAAAAAAAAAAAAAAAAAAGCGTAACTTGAATAAAATGTTCATTGGAGAGGGGAAAATATATACAGAAAACGATCTGCTCAGCAAAATGATCGTAAATGCTTTAATATGGCCACTAAAAGCTGAAAGACTTGAAAGAAAGCAAAAACTGCCATCTGAATAGATCAAAGAATCACCAAAATGGCAAGGACTCAGCCAGCAATCAGCTCCAGGAAGACCAGGAATGTCTAAAGTTGCCTTTGAGTATTGTTGCAATTAGAAGATGCTTGTGTGAAGCCAAGATATCATCAAAAAAAAAAAAAAAAAAAAAAAAAAAACATCAAGGTCCCACTGTTGGGGAAACGGCATGTGCTGAAGAGGCTACAACTTGCCAAAAAGCACACTGACTGGCCAAAAGAGCACAATATTTTGTGGACTGAATACTGTGAAGACAGTGAAGCATAGTGGCACAAGCATCATGATATGGAGATGATCTCATACTATGGTGCTGGGCCTATTTATCACATACCAGGGATCATGGATCAGTTAGAATACATCAGAATACTTGAAGACTATGCTTATGCTGAAGAAGTGCCCTTGAAATGGGTATTCCAATAAGACCACGGTCCAAAAAACACCAGTAAACTGGCAACATCTTGGTTCCAGACCAACAAGATTGACGTTATGGAATGGCCGGCCTAATCCTCTGACCTTATTTTGATAAACTTGTGGGGTGGCATCAAATGCAGTTTGAGGCAAAACTAAGAAATACAGAAGAACTGTGGAATATAGTCCAATCATCTTGAGCTGTTCACAGGCGCCAAAAGTTGGTTAATTCCATGCAACACAGATGTACAGCAGTTCTCAGAAGCAATGGTGAAACAACTAAAAATATTAGTTCAGTGATTCAAATGAAGTTCAAAACTTTCAGTTTATACAATAACTGTTTGGTTTGTAAAGAAGAATGCAGAAACTGCTGTTCTTTTTTTCTTTTATAAACAGTCCAATATTCGCTTTTTTCAATTTTTGTTAAAGGACTAACACAAATGACATTTTTTCCTCATGTTTTTATTTGGAATAGAATTTGTAGTGTTCCCAATGCGTCTGCGTGCATGGGAATAAAACTATTTAATAAATAGACACTATTATGGTGATTTTAAGCTTACCTTGTTTAATACACACAGTTATTTTTTAAAACAACTTTTAATTCAATAGAAAACTGTTAAGTTATATTGAAAGCAATTGAAACTTCAGAATTCTATACAAATTCATGGATTTCCATTAAATTTCAAGTCCTAAGGAATTCCATAGTGTCCCACCCAGTGCTTTCATCAGATGACCCATCTGTCATTCTCTGAAACTGGTACTGTAAAGTGTGGCATCAACAATTCATGTTTCAATAAAGTCCTGCTTATTTCCTTGCTATATTGACAAATTCATGAGCCATTGTTACAAATATTATGAATACAAGTTTAGATTTAGTTAAACCCCACTCAAGACCAGCAAAAGGCAACCAACTAGGTGCTCAAAACAAATACAAGTTTAATTATGAGAGTATAAACAAAATATAGACAACTTAAGCTGACAATAGCAAGCTAATTCAACATAATGCCAATCAGTCAATGGCAATAAAGTACAGTATATTCATCAACAGTGTTCACAAACCGCACAATACTGATCCAGCAGTGAAGTTTAGGGTGCAGTATAGATGGATTAATGTACAACAATGAAAGTGAGTGATCAAGCACATGAAGTGGAGCTATACAATAATACTGTGAAACGTAGATGATTCGAACCATGTCCCCCACTTATCACCAGGTGACCCATATAAAGAGAATTACACACTCATAACACAGAGACAGTAGGAGAATGACTCCATGCACATAACTGCACTTTCATTGGCAAAAAACAGGAATAAATATGTTTGTAACACTAAATTCATACTCAAATTAATTCACATATGGCCACAGTTGATGCCATTGGTTTTTGGTGAATAAAGAATTATTGCTTTACTACATGTGAAGTAAATACACATCAAGACATCACTCAAATGTTAGGTGAAACCTCACCCCTCACAGGAACAATGGGTCTGTTCTGTATGTAACTGGCATGAACACTACTGGTTACGAGCGTAACCATAAACTGAGGTGTGATTGTCAGGTCATAAAGTAAGAAAGACATTGGAATGGCTACTTTGGATATAAATTTTAAGGCAAGCTCTAGAGCAGGTCATCCCACATTTTTGATGGACATTCTGGCTCTTAAAGTCATTTTACTTTTACCCAGAGCCAGGGGTGAATCTTCTCAACCCGAACCCACTATGTACTGAAGATATTGAGAGGAATCGCCTCTGGTTCTGGGTAAAACTAAAAAGGACTTTGAAAGTCAGAATTATCCATCAAAAAATGTGAAATGGCCTGTTCTGGTTCTTAGGGGCTCTATTCTTTAGTTTTTGAAAAACATCAAATTTTAGATAGTTAAATTTGACTGAGTTTCTGAGAATGACCCATAATCCATGGGGTGGCCAGACAATCAGCAAGCAACTCACCTTCCTCTGCTTATGAGGAGCATTTCACCATTTTTCTGGCTGAGAATCATGGCCTCCAAATTGGATGTGCTGATTCTCAGCCTGGCCCCCTCATGCTCAGCTGTGAATTGCTCCAGTGAGAGCTGAAAGTTCCAGCTTGATGAAACCAAAAAGGCAATGACATCCTCAAAAATCGGAAATGACCCGATGGCCACCAAACCAGAACCCCTCAACACCTTGGCTGTGCCTAGTTGCAGTGGGGCAGTAGTGGCGTATTGATGGCTTAGGGTTAAGGCAATGGATTACTGATCTGAAGCTCAGCAGTTCAAAATCTCCGCTGTCAGCACTAATGGGCCCTTGAGCAAGGAACTTAACCATCAATCACTCATTTGTATTAAAAAAATGCAGCCGTGAGGGGGTGCACAAACAAGTGCCCGCCCTCACGCCGGTCCCAAGCCCGGATAAATGCAGAGGGTTGCGACAGGAAGGGCAACCGGCGTAAAACTTTTGCCAAAATACAAAATGCAAACCGTTAAGACAAATTTCATACCGGATCAGTCGAGGTCCAGGTTAACAATCAGGTGGTCAATCAAGGATAGAAACTTAGGAGCAGGGTTTAAGCTGTTTTTTCATGGTATGGATGTACTTTGTCTCCAAAACCTCTAACATGTGCTCTCCCTCTAATGAACTCATTCCTGATCCTATTCATCCTCGTTACTCCCAAAGAGAACCTCAACATTTTCATCTCTGCTACCTCCAGCTCTGCCTCCTGTCTTTTCCCCAGGGCCACTGTTTCTAAACCATACAACATCGCTGGCCTCATCACCATCTTGTACACTTTTCGTTTCATTTTTGCCGATACCTTCCTATCACACGTCACACCAGATACTTTTCTCTAACCATTCCAATCTGCCTGCACATGCTTCTTCACCTCTTTTCCACACTCTCCATTGCTCTGGATTGTTGAGCCTAATTACTTAAAATCCTCCACCTTCATTATCTCTGCTCCCTGTAACATCACTGTTCCTCCTAGGACCTTCTCATTCACACACATGTATTCTGATTTTCTGAGGCTAACCTTCATTCCTCTCCTTTCCAGGGCATACCTCCACCTTTCTAGATTTTCCTGCACTTGTTCTCTGCTCTCACCACAGATCACAATGTAATCTGCAAACATCATAGTCCATGGAGAATCTTGTCTAACCTCGTCTGGCAGTCTGTCCATCACCATAGCAAACAAGAAGGGGCTCAGAGCTGACCCTTGATGCAGTCCCACCTCCACCTTGAACTCTTCTGTCACACCGACAGCACACCTCACCACTGTCTTACATCTCTCATACATGTCCTGCACCACTCTAACATACTTCTCTGCCACTCCAGACTTCCTCATGCAATACCACAGTTCTTCTCTTGGCACCCTGTCATATGCTTTTTCCAGATCCACAAAGGCACAATGCAGTTCCCGCTGACCTTCTCTGTACTTCTCTATTGACATCCTCAAAGCAAACATTGCATCTGTGGTGCTCTTTCTTGGCATGAAACCAAACTGTTGTTCACAAATGCTGACTTCTGCCCTTAGTCTAGCTTCCACTATTCTTTCCCATAACTTCATCGTATGGCTCATCAACTTTATCCCTCTGTAGTTGCCGCAACTCTGCACGTCTCCCTTGTTCTTAAAAATGGGCACCAGCACACTTCTCCTCCACTCCTCCGGCATCTGCTCACTCTCTAGGATCTTGTTAAATGTTCTTGTCAGAAAATCTACTGCTACCTCTCCTAGACACTTCCATACCTCCACAGGTATATCATCAGGACCAACTGCCTTTCCATTCTTCATCCTCTTCAATGCCCTTCTCACTTCACCCTTACTAATCTTTGCTACATCCTGCTACTCAATGGTCACCTCTTCTACTCTTTTCTCTCTCTCATTTTCCTCATTCATCAGCTCTTCAAAGTACTCTTTCCATCTTCCCAGCACACTTCTGTCATCAGTCAATACATTTCCCTCTCTGTCCTTTATCACTCTAACTTGCTGCACGTCCTTCTCATCTCTATTTCTCTGCTGCGCCAACCTGTATAGATCATTTTCTCCCTCTTTACTATCCAACCTATCATACAAGTCATCATACGCCCTCTGTTTGGCCTTAGCCACTGCTACTTTCGCCTTACGCTGTGTCTCCCTGTACTCCTGTTTACTCTCTTCGGTCCTCTCAATGTCCCACTTCTTCTTAGCTAACCTCTTCCTTTGTACACACTCCTGCACTTCCTCATTCCACCACCAAGTCTCCTTATCTACTTTCCTTCCAGAGGACACACCAAGTACTCTCCTACCTGTGTCCCTGATCACATTTGCTGTGGTTGTCCAGTCATTTGGAAGCACTTCCTGGCCACCCAAAGCTTGTTTCAACTCTTCTTTGAAGACAACACGACACTCTTCCTTTTTCAACTTCCACCACTTTGTCTTCTGCTCTGCCTTTGCCTTCTTCACCTTCCTCACCATCAGCATCATCCTGCACACCACCATCCTATGCTGTTTGGCAACACTCTCACCCACTACTACTTTGCAGTCACCGACTTCCTTCAAATTACATCGCCTGCACAAGATGTAGTCTACCTGTGTGCTCCTACCTCCGCTTTTATAAGTCACCCTATGCTC
>CM045729.1:28181079-28356079 GCA_024760905.1 Plotosus lineatus | reverse complement strand
AAACCACAAACTGCCTAATGATGTGTCCATGTAAAATCAGTTTAATACCATGTGATTTTTATGTTCTTGGTGCCAGTGTAACAGTGTAAACAAACAAAAAGTATGTCAGTGCTTTCTTCATGATTAGTATGAATGTAAGAATGAAATAACATTCACAGAACTCCAAAAGCACTATTTTACACTCTCATTAATTGAGATCCACTTCAAAAGAATTGGGATGGATCTCTTTCAGCCATTAGACAGGTATGCATGTGGGTATCACTTTATGTGAGTCATAATGGTTTGCACAACTTAATGCCCAGAGGAAGTGCCATTGTACAACATTTCTGTATGCAATTTTATGGAATCACTCGGTGTTACCTCCCGCATTGGGGATTCCATGAGAAATCCTCACTGATTGGGGCACTACATTTACGTAACTTGCACCATATGAGCTGAATGAATTACTAAATGAAAAATGATCCACAACACTGTGTACCACACGAAAATGGTTTAACCAAATGCCCAATACAGTTATTTGTAAGTTAGTTCATATTGATGTATGAAATATGAATAAATCTATATATTAGATTAGAACTCTCTACCTCTTATTTTCAGTGCAAGAAGTCCCAAAGCATGCACAGGATTTCCCCATTGGAATATCCTGCAGAGCCCAAAGCCCTGTTGTATGTTAAATCTCATTAGTGAAATTGTAAGTAGGGACCTCTGCAAAGTAAAAATTAAATTCAGTATGGTATTGAACCGAAAACAAAACTTTACACTATAATTCACCTAACGTGATTTTTTTTTTTTTCAGGTAAAAGAATGCCAAGCCTTGCTGTATATAAAAAGGTGCTCAGCTAAGTGAATAGACAAGAGACAATCTGCTCCTCGCTCATTTAACTGCCTATGACAACATCAAGCAACTTATAGTGGTGGCTGAATACCTTTTCTGCTGGGAATGTCGGGGTGGAGGTAGTCGCTGCATGCTGAACTTCTTTCTGGCCCAAGATGGGCATTGGGGTATGTGGCAGTAATGACATGATCAAGCATCATTTCCAAGTAGAGAAGGAGTTGGCCGAACCTCTCGTAAACCTACCGAGTTTGCCTGCATGTAATGGCACATCCTTGTGTATCTTTTTGTGGCCTAATCAAATCCCACACTTAAACCCTGTAGTGAAACTCTCAAATTACTTGAAGTTTGCAGTCCACTAATAATCACTATTCAATTTTATTGAGCGTCTGTAAGAAGAATGACAAAATATTGCAGTCTGAATATGCATGGCTGCATTCAAAGCAAAAAGGGTATTGAGACTTTACCCACATCAGTAATTCTCTTGCGTTATGCATAATCACCCCCTCCTTCCAAAGTTTTGTTGTTATAGTGTACACTGGGCTGTTGTTACCTTAAATGAATAAATCCAACTGAAGAAAAAAATGCATGTCTCTTCATTACAGTATACAGTACGAGAAAACAAAATTTGAAACATTTTCAAGAGCAGTGATTGTGACACTTTTTACACACCAATTTTTCATATACTGTACTCCTTCAATCCTGTTTTCAGGTCCACTCCTAGACTTCCAGTACAGCTATTGCTTGGAAACTCTAGCTTTGCAGTCAGTACATACACTCTTAGAGGCACACAAGTGCACACACAGGATTTGCGGTAATCAAAACCCTCCACCACCCATCCACCCACAAGTCTCATAATCCAGCAGATTTGTATTCCACTGCTTTACTTTACCCTTATCAGCATAACTCATCTCCT
Organism: Plotosus lineatus; assembly: GCA_024760905.1. NCBI lineage: Eukaryota > Metazoa > Chordata > Actinopteri > Siluriformes > Plotosidae > Plotosus > Plotosus lineatus. The sequence goes on along the minus strand of CM045729.1, from coordinate 28,354,331 downwards.
TGCCTGGAGTTCCTCAATGTGTGCGCATGTTTGGGTGTTTGCTCCAAGGTTTGCTTTGTTTTACGTGTTTCAGTATTTTTTACACGAAAATGATTTTGGTTTCTTTGATTTCTTTTCTTTGATTCTCTGATTTATTTTATCTTTTTTTAAAGAATGTGGTTCCTTTGTGAAACTTAACTATTAGAGTTGATATTAAGCTAAAAAGTATGCACATAGCTTTTACTGGTTTGTCTCAGGCTGCTTTTACAGATTTATTTTATTTGCCTTCCCAGCCTGTCTAATGACTAGGACATGTTTTTCCTCAGGAGAGACAAACAAAACAAAATAAGACATAGACAATGCTGTATTTGTAGGGGATGGCCGACCAGACTATCAAATGTGTGCCTTAAACACCATAAATACACAGCATCTGATGTTGATTAGCAAAAAAAAGGAAAATTCTATTTATGAAATACAATCTATTATGAATTTTGTTGCATTATGTTCATATCAGGATCAAATTAAATGAATTATGTCCACACCTACACTTTTATATGATTCAGTTATATATGCAGGAGCATTTTAATTTAATTTGAATCTCATGCAATATTTGCTAGTTTCATTAAGTCTCTCATTCCTGCTGTATGCTCTAGTTTTCATCCAAGTGGTCAGATACTAAAATCAGAATATCAGAACCACTATGAAACCACGGATTATTTGTTTTAACATCATGATCAAAGACACATATAGCCGTATCTTACACCTGCCACAAAGTGGTATTAGGCCACTTAATTTCATTTTTCTGTTCAACTCCCACATTGTTTGAACAGCCAATTCATTTACATCCAATTGAACACTGCTGGGCATGTTGATCTTAAAATGAGGTGTGGTTAGGTAAAATGTGGCACTGTATTGTTTTGAATCAGTGGATAGTGATTGTATAATTATTTTAAAGGCCACATTATCAACTTATGTCATAATATACATGTACACAATCTCAAATGTGACAATCTTACATATTCTTATGAAGAAAAAGATGAAATGCCAAATAAAAAGAGACAAGGATGTGGAAAAATATATTGTGATCTGATGAGCCCAACCATACATTTTTTGTCAATAATTCCAAAGGGAATATTGGACACACACACACACACACACACACAAAAAAAAAAAAAACAAAAAAAACACTGCCCAGTACAAAATGAAAATCATCCTCATGGTAAAGGAAAATGTGGGCAGTGGTGGGGTAATGGATAAGTTTATGGGTTACTGATCTCAAAGTCAACGGTTCAATCCTCACTATCGCCACTGCGGTGCCCTTGAGCAAGGCCCTAAACACTTAATTACTCACTTGTATAAAAATGTGATAATTGTGAGTCGTTATGGATAAGACTATCTGACAAAAGCTGTAAATGTATTGTAAATGAACAAAATGCTTTAGAGCTGTATGTCTTTAGCTGAAACTGGACCTTTATTCAAGGAAATTACAGACAGTTACAAATTTCATTGAAGTTTGCTTAAAAAAAAAAAAAAAAAAAACTTTCAAGTCTCTACTAAAAAGCTAAAAATGTTTGTGAATTCCAAGCAGTCCTCAGAATGAGTGGCCACGAGACAAGATCAGAGAAGAAACAAACCAATAAATCCTTTTGTGACAAATACTCTTACCCTGGGTTCACAACTCACACATGTCCGACTTGCAACATGGCACCCCAATGTTCGGTTACCCCTTTAGTCACAGCCCACATCAGCCACTCCTTCCCCACCAACTGTGACTTTGAAAATGCAGCCTGACCATTCGCAGACAGTCAGGAAACAACCGGGGAGGAGGATATTTTTCTGAAGCACTCCTTCCTCCAAATGCTAGCTGAGCCATGCTCATTCATCACATCCCCATAATAGTGGGATGTACTAGGCCATCACTCAGGTCACTGGTGCTTCACTTTCTGCAGTGCATGCTGCCCGTGTCAGTTCATATCCAAACAGAACAAGTTATTGGTTAGGCCCATTAGTGAATATGGCTAACAATATCACCCCCACCCCGACAGTGTGACTTAGCACTTTATTGGTTTTATGGGGAAATGTTTCTACCAGCATTTGGCTTATCCCTAAACTGTCCTCACATTTCATTCTAGGGATTCAGTTCATGATCAGAGCCTCGCTGACAATCCATTTACTGTCTTCATGGAGGACATCCCTTGTAATGAATAGATGAACTATTCGGTGCAGTGGAAAATATATCATTAGTTGCCTTAAAATCCAGTCTGACTACCCTGCATGTCAGTGTGTCTACAAAATTAACTTTGTGATCGGACATAAACCTGGCATTCACAGCAATGTGCCAGATATCTTATCTTAAAATTCCCTACCCCTGAACAGTGACACAGACCTCTTACCATGTATGCCTTTATTGGTAGTTTAGACTTATATACTTTTCCACCAGTGCTTATTAATAGATCAGTGACATTTGAAACAGCTGTAGTTGGATGATGCAGACATAGGCCATCTTCTCAGGAAGCTCAAAGCAAACCCACATGCTGACCCAGACAAAAGCAACACCTTTCAATTTGTTAGTCATGATGGGTTGCTTTACTACTCTGACCACACATTCAATTGTAGTTTGCATCTTCTGAAAGAACTGAAGCGCTATACCCCCCACATCACTCCATGGCAGCCTGTTCACCAATTATGACCACCAAACCACGAGTCATCTATTTCCAAAAACGCTGCCATGGCTGAGGTACAGTGCTTTGTGGCTTAAAAAGACATCAAAAGATGTTTCACTTCCTGTTCAGTGTCAACTCACCAACCAAGTATACAGGAGTGGAATTTATTGGCCTACTGCCCCTGATCTGGAAACATCTACTTGATAATTGTTAACTATTTCTCTAAGCTGAGTGACGTGTCTGCAGTTAGGGAGGTGACAGCCCAGGTGGCAGCTGGGAAGTTTATCAGTGAGCTATTTGCTAGACATGGTGCCCTGTCATACCTACTCTGACATAAGTTCAGCCTTCTTCAGTGAGTTGTTCAAGCATGCTGTTTCCACCCTGGGGTCTGTGCACAGGCTCACTACTGCTTACCATCCTCAAACAAATGCAACACAGTGTGTGAAGTGGACATTCAAAACAACTATATATATGCCTATTTTGGGGACAAGCAGATACCATACGATAAATATCTGTCTTAATTCTCCTTTGCGCTGTATTCAGTCCTCCATGATGTTGTATGGTCAGGAGATGGGACCCCCCTCGTGATAGCATGGATGAACTTGGTGTGCTGTACGCAGAGCCTCCTTGCAGGAAGCTCATGACCATGCTAAAGCACCTCTTGACCACAATTAGGACAGTTTAAAAAAAAAAAAAGATCCCTCTTATGACTTGTCTTGTCCGTGGCTATAATGACTGCTGTCTATTCTCTTATGCAGTTGGTAAGGTGACGAACCACCCTAGTTCTGATGCACAGTCCAACTTTACAGCTAAACTCGCACCCCTGTTCACAAATCCACTCTGTGTCAGCCAGAAACTAGGAGATGTCAACCACAGACTGAACAGACTAGTACAGATGCTAAAGTAATTTGTGTAGTGAACTTACAATCTTTCCACACTTGGGAATCTGCTTCATCCAGTGGGTTCATTGTTTCTGTTCTGGTGGGAAACGCAGTGGATGAAGTTGTCCCCTTGCCATTTACAGCACTTGGTACAATTCCATCCACTGCGTGCCATCCTTGCCATTTACAGCATTTAGCACACGCTCTTATTCAGAGCGACTTATAGAAGTGCATATTCTTATACTGGTTTGTTTGAACACAGACTAAGCATAGAATCAGTCAAACTCAGCCAGTAGTGTGTGTATAAAGCATAGTGCTAATCTAAGTACTGCTGAAAAGGGTAAGTTTTCAGCCTTCGTTTGAAGATACCTAGTAAGTCAGTTGTCTGGATGTCTATAGGAAGTTCATTTTACCATCTTGGAGTCGAAACAGAACAGTTTAGACACAGTTTTCCCATGACCCTTGGTAGAGGGAGGGATCAGTCTGATGGTGCTAGAGGATTGGCGAGACTGTCGTGCAGTGTGAAGTGTGATGAGTGTTTTCAAATAGGAAGATGCAGGTCCATTTTTGGCTTTGTAGGCAAGCATTAATGTTTTAAATCGAATGGGAGTCAGCAAAGTGATCATAGCAGTGGTGTGGGAAAGTTGAAAACAAGCTGTGCGGCTACATTCTGAAACATTCGTAGAGGTCGAATAGTGCTCAATGGGCAGTGGTGGCCTAGTGGTATAGAGAGCTGGATCACTGAACCTAAAGTTGGGGGTTCAAGTCCCACTCTCCACAAGGTTGTCACTGTCCACCCAGTGCAGCTAACTGGGTTATCAAAGGCTGGCCATGTCTTCAACTGTCTATGGTGTGAGGCATGTAAAAGACCCATTGCTGACTTTCGACAAGAGTAGGCTGCAACGCAGTCAGCATGTTTCTGCCCTGCAATGGCCTGGCGAGCTGTCCAGGATGTACTCTGCCCTCGCCTGGAGTCAGCTGGGATGGGTGCCAGCCTTCCCATGATCCTAATTAGGATTAAGTGGTTACAGAAAATGAATAGTGCTCAAAAAGTAGCCCTGCCAGGAGTGGCAGTAATCTAGTCTTCATATGACAAGGGATTGAACAAGTAGCTGAGTGGCCTTATTGGAAAGAACTTCAATGGCCTGACCCATGTATTTTGATATTCCTGGTCACTTTGACACTGGCCCAGCACCAGCCATGGATTGTGACTCGAGAGCTACTTAATTGTAAGTGCATTTGACCCAAACCCTGTTTCCACTGACCAATATGACCTCATGTCAAGACATCACTCCAGAATCACATCTGGATGGTCCAACAAAATTTTTGCTTTGTTGACAGCTTAACCTGAACAGACTGTTTTAGTAAGTATGTGATGAAAACTGAAATGCAAAGTTATTGGTGACGCATCAAGAGTTAAAGTATATTTTTGCATTCATACGGCTCATTGTGCCTTAGTAGTACTGACTTTACCACAGGCTGCATTTTCTCATAAGGTTGGTTAAGACCTCGGTCTCTTCATTTGTGGTATGGTTTAGGTTTCTATATTAAAACAGCTAATGACTGAGTGAGAAGTTAATACCGGTAAAATCAAGCATTGGATAAAGCCAAGGTAACCATGGACAATTGCCTGTCCTTCACTCATTCAATTTAGTATAGCACTTTCTACAAATGACATTGTAGCAAAGCAGCATTACACAATAAAATAGCAAAAGTACAGACTTACAAAATAGAAAATCATTTAAACTTTCCTATAACCCCTACACACCCCTAATGAACAAGCTCGTGGCAATGGTTACAAGGAACACTCCAATAAATACAAGACAGAAATCTTGAGAGGAACCAGGCCCAAAAGGGAAACCCCATCATCATTTGGGCGGAATCATGAAGACAAATATACATAAGGAATTCATTACAGTCCAAAATGTAATCCAGTTGGTTATACAACTGTAAGTCCTAAATAATTGCAGGGAGGAAAAAAAAAAAAAAAAAAAAAAAAAGCCAATCTCATCAGCAGTGAAAAGTCATGTTCACAGTCTATCCGTGCCCATCTGGGTCCATTTAGATCAGTAGCACGAGGGCCCCAGCCAGCATCAGCACACCTGGACAGATCACAAGACTCAAAAGCAGAAAGATCAGGATCACCGGCATCCCAGAAGGAGAATGTGTACCTCAACAAAAACAGGTTGTTCAGTATACTCAGTGTAAAGGGAATAGATTTTTTTTTTTTAAATGCCATGTGCAAGCAGGCACCCCGGCATGAGTGGCTATGGTAGCATACCCAAAGAGAGAACCAGAAGGAATAAGGGCCCCCTGTGACGGTGGGCAATCAGCCACCCCACTTTATACAATCATTCATTTTCTGAACTGCTTCATCCTAATTAGCTTCAGAGAGGCTGGTGCACATCTCAACCAACTCCACACAAGGGCAGAGTACACCCTAGACAGCTTGCCAGGCCGTCGCAGGGCAGAAACACACTGACAGCTATGCAGCCTATTCACGTCACTTGGTTGAACTGGGGGACAGCAGTGACAACCGTTGACAGTGGGGCTTGAACCCCCGACCTTACGATCGGCAATCTTGCCACCTGGCCACATTTTCACATTTTTCAAATTTAAGCTGATGCCTCATCTGGCTTTGCTGCAATATATAACCATCAGTATAACAAGTATACATACAAATCTGATTATGAATGATATTATCCAAAAGGGAGCATAAGAGAATAACAATCCTATTACAGAAGCTTTGAGGAACACCAAACTTAACATTAGAACATACAGAGAAATCGTCATTTACATCTACAAACTTAGTCACTTTAAAGATTTAAATCAGGAGAGGACCATTCCCTGAACTTCAACATTTTCTAATCTGTCAAGGAGGCTTGTGTGATCAATAATGTCAAAGGCTGTACCAAGGTCAAGTAACAAGCAGGGGGAGACAGCCATGGTTGGAAGTCACCAGTTGGTCATTAATCACCTTAATGAGCGCTGTCTGTGCTATGATGTGGCCTAAAACCTTTGCGAAACATTCCACAAATGTTATTCTTCTAGAAGATATGAACATAACTGCTGCATGACAGCTTTTTCTAAGATCTTCGAGATAAAAGGGAGGTTTCTCTCATCTCACTGATCTTTCTCAATCATGTTGATCTCTCCTCTTTAATATCCAAAAGATTCAGCTATTCCCCCTCCCCCCCCCCATTTCCAATGGTTTGCCACTCAGATTCTTGTTTATCTCAAGACTAGACTTCAACTCATTCCTGGCAAGTCTACCTTCAAGTGCTATTCAACCTCTGTACCTGATCCAGAATGCAGCCACACAGCTTGTTTTCAATGGTCACAAATTTTCCCACATCAACAATCACTCCAGTGGTATCCTGTAGCTGCTCACATTAGATTTAATCCACAAATGCTTGCCTACAAAAGGACCTGCAACTTCTTACCTCAAAAGTACTCATCATACCTCACAATGCACCATGTTTGCTCAGGTCCTCCAACACTGGCATCTCCTTCCATCATGGAACAAAGGAAAGATACATCTAAACTCTTCTGTTCTGGCTCCAAGGTGGTGGAATGAACTGCCTCTGGATGCCCAGACAACTAAATCATTGAGCATCATCTCACAGCTGAAAATTTGCCTCTTTTTGGTAGTACTTAAACTAGCACAATCCTTTAGCCACAAAAAAAAAAAAAAAAAACCTATCCAGTGAGTTTGACTGATGTTATACTTAGTCTTTGTTCCATCAAGCCAGTATAAGAATATGCTCACTGATCATGACCTTAAAGCACTTGTCAGTTGTTCTGTACAAGAGCATCTTCTAAACATTGTAAATGTGACCCCCCACTGTACTTATTCACCTAATATGCTTTTGTGTTTCATTGTGCACTCCATCCACATCCATCGGTATGCACATCACCACACTGGACACCATCTTCCCCATGTGTGACAGCTAACTTAATTTTTCTTCTTCATATAGGGCAACATGGCCTAGCTTGGTTGCTTCTTCAGCTGCCTAAAGACAAAGAGGACCAGTTCATTCTTTAATTGAGGATGGGATCAGTCCATGTATAGGTCTTTTTTTTTTAGCAAGGGATGCCAAAAGTTACAGAACTAATGGAACATGCAAATGAGCATAGGTACAGGTTCAGTCTCCTCTCTGACTATGTAGAACATAGTTGTCCAATGCCTTATCCAGAAGGGAGTTCTTCAGTATACATTTATGCCAAGCTGTCTTATGTTGTCAAGGTTTCAGAAGTCCTAAACGCTGACTTTACCTGTTAAGAGTGAAGAATAATAGGCTACTTTGGACCTTTCAGAAGTAAATGATGGATGCAGCTTAAACTGTTGTGAACACTTGACAATGAAGGAGCAACAATAAAATGGGCTCAACCGAGTACTCTTCAGCGACCATAGCTTTGGTTCACGAAAGGGGGATTTCCCTACTTGCTGAGGACCCCTGGGCAGGCATGGAGGCTGAAGTCCCAAGAGATGCACCTTGTCAAATAAAATATTTGCAAAAATGATAGACAGTTCTTAAAATGGTTCAATCTTAAAGCGGCTTTCTGTCAAGCAATTGCTCGCTCCACATTAGCTCACCATTCCCATGTACCACTGGGATCCATTGTTGGCCAGTTCATAATGTCAAGTTCAGGACCGTGAGAAAATAAGAATGCAAAGTACAGGAAGTTAAGGGGACCTATGGACAGTTGAATTAGATGTAGAAGAGACGGAGTTTCAGTGTTGGGGGTCCAGTTAGTTCACACCCAGCAACTGCTGGAATGGCACTCAGATGTAAGAGTGGGGTGGAATCTGGATATTATCAGAATACTTTATTGATCCTGGAAGCTGTGCACAGTTATGAATACAAAAGAATATTGACAGCTTTGGTAAAGTTGAATAATTTAATTCTATGGGCAGCATACCACAGAGGCATAGTGGAGGAGTCAGAACAGCTTGGCATGACAAACTGAAAAAAGTTTGAGATACAAATTCAAATCTTGAAATAGCCCAACTTCAAAAGCATAGAGGCACTTACCAAAAGGACAACAAGGGAAAAGAAGAAGAAAAAAAAAAGATCAAAAATAAAAAAGATCCAAACAGAGGCAGGGAAGAGCCAGGGCAGGGACTCCAGGAACAAGCCACTGGGAAGATAGTTATACTACTGCAACTCACAAGAGCAGCAATATACTAGTTACTAGTATATACTAGCTGAGAGATGCACAACCTGAGAGAAACATGTAGACAGGGAAACAGCTGTGACTAATTATCCCGAGATGCTGTATGGAGGCTCTTAAAGCTGCAGTACAGCATTTTCAGGGTTCTGTGGAACAGAATGTGACGTCAAGCAGGGAAGCAGAGCTAATTATTAAGAAACTTGATTTGTCAAAACAGTTCACCAAATCTTAATTAGTTTATTTTTATTCGTTCATTAGTATAATTGTGGAGGCCATGGAGAGGTTTGTCATGTTGCCCTAGCAATCATCCCAGTGAAGAAGTGGCCTGTAACATGATGTCAGTCTCAGAGTTCATCATGACCAGGCATTTGATTCAGGCATTTGATTGGTCAGTCTCTGGACAGAGCACACAAATTGACCAATCAACTGCCTGAAGACTCTTATCAGTTGTTTGAATGAGCCAAGTCAGGTGTGCTGCTGCTTGGTTAAAACAAAAACCTGCAGCCACATGGCCCTTTGTGGCACGAGTTTGACACTCCTGTATTAAGGCTTTGCCAAGAAGTTGGACTCAAATATGGTACTCAAAGGAACACAGATTACCAACGAAGTAGTGTGACAATAATTCCACAGAAATTTTAAAAACAGTCAAAATAATATGAAATAATATATAATTATGATTAATAAATAATTTAATATTAAATCCATTCTCAATAGGGACATACAGTACTTAGTTCTTGTTGACAAAACTAACTGACTCCTGAGAACGGGAAAAGGCTGAAAAGAAAAGAAGACGACATTGTAGTTAACTATACAATCACATCTGGTGAGTCCTTGACATTACATGAAAATGTCTTTTTGTACAGCATATCAAATGAACATAAATATTACAATTACAGGAATCTTCCTTTTAGATTGTTTTTTTTTTCTTTTCATTCACGTTAACACATTGTTTCTCAACATTTAATCTTTTCTCCAGAAGGCTTAGGTATGACTATGTCAAAAAATATTTTTTGTTTGTTTACTTTTCTGCCTGGCTGTGTTTATTGGCCATCTGGGCTCTATTAGTGTTGGTTATATTGGCACCATGTCTGTACACAAATTCATAATGATCAACATGCAAATTGCTAAATCTTATAGCTACATGCATTTCCATGTAATCCAAGTGTAAATACTAAGTCTTACGAACACTAAAACCAAATATAAAATTAGCTGAATAATAAGCGCTTGTTGAATAAGGCCGAGTATGATATGGATAATTATTAAATCAAAGGGGTGCTATTATTATTATAGACTGGTAACACACTCCAAGATCTGAACAATTCTCCAAATTACATAAAAATCGAATTTGGAGAAAAAAACAAACTGCTACTAGTGTGAATTAGCTTCATATGCTGCTAGCTGTAGCATGTTACTCCCTGCTAATCAAATATCTGATTCATTCTGGACAAATTCACTGAACTTCAGTAGCTGATGAAACATTTAATCTATGGCCACAGAGATTTCTAAATTTGTGGGTTCAGTTAACCCCTTTATTTTTTTATGCTGAGTGGTATTTCTTTTATGACTGTTCCATTTGCAGTTATTTGTCTGTGTTTCTGAAACTGTTAACAGATTTATACTTTGAAAACATAAATGCATGTATTGTAAACAGAAATCTAGATCTGAATATGCAAATGAAAAACAAATAAGGGGATTTGGTATTGTTCAAAACAAACCCCTATGACACATGAGACAACAAAGGAAGCAGTCTCCCTTGCCCGGACGCGGGTCACCGGGGTTCCGTCCTGGAGCCAGGCCTAGGGGAGGGGCTCGAAGGCGAGCGCCTGGTGGTCGGGCTTATGCCCATGGAGCCTGGCCGGACCTAGCCCGAAAAGGAGACATGGGTCCGCCCTCCCATGGACCCACCACCCGTGGGAGGAGTTTTAGGGGTCGGGTGCAGTGTGAGTTGGGTGGCAGCCAAAGGCATGGGTTCTGTCGGACTGATCCTCGGCTACTTACTCTGACCCTCGGGACATGGAATGTCACCTCTCTGGCACGAAAGGAGCCTGATTTGGTGCGTGAGGTGGAGAGATACTGATTAGATATAGTCGGGCTCACCTCAACGCATAGCTTGGGCTCTGGAACCATCCATCTCGAAAGAGGCTGGACCTTCTTCTATTCTGGAGTTGCTCATGGGGAGAGGCGGCGAGCCGGTGTGGGTATTCTTGTTGCCCCCCCCGTCTCGGTGTCCAAATGTTGGGGTTCTCCTCGGTTGACGAAAGGGTAGCTTCCCTCCATCTTAGGGTGGGGGGACGGGTCCTGACTGTTATTTGTGCTTATGCACCAAATGACAGTTCAGAGTACCCACCCTTTTTGGAGTCTTTGGGGGGGGGTGTTGGAGAACGCTCCCTCGGGAGACTCGCTCGTTGTCTTGGGAGACTTCAACGCCCATGTGGGCAACGATAGTGTGACCTGGAAGGGTGTGATCGGTAGGTACGGCCTCGCCAGTCTGAATCCGAATGGTGTTTCGTTGTTGGACTTCTGTGCTCGTCATAGTTTGTCTATCACGAACACCATGTTTGAACATAAGGGTGTCCATAAGTGCACTTGGCACCAGGACACCCTAGGTCACAGTTTGATGATTGACTTTGTAGTCGTGTCATCGGACTTGCCACCATATGTTCTGGACACTCGGGTGAAGAGAGGAGCTGAGCTGTCTACCGATCACTACCTGGTGGTGAGTTGGCTTCGGTGGTGTGGGAGGTTGCCTTCCAGACCTGGCAGGCCCAAGCGTGTAATCAGGGTCTGCTGGGAACGTTTGGCGGAGCCCCCTGTCCGAGAGGCCTTTAACTCCCACCTCCGGCAGAGCTACAACCACGTTCCGGAGGAGGCGGGGGACATGGAATCCGAATGGGCCATGTTTCGTGGTGGTAATCCCCGAACCCAGTGGTGGACACCTGCGGTGAAGGGGGCCGTCCAGCTGAAGAAGGAGGCCTAACGGGTTTTATTCGCCTGTGGGACTCCTGAGGCAGCAAACGGGTACCGGCAGGCCAGACGTGCTGCAGCCGAGGCTGTCGCAGATGCAAAATGGTGTGGGAGGAGTTCGGTGAGGGCCTGGAGAGTGATTATCGGTTGGCCTCAAAAAGGTTCTGGGCCACCATCCAACGCCTCAGGAGGGGGAAGCAGTTCTTCACAAACACTGTTTACGGTGGAGGTGGGGAGCTGATTACCTTGACTGGGGATATTGTTGAGAGGTGGAGGGAATACTTTGAGGACCTTCTCAATCCCACCAACACACCCTCCGTGGAAGAGGAAGACCCTGGGGGTTCGGGTGAGGGTCCGCCCATCACTGGAGTGGAGGTCACTGAGGTTGTCAAAAAACTCCTCGGTGGTCGAGCTCCGGGGTTGGACGAGATCCGCCCGGAATATCTCAGGGCTCTGGATGTTGTAGGACTGTCTTGGTTGACACGTCTCTGCAACATCGCGTGGTCATCAGGGGCTGTACCTCTGGATTGGCAAACTGGGGTGGTGGTCCCAATTTTTAAGAAGGGGGACCGGAGGGTGTGTTCCAATTATCGGGGAATTACACTCCTCAGCCTACCTGGGAAAGTCTATGCAGGGGTACTAGAGAGGAGGATCCGACCGATAGTCGAACCTCGGATTCAGGAGGAACAATGTGGTTTTCGTCCTGGCCGCAGCACTATTGACCAATTCTATACGCTCCACAGGATTCTGGAAGGGGCATGGGAGTTTGCCCAATCTGTCCACATGTGCTTTGTGGATTTGGAGAAGGCTTTCGACCGTGTCCCTCGAAAGATCTTGTGGGGCGTGCTCCTAGAGTACGGCGTTCCGGATCCGTTGCTACGAGCTATTCGGTCGCTGTATCACCGGAGCCAGAGTTTGGTCCGTATTGGTAACAGCATGTCGGGTTCGTTTCCAGTGGGAGTTGGAGTCCGCCAAGGCTGTCCTTTGTCACCGATTCTGTTCATAATTTTTATGGACAGAATTTCTAGGCGCAGTCGAGGCGATGAGGGGTTCTGGTTTGGTGGCCATCGGATATCGTCTCTGCTTTTTGCAGATGATGTTGTCCTTTTGGCTTCATCAAGTCGGGCCCTCCAGCTCTCATTGGAGCGATTCGCAGGTGAGTGCGAAGCAGCCGGGATGAAGTACCTCCAAGTCCGAGGCCATGGTTCTCAGTCGGACAATGGTGGAATGCACCCTCCGGGTCGGGAATGAGGTCCTGCCCCAAGTGGAGGAGTTTAAGTATCTTGGGGTCTTGTTTACGAGTGAGGGAAGGATGGAGCGAGAGATCGACAGATGGATCACTGCAGCCTCTGCTGTTAAGCGGTGCCTGTACCTGTCCATCGTGGTGAAGAAGGAGCTGAGCCGCAAGGCGAAGCTCTCAATTTACCAGTCGATCTACGTTCCAATCCTCACCTATGGTCACGAGCTTTGGGTAATGACCGAAAGAACAAGATCACGGATACAAGCGGCTGAAATGAGCTTCCTTCGCCGGGTGGCGGGGTTCTCCCTTACAGATAAGGTGAGAAGCTCCACCATCCGGGGAGAGCTCGGAGTAGATCCGCTGCTCCTCCGCATTGAGAGGGGCCAGTTGAGGTGGCTCGGGCATCTGGTTAGAATGCCCCCCGGACGCCTCCCTGGTGTGGTGTTTCGGGCATGTCCAACCGGGAAGAGACCCTGGGGTCGACCTCGAACACGCTGGAGGGACTATGTCTCTCGGCTTGTCTGGGACCGCCTCGGTGTCCCCCCGGGAGAGTTGCAGGAAGTGGCTCGGGAGAGGGACGTCTGGACCTCTTTGCTAAGGTTGCTGCCCCCGCGACCCGACCCTGGACTAAGCGGAAGAAGATGATGATGATGATGATGATGGTATTGTTCCCTTTATTAATTGCACAAAGGAAAAGAATGGCATTGAATATTTGTCATTTTAGGTAGGCTAAACAAAAAAAAGAGAGACCTTCAATGATTCAGCCATGCTCTTAAAATAAATAAATAAATAAAATCACACTCCAGCCACGCAAGCAAACAGACACACCTACATAAGTGCACACACACTTAAACAACATTCAAATAAAGTATACATGCTACAGCATGTTCGTATTTTAAGTTGCAGTGAAATATCAAATGGAGATGGAATTTGTATCTGTGCACGTGTGAGGAAGAAAGAATGTGTGTGTGAAGGATATTAGAAAAGACTAATGTAAGATTTAGTACTAAAACACAAATTAAAATGCAAGTGCACTGTGCCTGTGGAAGCCTCCAGAAAAAGGCCAATATAAATACACACACATGATATAGGAAAATAATTTGTATATTCATTATTGTATATTATTTGCCTACATATCTTGGCACAAAGAATTGTGTGTTTATCTTTAGTTGTCTTGGGATGCCAGGTAAATACTTACCTGGTGGTATCTGTGGTAGACCTGCAGAGCAGAGGGCTGTTCCATTCCCAACACAATTTTGTTTCTTTCATGACTGGCTACTTTACTGTCCATAGGTCTCCATTTCTAATTTAATAATTCTAGCAGGTTTCCAGTTCAGGACACAAAAAGCTCAGCAACTGTTTAGTTGAATCAAATTAATGTGGACATTTTTTGGTTGCTTACTACTTAATTCAAGCACATAAAAACCGGCAAGCTCTCGTTCTCTCTCACACATCAGCACCTCTATATGTTTTTTTTTTTTTTTTACACCCAAGCCTAGTGGCTCATCAAGCCGGTACTTATTCTCGGTTTTTGTAGCACGAAGCGACCAGGAGTTCATCTCCTCCTGGATGGGATGCTAATCCATAGCAGGCTACTTTCTCAGTCTTCTTCTTTTCCTATTCACTGTTCCCGTTTTTTCAGGGTCGCCACAGCGAATCATCACATGTTTAAGTTGGCATAGGTTTTTACGTCGGATGCCCTTCCTGACACAACCCTTTAGCAAGGGACAGAAACACGCTGACGGCTTTGCAGCTACTCTTTGCAAAAGTCAGCAATGGTTCTTTTACATGCCTCGCACCATAGACAGTGAGAGACATGGCCGGCCTTTGATAACCCAGTTAGCTGCACTGGTGGGGACAGTGACAACCTTGTGGAGAGTGGGACTCGAACCCTCAAACTTAGGATCAGCGATCCTGCACCCTATACCACTAGGCAACCACTGCCCCACATGCAGGTTAACGTCTGAGTATAACCTTTATATCTGCCCACACATAAATAAACCAATAGACACAGGTGCATTCATTTAATTACATTCCGGCATTACCTGGCTGCCCTTCATGTAAAGAAGTCTTTTGAATAATTCTTAGACCGATTTTGATGTTGATGACAGATTTTATAGGTTCTGATAGTCCAGCATGTTTCTTGTCCATGAAGCCAGACTAAATGTATTTGATTTTTTTTAACAGTGAATGACACTGAGGAGTACTGTTGTATTTTCAGTCTTGCTGGCTCCTGTCATGTTTACTGCCACATTTCCTGATTGCTGATCGTGTTGGGCCACTGTATGTAGCTGATTCAGATTAATGTCTGGATCTTTTTGTAAATATGGTCCTTCACCTTTCATCTGCATTCAGCAAGACATAATAATTCACTTTGGTGTTAAATACGCTGCACTTAGTGTTTGTATGTACCGATAAGGACAGTGTAAAAGGTGAGAATAGTCATGTACAGATTATGTATAAGTAATGTAAGCATTTATGATGGCAGCATGGTGGTGTAGTAGTTTGCACGTTTGGCTCCAAGAAGGCCCTGGATTCGATTCCAAGCTCAGGTGTTTATGTGCAGAGTTTGTATGTTCTCCCGTGCTTGTGAGGGTTTCCTCCAGGTACTCTGGTTTCCTTCCACAGTCCAAAAACATTGCACAGTAGGTTAATTGGCTTTGCCAAATTGCCCATTAAGTGAGAGTGTGAATGGTTGTGTGGATGTTGACTCTGCGATGGTCTGGAAAACTGTCCAGGGTGTACCCTGTCCTCGCCAGCGTCAGCTGAGGTGGTGCCAGCCTCCCCACAACCCTAATTAGGATTAAGTGGTTCAGAAAATGAATGAATGAATGAGCGGTTACACATACGGACAGTGTAAAAGTGAGAATAAATTAGCATTAATTTACATAGGAGCAATATACAGATGTTCTATATTACTATACAGAAGAGCAAATATACACGGATGTAATATACATACTGAATATTTGTGTGTGTATATATATATATATATATAATATGCAAATATACAGATGTAATATGGACAATATACACATGTGCTGTATGTATAAATATACAGATATACTGTGTGCCAGGAGAATGCAGCCGTGAGGGGGGGCACAAACCAGTGTCTCTCCCTCATGCCGGTCCCAAGCCCGGATACATGTAGAGGGTTGCGTCAGGAAGGGCATCCGGCGTAAAACAAATGGCAAATAAAATATGCGAATCACAAGAAAGAATGACATACCGGATCGGTCGAGGCCCGGGTTAACAACGACCGCCATCAGTGCTGTCAACCAACAGGGTGCTGATGGAAATTGGACTACTGTTGGTCGAAGACGTCGAAGAAGGAGAGGCGGGAGGCGTGTCCGTTGCCAGAGAGAGAAGAGGAAAGGCATGAGTCTAGGATTGAAAGTAGGGACTTTGAATGTTGGAACTATGGCAGGAAAAGGTAGAGAGCTGGCTGACATGATGCAGAGGAGGAAGGTGGACATACTGTGTGTTCAGGAGACCAGGTGGAAAGGTCGCAATGCTAGAAGCTTAGGAGTCGGGTTTAAGCTGTTTTATCATGGTGTGGATAGGAAGGGAAATTGTGTCGGAGTCATCTTGAAGGAGGAGTTTGTCAGGAATGTTCTAGAAGTGAAAAGAGTGTCAGACAAAGTGATGAGTCTCAAGTTAGAAATTGAAGGTGTGATATTCAATGTTGTTAGTGCTTATGCCCCACAGGCAGGATGTGAGCGAGAAGAGAAGGAGAGATTCTGGAGTGAGTTAGATGAAGTGATGCAGAGTACCCCCAGAGGTGAAAGAGTGGTCATTGGGGCAGACTTCAATGAACATGTTGATGCAGGAAACAGAGGGGATGAGGAAGTGATGGGCAGGTTTGGTATCCAGGACAGGAACGCAGAAGGACAGATAGTAGTAGTGGGTGAGAGTGTTGCCAAACAGCATAGGATGGTGGTGTGCAGGATCACGCTGATGGTGAGGAAGGTGAAGAAGGCAAAGGTAGAGCAGAAGACAAAATGGTGGAAGCTGAAAAAGGAAGAGTGTTGGGTTGTCTTCAAGAAGGAGTTGAAACAGGCTTTGGGTAGTCAGGAAGTGCTTCCAGATGACTGGACAACAACAGCTAATGTGATCAGGGAGACAGGTAGGAGAATACTTGGTGTGTCTGGAAGGAAGTAGATAAGGAGACTTGGTGGTGGAATGAGGAAGTGCAGGAGTGTGTACAAAGGAAGAGGTTCGCTAAGAAGGAGTGGGACATTGAGAAAACTGAAGAGAGTAAACAGAAGTACAGGGAGACACAGTGTAAGGCAAAGGTAGCAGTGTCAAAGGCCAAACAGAGCGCGCATGATGACTTGTATGCTAGGTTGGAAAGTAAAGAGGGAGAAAATTATTTATACAGGTTGGCACAGCAGAGAAATAGAGATAGGAAGGACGTGCAGCAAGTTAGATTGATAAAGGACAGAGAGGGAAATGTATTGACTGATGACAGAAGTGTGCTGGGAAGATGGAAAGAGTACTTTGAAGAGCTTATGAATGAGGAAAATGAGAGAGAAAAAGAGTAGAAGAGGTAACTGTTGAGGACCAGGAAGTAGCAAAGATTCGTAAGGGTGAAGTGAGAAGGGCATTGAAGAGGATGAAGAATGGAAAGGCAGTTGGTCATGATGACATACCGGTGGAGGTATGGACGTCTCTAGGAGAGGTAGCAGTAGATTTTCTGAACATTCAACAAGGTCTTAGAGAGTGAGAGGATGCCAGAGGAATGGAGGAGAAGTGTACTGGTGCCCATTTTTAAGAACAAGGGAGACGTGCAGAGTTGTGGCAACTACAGAGGGATAAAGTTGATGAGCCATACGATGAAGTTATGGGAAAGAATAGTGGAAGCTAGACTAAGGGCAGAGGTCAGCATTTGTTAACAACAGTTTGGTTTCATGACAAGAAAGAGCACCACAGATGCAGTGTTTGCCTTGAGGATGTTAATAAAAGAGTACAGAGAAGGTCAGATGGAGCTGCATTGTGCCTTTGTGGATCTGGAGAAAGCATATGACAGGGTGCCGAGAGAAGAACTGTGGTATTGCATGAGGAAGTCTGGAGTGACAGAGAAGTATGTTAGAGTGGTGCAGGACATGTATGAGAGATATAAGACAGTCGTGAGGTGTGCTGTCGGTGTGACAGAAGAGTTCAAGGTGGAGGTGGGACTGCATCAAGGGTCAGCTCTCAGCCCCTTCTTGTTTGCTATGGTGATGGACAGACTGACAGACGAGGTTAGACAAGATTCTCCATGGACTATGATGTTTGCAGATTACATTGTGATCTGCAGTGAGCAGAGAACAAGTGCAGGAAAATCTAGAGAGGTGGAGGTATGCCCTGGAAAGGAGGGGTATGAAGATTAGCCTCAGTAAGACAGAATACATGTGCATGAATGACAAGGACCCAAGAGGAACGGTGAGGTTACAGGAAGCAGAGATAAGAAAGGTGGAGGATTTTAAGTACTTCGGCTCAACAATCCAGAGCAGTGTAGAGTGCAGAAAATAGATGAAGAAGCGTGTGCAGGCAGGTTGGAATGGTTGGAGAAAAGTGTCCGGTGTGATGTGTGATAGGAGGGTATCGGCAAAAATGAAAGGAAAAGTGTACAAGACGGTGTTGAGGCCAGCGATGTTGTATGGTTTAGAAACAGTGGCCCTGGGGAAAAGACAGGAGGCAGAGCTGGAGGTAGCAGAGATTAAAATGTTGAGGTTCTCTTTGGGAGTAACAAGGATGGATAGGATTAGGAATGAGTACATCAGAGGGACAGCACATGTAAGACGTTTTGGAGACAAAGTCAGAGAGGCTAGATTGAGATGGTTTGGACATGTACAGAGGAGGGATAGTGAGTATATTGGTAATAGGATGCTGAGGCTGGAACTACCTGGCAGAAGGCCTCGACGAAGACCAAAGAGACGATTCATGGATGTGGTGAAGGAGGACATGAAGGTTGTTGGTGTAGGAGAAGAAGATGCAAAGGATAGGGTGAGATGGAGGCAGATGATTCGCTGTGGCGACCCCTTAAGGGAAAAGCCGAAAGGAAAAGAAGAAGAACTGTGTGTCAGGAGCACATATACATCTGTGGTATGCAAATTGTTGTGGATCTAGTGTGGTAGGCAGTCATTGCTTGAGGTGTGCCGGGACCAGCACTTCATCACAATGGGTGATATAGAAGTGGTCTTAAAGTATGCTGGTAGTGCTGCTTGGTTGAGAGACAGGTTGAAGATGTCGGTGAAGACCCCTGTAAGCTGCTCAGCACAGTCTCTGAGCACACGTCCAGGAATGCTGCCAGAGTCAGCAACCTTTAGCAGCAATTGTTTCAAGAACTGCATGAAAGACAACTAAGGAAATTCACTAAGATATTGTGGTGTGAAAAAATGTTTGCCGCTTCCTGATTTATTAAGTTTTTGCATGTTTGTCAGACCTAAATGTTTCAGATCATCAAAGAAATTTAAATACAAGACAACTACAACAGAAGTACACACAAAATGCAGTTTTTCCAGAAGGTTTTTATTATTCAGGGAAAAAAAATAATCCAAACCTACATGCTGTTTGAAAAAGTGTTTGCCCCTATCCTGGTTTGGCCACACTTAGCAGAAATAACTGCAAGCAAGCATTTGCAATAAATTGTAATGAGGCTTTCATAGTACTGTGGAGAAATTTTGGCCCAGATATATTTGCAGAATTGTAATTCAGCCACACTGGAGTTTAAAAAAAAAAAAAAAAAAAAAAAGAATCACCGTTTTAAGGTCATGCCACAGCATCTCAATAGGAGCCATGGCAGAAATTTGATTAGGACACTCTAAAGTCTTGATTTAGTTTTTCTTGAGCCATTCAGAGGTGGACTTGCTGGTCTGTCTTGGATCATGTTCTTTGCTGCAGAACCCAAGGTCCATTCAGCTTAAGGTCACAAATAGATGGCCAGACATTCTCCTTCAGGATTTCTTGGTAGATAACAAAATTCTTAGTTCCATTTTCCACAGAAAGTCTTCCTGGCCATGAAGCAGCAAAACAGCCTCAGACCATCACACTACTCCCACCATGTTTAACTGTTAGTATGATGTTCTTTTACTGAAATGTGGTGTTAATTTTACGCCGGACATATTGAGACGCACGTCTTTCAAAAAAGTTCAGCATTTGTCTTGTCAGTCTACAGAGTATTATCTCAAAAGTTTTATACCTCCATTTCACTGGAGCACGGCAGACTTACGGAAGCAAAAATGTCATCCGCCAACATTCTGCACTTATTCCCTCATCGTCCGTGTCATTCCGTATGATTCCATATATGTTCCTCCACTTCTGGCAAACCAAAATCTTCCGTGAATGTGAATGTTCACGGAAAAATCTTCCGTGAATGTTCATGGAAAAATTTTCCATGAGCATTCGCTTTAGTTCCGTAGTCCTTCCATAAACATTCCGTCATTTCTGCAAATGGTCCGTAATCTTTCCTTTTATACCATAAGTGCTCCATGACTTCTCCGTAAGTCTTCCTCCCTCTTCCATATGGTCAAAAGCGGCTACAGAACAGTCCCGTTCATCTACAGATCCCCACGGAATACTCACGGAAGGCACGGAATACATACGGAACAATAAAGAAACACTGCGAAACTTCTGCAGACATCACACGGAACAAAGCGGAACAGTCATGGAATACATATGGAATGTTTAGGGAGTAGTCACGGATAACACGGAAGACTTACGGACACTCACGGAACTCACTTTGACTATAAATACAGGCGCGCAAGACAAAGAGCTATTCATTTCAAGAGACCCTACAATGCTGAAAGCCAAGAGGAAGACAACCACCAAGAGGCCATGGTCTCCAATGCCGGAAAATCCAGTGGAAGAGCCTTCTCAGGAAGCCGAGGTCGACGCCGAGTAGGATGTCGCTTCCGATATCGCCGCTGACCCAAATAAGAAGGGACGAGTATATATCAAGCTCAACGATGAGGACCAGGTCATGGTATAGTTCATCCAGGCGAACGAGTGCTTTTACAATAAAAAACTCTGATCCTGGAGGACAAGCAACACAAGGCTAAGCTCTAGGATGATCAGGTTTCACGCATGGGGAAGGCTGACGAGGAGCTGAAGCAGTGGTTCCAAACTGTGCGGACGAGGCTGGGAAAACTGAGACTTTGGAAGTCGGGGCAAGCTGACATGAACGTGTCTCAGAGGGACCAGTGGATATACAACAGCTTCAGCTTCCTATGTCCACACATTGTCAAGGTGCGGCAGAAGAAAATTGCCTCTCTGAAGGCAAAGATTGCGGCTGCTGCTGGCTCCGGCAGTTTCACGCCCACCACCACCAGTGGAGAACTTACTCCGCTGTTGACTTCCAGCTGGCAGAAGAGGCAACACCTATCATCCCCCTCGACTCAACACCAGTCACCACAGCATCCAGGTCCACCTTGGCAAGGTCTGGATCTGCAACGTCCAGCCTTGCTGACAGAGCTGACAAGATTCTCGCAGAAGTCGAACAACTAGTGAGACAGAGAAGGGAAGTACGGACGGCCGATGAGTCAGAGAGGGTGAGTTTCACCAGTTGGTTGGCAGCTGTGCTGCAGAATCTCCCAAGGCATGCCAAGTTGAAGATTCAAGAACTGCTGAATAACTGATTGGACAGAACTGAGGCCTTGGAAATGCAGCCGTAGGAGCAACCACCTCCTACACAGCATCAGTCGCAGCAGCTCCAGCCTTCTCAGCAGTATTCACAGCAACACCACCAGCAGCATCGACCACCACCTTTGCACCACCAGTGGCATCAGCAGCATTACTGGCCGCCCCCACTGACGCAATGGACCACACAGCTGTCTGGTGCACCCATGCCTGTTTGGGGACCTCAAGACACGAGGTGGGCAACACCATCGTTCCCACAACAACCGACATCATTTGCAGGAGAGAAGCAACCACAACCCAACAGACCAGTCAGTTGCCCTCCAGTTACATGCACATCAATGCCTGCAACCACCCCTACAACTAGAGACACAAGTGGAAGTGAGCCCAGCCTGTTCACCATTTCCAGTGTGCTCAGGCAGTGTTGTGATGACTTCGAGGACTCAAACTCCACCAGTGAGATTTTGGGTGTGTTTTTTTTTTTTTTTCAATTTATTCAATTGTTTCAATTCATTCACTTTATTTTTTTTCTTTTTTAATGTACATGTAAAAAAGTTTTGAAGTTATAATCACTGTGGTTTTGACAGGTGTGCATTTTTTGTAGTCAGGAATGATTTATTGAAGGTTCAAATAAAAGGAATATATCTACACTTGGCAGTACTAAAACAAAGTTAAAATAAAAAAAAAAGACTTTAATACAAACAAGAGTCAAAAAGAACACACAATAATATCGACAACAACAGAAACCAGCATATAATATGGTAGTTCAATTAAGGACCCATTGTTCATTGTCACACTTTCTTCTGGCTGTTGGCATATGGCTGCCAAGAGACTTGTCCAACTTCACTGTTCAAGTACAGCTTCGGGTATTCTCTCTGTCTCTTGGACTCTACAGTGTTTCTGTTGGGACCCACCACATGTTCCAAGTCATGCATATTAGTAGTTTCACGTCACTGTCCTGGAATAATGTTGAGGTCATCGTCTTCTCGGTCCAAAACTGCATCCTGGGTGACAGTGTATCTAATCCTCATGATGTTGTGAAGACAGACAGCAGCTTCAACCATAAGTCTGACGACATCTGGTCATTGTTGCAGTGTAGACAGTAGGATCTGCCAGCGATTGGCCAAGATGCCAAATGCATTCTCAACCACTTGACGTGCTCTGGGTATCCTATAGTTGCATGCAAGTTCATCTTCTGTAAGTTGTCGCCTAGAATATGGCTTCATGAGGTACTTCCTGAGAGCAAAAGCATTGTCACCAACAATAAAGTATGGCATGCCAGTGTCATTTTGGGGCAGAGGCTCTGGTATGGGGAAGTTGATGGTGCCATTTTCAATGCATTCTCTGAGCTCTGAGGCATTGAATATCTGGGCATCAGACATGTGGCCCATGCCACCGACATCTATCCATAGGAACCTGTAGTTGGCATCTATCAGTGCTCGCAGAACAATGGAGAAAAATCCCTTGTAGTTGTAGTAAAAGGTTTCCAGAAGATGGTGGTTTTCTAATGGTGACAAGTTTCCCATCCAAGGCTCCAATGGCATGAGGCAGGTTCCATTTTTCCTGGAAATGCCAGCTGAGTGAGTTCCATTCCTGCACAGTATGTGGACACTGTATGACCTCGTATTTGTAGTGGTTGATGATGGCCTGACAGACCTCTGGTAGGAAATTTGCAATGGTGTGATGAGATACCCTGAAGTTGTAGGTCAGAGTGGGATACTTGTCACCCGAGGCCAGATGACGCATGGTGACAGCTCGTTTCAGACCAGGACTGAGTGCGCTTCTGAAGTTAGTATCCTTCTTTATCAGTCAAGGAGTCAAAACCATCAGTAACTCGTCGAACAGTTCAGGTGGAACCCGGAGATAGTTGAAGAAGGACTGCTTGTCTTCAATACGGAGCTCCTCCATGAGGTTGTCGTAGTTCCCAAGGCCAATTCTTCATTCCACCCTCAGCCATGGACGTACCCAGAAGCGTTTGGGTGTGTATATCCTTTTTTCCTCATCGTCTGCGGTTGTCTCGTTGCATTTTAGTGTATTGGTGAAGGAACAGCAGCACGTGGAGCAGTACCAAGTCAGCCAATTCTCCATCCTTGTCCATTTTGGGAGAGCTTCTTGGTGTTTCTAGTATAGGGTCGCTTGGCAGAATGAGCTTCCCTGGTCAAATCTGTGAATTTATAAGTGGAATCAGGAGCAAATCCTTTGACCTTTGCCGATTTTTCCGTATTGAAACGTGGTTACGCCAGGTATTTCTCAGTCATTCTGTGTTGAATGTAAACATTCCGCTTTCATTCTGCATGTTACCACAGTCATTCCGAAGCTCTTCCTTCAGTGCCATAGTTATTTCTCGAGTGTTACGTGCTTTCTATGAAAATTTCGTGAATTATCCATAAATCTTCCTTTGCAATCCATGGCTATTTGTAGTTGTTCCACAGTTAATCCATGTGCTTTTCCGTATGTATTCTTAAGTTCTACCGTAGTCTTTCCGTGTCTGTTCTGCACATGGCGTGAACGTTCCGAAAGTACAATTTTCCATAGGATTTTGACCCATGTTTCGTGTAAAAATGCCGAAGCTCTTCCGTAGACTGTGTTCCGTGCCATTCTGCCACGATCATTGGGGACATTAGGGATCATCAAGATGTTTTCTGGCAAATTTGAGATGAGACTTAATGATGTTTTTGCTCAGCAGTGGTTTTTGTCTTGGAAATCTGCCATGAAGGGCATTTTGTGCAGTCTCTTTCTTATGGTGTAGTCATGAACACTGACCATAACTGTGGCATGTGAAGCCTGCAGTTCTTTGGATGTTATTGTGTTGTCTTTTGTGAACTCTCGGATGAGTTTATTGCTGCACTCTTGGGGTAATTTAGGTCAGCCAGCTGCTCCGGGGAGGGATCATCACTGTTCCATGTTTTCACCAGTTGCAGATAATGGCTATCATTCTGGTTCACTGAAGTCTCAAAAGCTTTAGAAATGGCTTTATAACCTTTTCCAGATTGATGGATCTCAATTTTTCTTTCTCATTTGTTCCTGAATTTCTCCCGGCATGATATCTAGCTTTGGATTCATTTTTTGGTCTACTTCACTTTGTCAGACAGGTCCTACTTAAGTGATTTCATGATTGAGACCAGTTACAGTATTAATCAGGCCTATGTGTGGTGAGCGAAATTGAACTCCGGTGTAATAAACTACAGTTACGTTTTAGCTGGGCATGCAGGGGCTACTTTTTCACACGGGGCAATGTAAGTTTGTATTTCTTTTCTTGCTTAAACATAAAAACCTTCATTTGGAAACTGCATTTTGTGTTTTCTTGTGTTGTCTTTGACAAAATTTATTTGATGATCTGAAACATTTAGGTGCAAAAATCATGCATAAACTTAAGTCAGGACCGGGGCAAACATTTTATCACACCACCGAATGCATGTACAGATACTATATACAGTACCTACATACCAGTATATACACAGACTTATAATTACATAAGTAGACATTTCATTGATTTTGCTACACTGTATTAATTCTGCAAGTGAAATTATTTCAGTGAGCTGACACACACATCGAGGGTGCCTGGAGAGCAGTTGGGCTCTGGGTGCTTTGCTCAAGGACACTTTAGAGATGTATGTAGAGTGAGTAAAGGTGGTCCCCCCCCCCCCCCCCCCCCCCCCGCCACAATTTTTTTTTTCTCGCTGGTTTTGGTCCCAAAACCCCTCGTTAAAGGTTAGTGTCAGGTAGGGCAGCCGACGTAAAAACCTATGCCAAATCAAACATGCAAATCAGCTGATTTGCTGTGGGGACCCCTGAAAAAGGGAAAAGCCGAAATGAGAAGAAGAAGAAGTGGTGGAATGAGGAACTGCAGGAGTGTGTACAAAGAAAGAAGTTAGCTAAGAAAAAGTGGGACATTGAGAGGACTGAAGAGAGGAAACAGGAGTACAGGGATATACAGCATAAGGCGAAGGGAGCGGTTTCAAGGGCCAAACAGAGTGCATGTTGAATTGTATGCTAGGTTGGACAGTAAGGAGGGAGAAAATAATTTATATAGGTTGGCACAGAAGAAAAATGGAGGTGGGAGGGATGGGATGTGCAGCAAGTTATGGTGGTTAAGGACAGAGAGGGAAATGTATTGACTGATGACAGAAGTGTGCTGGGAAGATGGAAAGAGTACTTTGAAGAGCTGATGAATGAGGAAAACGAGAGAGAAAAAAAGAGTAGAAGAGGTGACCGTTGAGGACCAGGAAGTATCAAAGATTAGTGAAGAGGGCATTGACGAGGATGAAGAGTGGAAAGGCAGTTGGTCCAGATGATATATCGGTGGAGGTATGGAAGTGTCTAGGAGAGATAGCAGTAGACTTAGTTGTCAGTAGACCTTTTGATAAAAACATTCAACAAGGTCTTAGAGGTTGAGAGGATGTCAGAGGAATGGAGGAGAACTGTGCTGGTGCCCATTTTTAAGAACAAGGGAGACGAGTTGTGGCAACAACTGAAGGATAAAATTGATGAGCCACACAATGAAGTTATGGGAAAGAATAATGGAAGCGAGACTAAGGGTAGAATACAGCATTTGTGAACAACAGTTTGGTTTCATGCCAACAGAGAGAGCACCACAGATGCAGTGTTTGCTTTGAGGATATTAATAGAAAAGTACAGTGAAGGTCAGAGGGAGCTGCATTGTGCCTTTGTGGATCTGGAGAACGCATATGACAGGGTGCTGAGAGAGGAATTGTGGTATTGCATGAAGAAGTCTGGAGTGGTCGAGAAGCATGTTAGAGTGGTGCAGGACATGTATGAGAGATGTTAAACAGTGGTGAGGTGTGCTGTCGATGTGACAGAAGAGTTCAAGGTGGAGGTGGGACTGCATCAAGGATCAGCTCTGAGCCCCTTCTTGTTTACTATGGTGATGGACAGGCTAACAGACAAGGTTAGACAAGAATCTCCATGGACTATGATATTTGCAGATGACATTGTGATCCATAGTGAAAGACACTACAGGGAACAGAGATAAAAAAAAAAAAAAAAACAGGTGCAGGATTTTAAGTCCTGAGGCTCAACAGTCCAGAGCAATGGAGAGTGTGGAAAAGAGGTGAAGAAGCATGTGCAGGCAGGTTGGGATGGTTAGAGAAAAGTGTCCTGTGTGATGTGTGATAGGAGGGTATCGTAAGAACTAAAAGGGGAAAAAAGAGATTGGTCTCAAAACCTTCGTAAACATCTAAGAGTCACTTGATAAGTTCAGAGCAAAGTCTGCGACTATTTCTAACAGATAATCAAATTCTTATAAATTTAAACATTGCTGTCGCATTTTGTGAGTTTTAGTGGATCATATTGGCCTTAAACATATGATCTATAATGACTGATTTCCAGTTCAACAACAACAACAACAACAACAAAAGAAAATTCTCAAAAAAAAACAAAAAAAAAACATGAGCATGTTCACAGCTATGAACTCACTGAAATTCATAAAAATTCAAAGAAATTTCTAATATGACCTGCATTAATAGATGCTCTTGATCTTGCTAACCATTACTGAGCCCATTCACCAAAGAATAAGGTATTATTATTATTATTATTATTATTATTATTATTACTATTATTATTATTAATGCAGCCATGAGGTGGGGGGGCACTAACCAGTGTCTCTCCCCCTCATGCCGGTCCCACGCCCGGAGAAATGCAGAGGGTTGTGTCAGGAAGGGCATCCGACGTAAAACCAATGCCAATTATTTATGATGCAAATCAAAAGTATTACCTCCATACCGGATCGGTCGAGGCCCGGGTGAACAACGACCGCCATCAGTGCTGTCAATCAACAGGGTGCTGATGGAAATTGAACTACTGTTGGTCGAAGACGTCGAAGAAGGAGAGGTGGGAGGCGTGTCCGTAGGCAGAGAGAGAAGAGTAAAGGCATGAGTCTAGGACTGAGAGTGGGGACTTTGAATGTTGGAACTATGCACAGAAAAGGTAGAGAGCTGGCTGACATGATGCAGAGGAGGAAGGTGGACATACTGTGTGTTCAGGAGACCAGGTGGAAAGGTAGCAAAGCTAAAAGCTTAGGAGCAGGGTTTAAGCTATTTTATCACGGTGTGGATGGGAAGAGAAATGGAGTCGGAGTCATCTTGAAGGAGGAGTGTGTCAGGAATGTTCTAAAAATGAAAAGAGTGTCAGACAGAGTGATGAGTCTCAAGTTAGAAATTGAAGGTGTAATGCTCAATGTTGTTAGTGCTTATGCCCCACAGGCAGGATGTGAGCTAGAAGAGAAGGAGAGATTCTGGAGTGACTTAGATGAAGTGATGCAGAGTACCACCAGAGGTGAAAGAGTGGTCATTGGTGCAGACTTCAATGGACATGTTGGTGCAGGCAACAGAGGGACGAGGAAGTGATGGGCAGGTTTGGTATCCAGGACAGGAACGCAGAAGGACAGATGTTGATAGATTTTGCAAAAAGGATGGAAATGGCTGTGGTGAATACTTTCTTTGAGAAGAAACAGGAGCATAGGGTGACTTATAAAAGCGGAGGTAGGAGCACACAGGTAGACTACATCTTGTGTAGGCGATGTAATTTGAAGGAAGTCAGTGACTGCAAAGTCATCGTGGGTGAGAGTGTTGCCAAACAGCATAGGATAGTGGTGTGCAGGATGACTCTGATGGTGAGAAAGGTGAAAAGGCAAAGGCAGAGCAGAAGACAAAGTGGTGGAAGCTGAAAAAGGAAGAGTGTCGTGTTGTCGTCAAGGAGGAGTTAAAACAGGCTTTGGGTGGCCAGGAAGTGCTTCCAAATGACTGGACAACCACAGCAAATGTGATCATGGACACAGGTAGGAGAGTACTTGGTGTGTCCTCTGGAAGGAAAGTAGATAAGGAGACTTGGTGGTGGAATGAGGAAGTGCAAGAGTGTGTACAAAGGAAGAGGTTAGCCAAGAAGAAGTGGGACATTGAGAGGACCGAAGAGAGTAAACAGGAGTACAGGGAGACACAGCGTAAGGCGAAAGTAGCAGTGGCTAAGGCCAAACAGAGGGCGTATGATGACTTGTATGATAGGTTGGATAGTAAAGAGGGAGAAAATGATCTATACAGGTTGGCACAGCAGAGAAATAGAGATGGGAAGGACGTGCAGCAAGTTAGATTGATAAAGGACAGAGAGGGAACTGTATTGACTGACGACAGAAGTGTGCTGGGAAGATGGAAAGAGTACTTTGAAGAGCTGATGAATGAGGAAAATGAGAGAGAAAAAAGAGTAGAAGAGGTAACCATTGAGGAGCAGGATGTAGCAAAGATCAGTAAGGGTGAAGTGAGAAGGGCGTTGAAGAGGATGAAGAATGGAAAGGCAGTTGGTCCTGATGATATACCTGTGGAGGTATGGAAGTGTCTAGGAGAGGTAGCAGTAGATTTTCTGACAAGAACATTCAACAAGGTACTAGAGAGTGAGCAGATGCCGGAGGAGTGGAGGAGAAGTGTGCTGGTGCCCATTTTTAAGAACAAGGGAGACGTGCAGAGTTGCAGCAACTACAGAGGGATAAAGTTGATGAGCCATATGATGAAGTTATGGGAAATAATAGTGGAAGCTAGACTAAGGGCAGAGGTCAGCATTTGTGAACAACAGTTTGGTTTCATGCCAAGAAAGAGCACCACAGATGCAATGTTTGCCTTGAGGATGTTAATAGAGAAGTACAGAGAAGGTCAAAGGGAGCTACATTGTGCCTTTGTGGATCTGGAAAAAGCATATGACAGGGTGCCAAGAGAAGAACTGTGGTATTGCATGAGGAAGTCTGGAGTGGCAGAGAAGTATGTTAGAGTGGTGCAGGACATGTATGAGAGATGTAAGACAGTGGTAAGGTGTGCTGTCGGTGTGACCGACGAATTCAAGGTGGAGGTGGGACTGCATCAAGGGTCAGCTCTGAGCCCCTTCTTGTTTGCTATGGTGATGGACAGGCTGACAGACGAGGTGAGACAAGAATCTCCATGGACTATGATGTTTGCAGATGACATCGTGATCTGTAGTGAGAGCAGAGAACAAGTGCAGGAAAATCTAGAGAGGTGGAGGTATGCCATGGAAAGGAGAGGAGGTTAGCCTCAGAAAATCAGAATACATGTGTGTGAATGAGAAGGACCCAGGAGGAACGGTGATGTTACAGGGAGCAGATATAACGAAGGTGGAGGATTTTAAGTACTTAGGCTCAACAATCCAGAGCAATGGAGAGTGTGGAAAAGAGGTGAAGAAGCGTGTGCAGGCAGGCTGGAATGGTTGGAGAAAAGTATCCGGTGTGATGTGCGATAGGAGAGTGTCAGCAAGAATGAAGGGAAAAGTGTACAAGATGGTGGTGAGGCCAGCGATGTTGTATGGCTTCGAAACAGTGGCGCTGAGGAAAAGGCAGGAGGCAGAGCTGGAGGTAGCGGAGATGAAAATGTTGAGGTTCTCCCTGGGAGTAACGAGGATGGATAGGATCAGAAATGAGTATATCAGAGGGACAGCCCACGTAAGATATTTTGGAGACAAAGTCAGAGAGGCTAGATTGAGATGGTTTGGACATGTACAGAGGAGGGATAGTGAGTATATTGGCAGTAGGATGCTGAGGTTGGAACTACCAGGCAGAAGGCCTCGAGGAAGACCGAAGAAGAGATTTATGGATGTGGTGAAGGAAGACATGAAGGTCGTTGGAGTCAGAAAAGAACATGCGGAGGACAGGATGAGGTGGAGGCGGATGATTTGCTGTGGCGACCCCTGAAGGGAGCAGCCGAAAGTAAAAGAAGAAGAAGAAGACTATTATTATTATTATTATTATTCATTCATTCACTTTCTGTAACAGCTTAATCCTAATTAGGGTCATGGGGAGGCTGTCGCTCATCCCAGCCGACTCTGGGCGAGGGCCAATTACACCCTGGACAGTTGCCAGGCCATCGCAGGGCGAAAACACGCTGACGGCTATGCAGCCTACCCAGATAACAGTCGATAGTCAGCAATGGTTCTTTTACATGCCTCACACCATAGACAGTGAGAGACATGGCCAGCCTTTGATAACCCAGTTAGCTGCACTGGCGGGGACAATAACAAATTGTGGAGAGTGGGGCTTGAACCCCCAACCTTGGGATCAATGATCCAACTCCTTTACCATCAGGCCACCACTGCCCCCAGCACCTTTACCACCAGGCCACCAATGCCCTATTATTATTATTATTATTATTATTATTATTATAGACACAAGCATTCATGCAGGCCCCTGCATTAAAATTGCCTTATCATTTGTGAGAACAGAAATAAAATATACCAGTTTTAAAATGATACAGCCAACATTAGAAACATACATTTAGAATATCTATTAAACAGCACTTTGAATAGCTATTAGCACAAGAGATTACAAAGTTACACGATACCGCTCTCACAATTATAGCGTGTTTTCAGCTGGAGTGTATGGACTCTTATTAATAGCACATGCTTAAGAGGGGAAAGCCGGGTATAACGTGTGGGAGTTCAGCCACTGTCTGTGGTGCTGTCACTTTAGATTACGATGTGCATGGCTAATATAACAGTAGCTAATATAACATGGTGGTGAAGAGGGTTAACTAAACTCTTGATCATTTCCAGAGCTTTTTTTGGGGGGGGGGGGATTTTGCACTTTAGTGATGTGTGTTGGATGAAGGGATTTTAAAGTGCATGTCCAACTGTTTGTGAGGCTCAAACATGGTCATGCTGTCATTTATCTTGCTTTCGTGTAAAAGCTGCACTTGTAAGACGACATTCAACAGAGGATTAGTGTCCATGCCCTGCTCTCCTCATCTTACCGGAACACAGCCAAGTTAAGCTCTGGAAACACATGCGAAAAGCTGTAGTGTTGAATTATCACCTACATCGATCATTTTTGCTCAGTTGGACACAGATGAGCATTGTAGGTTTAATTCAAGGCTTCTGTACCTGCTTTATCAAGCCAATGTGATTTGGTGCACCAGAACAATTTTGTAAGCGGTGTTAGGTTTATCATTAAAGTGTGTGTGTGTGTGTGTGTGTGTGTGTGTGTGTGTGTGTGTGTGTGTGTGTGTGTGTGTGTGTGTGTGTGTATGTGTGTGTGTGTGTGTGTGTGTGTGTGTCTGTATGCATGCAAGAAAAAACTGATTTTTAAACTTGATATTAAACTGTGGTAGTACTTTTTTGATCTTTCTTTAGTGTGCTCAAAAAGTGTTTTCTGGTCACAGGGATTCAATGCAGTTTGAAATAGTCTACTTATTTTCTTGACACTTCTACTACATGCACAGTGACAATGATCTAGGCTGTTTGGTATATGTAGTTTGGTTAGATCTTAAGAGGTTACTGATAAGCTCACTGGCTTATTACAAGTCTTTTGACAACTTCACCGCTCAGACGATTTTATGAATTGTTGACTTAATTTTTCCAAACCTGCTTAGTGCTTTACTTTAGTGCTTTAGTGCATTTTATTCAATTCGGCCTGCCTCTGATGGCAAAAAAAAAAAAAAAGCTTATGGTTTGGTTTAATTTTGAGTACAGCTTTACTGATCTGTTCTGGCTTCTCACACAAAGGTAACATTTTTTTACATAGCTTGTGTTTCTACTGGTAATTTGTTCTGTGGAAAAGTAAAGCCAGCCTGACACTAGTACGCATGCATGGTACGCCACAGTACGCCAAAGTGAGTACCTTCACGGGAATTGTGAGCGCCATCACGGGAACAATGCAGAAACTATGAGCGAGATGAGTGCCATTGAGGGGCATTGCTGACCCAAAAAATGAAACATGTTCATTAAATTTTGTCACGTGAGCACTCAAACCACTGTATTCCACAACACCAACCCCACGCACAAACGGTTAACCAATCAGCAATGTCCACATTGACTTGCCCTGTATCTTAAAGGGAAGGGTGTTCAGTTGCATGACATTTACATATTCAGAATGCCGGGTAGAGGAGGAAAGTATCAGGTGTGGATTCTAGCTGCTTACATATATCAATGTCATAGTCTTCAATTAGTAGTAATGCAGCAGCACCTGCAAGAAGACGCTTTGTTGATTTAATGCCATTTTGAATGGTGGATGAATCCAGCTACCCAATATATATATAATATATATATAATATATATATATATATATATATATATATATATATATATATATATATATATATATATATATATATATATATATATACACTTGAGAGGCATGACAAGGCGTGTCATAAACGGAAGCGCGGTCACCTTTTTAGCGTGATGTGGAGCAAACTTGTCTGGCCATTGAGTGACGTTGAGGAACTTGGAAATCCCAGCACAAACAATTCGCAAAAATACCGCAGTGGTGAGGAATCGAGTGGAACGTCGCGGAACATCCTCAATGGTACGAATGAGCAAGCTATGAGCAAAGCTTATTCCTCTCTGGCACGAACTCTTTGACTGACAGGTGAAATAAACACAAAATCATTCCGCCATGGTACGCATGAATGAGTGCCATTGAGGATTTTAAATGCGTACTAGTGTCAGGCTGGCTTAAGTGAACAAAACATTTTAGTTCAGCTAGAATATACTTAATTAGCA
Source organism: Plotosus lineatus (assembly GCA_024760905.1). Lineage (NCBI taxonomy): Eukaryota > Metazoa > Chordata > Actinopteri > Siluriformes > Plotosidae > Plotosus > Plotosus lineatus. Next base: position 28,321,308 of record CM045729.1, on the reverse strand, counting down.
ATGGTAGCAGTTTAATTTAAGACTGGTATATATTTTTAAAACGTATTCCCAGTTTAAACAAAAGGGTTTTTTACATTAAAAAGTGAGAGAATATAGTGAAGTATTCTTTTTATTTTCTGGGAAAACATTTTGTTACATTTTGAGGATTTCAGAAGGTATTGAAATCAGCAGAACCAAGAGAAAAGCTATGAAAGAAATAAAGACTACTGAAAATAATTTATTTTTTACATTGAGATATGCCAACTAGATAACTGGAGTCAGACTGATTTCATGGCAACCATCTTTAAGCAATATCATTATAATTTCAGTGATGCTGATCGGGGCCACCTTTATCAAATGATCCATTGTAGAACGTGCCATATGTGAACAGAGGTAGAATTGGAACAACAAAAGAATATTCACAGATTTCTGACCAAAAGACCATATCTAAATAATTTGTGTTGGGTGTATGCAACATTTCAGGCAGTGCTCAGGCTCCGAGGTTGAGTGCAAATAGTGTTATTGCAAGAAAGTTTTCCTGTAAAATTCTGTAAGGCATGCTGACCATGCCTTATGAGTGAGTGAATGTATTTCCTTTACAGCAATTTACTGAAATATTAGCTATTAGCTAAATTAAATAATGTAGCTACCTTGCCCAGATGACACAATATAGTTGGCAAAACAAGCTTAACATGGTGTCCTTCTGAGGGATATGCAATATCTGTACACTATTCACTATACATTTATTAAAGAAAAAATCTGAAAATTATTAATTTATTCATTTACTTTCTTCTTCTTCTTCTTCTTCTTTTACTTTCGGCTGCTCCCTTCAGGGGTCGCCACAGCAAATCATCCGCCTCCACCTCACCCTGTCCTCCGCATCTTCTTTTCTGACTCCAACGACCTTCATGTCTTCCTTCACCACATCCATAAATCTCTTCTTCGGTCTTCCTCGAGGCCTTCTGCCTGGTAGTTCCAACCTCAGCATCCTACTGCCAATATACTCACTATCCCTCCTCTGTACATGTCCAAACCATCTCAATCTAGACTCTCTGACTTTGTCTCCAAAACATCTTACGTGGGCTGTCCCTCTGATATACTCATTTCTGATCCTATCCATCCTCGTTACTCCCAGGGAGAACCTCAACATTTTCATCTCCGCTACCTCCAGCTCTGCCTCCTGCCTTTTCCTCAGCGCCACTGTTTCTAAGCCATACAACATCGCTGGCCTCACCACCATCTTGTACACTTTTCCCTTCATTCTTGCCGACACTCTCCTATCGCACATCACACCGGATACTTTTCTCCAACCATTCCAGCCTGCCTGCACACGCTTCTTCACCTCTTTTCCACACTCTCCATTGCTCTGGATTGTTGAGCCTAAGTACTTAAAATCCTCCACCTTCGTTATCTCTGCTCCCTGTAACATCACCGTTCCTCCTGGGTCCTTCTCATTCACACACATGTATTCTGATTTTCTGAGGCTAACCTTCATTCCTCTCCTTTCCAGGGCATACCTCCACCTCTCTAGATTTTCCTGCACTTGTTCTCTGCTCTCACTACAGATCACGATGTCATCTGCAAACATCATAGTCCATGGAGATTCTTGTCTCACCTCGTCTGTCAGCCTGTCCATCACCATAGCAAACAAGAAGGGGCTCAGCGCTGACCCTTGATGCAGTCCCACCTCCACCTTGAATTAAATCGGTCACACCGACAGCACACCTCACCACTGTCTTACATCTCTCATACATGTCCTGCACCACTCTAACATACTTCTCTGCCACTCCAGACTTCCTCATGCAATACCACAGTTCTTCTCTTGGCACCCTGTCATATGCTTTTTCCAGATCCACAAAGGCACAATGTAGCTCCCTCTGACCTTCTCTGTACTTCTCTATTAACATCCTCAAGGCAAACATTGCATCTGTGGTGCTCTTTCTTGGCATGAAACCAAACTGTTGTTCACAAATGCTGACCTCTGCCCTTAGTCTAGCTTCCACTATTCTTTCCCATAACTTCATCGTATGGCTCATCAACTTTATCCCTCTGTAGTTGCTGCAACTCTGCACATCTCCCTTGTTCTTAAAAATGGGCACCAGCACACTTCTCCTCCACTCCTCCGGCATCTGCTCACTCTCTAGTACCTTGTTGAATGTTCTTGTCAGAAAATCTACTGCTACCTCTCCTAGACACTTCCATACCTCCACAGGTATATCATCAGGACCAACTGCCTTTCCATTCTTCATCCTCTTCAATGCCCTTCTCACTTCACCCTTACTGATCTTTGCTACATCCTGCTCCTCAATGGTTACCTCTTCTACTCTTTTTTCTCTCTCATTTTCCTCATTCATCAGCTCTTCAAAATACTATTTCCATCTTCCCAGCACCCTTCTGTCATCAGTCAATACATTTCCCTCTCTGTCCTTTATCAATCTAACTTGCTGCACGTCCTTCCCATCTCTATTTCTCTGTTGTGCCAACCTGTATAGATCATTTTCTCCCTCTTTACTATCCAACTTATCATACAAGTCATCATACGCCCTCTGTTTGGCCTTAGCCACTGCTACTTTCGCCTTACGCTGTGTCTCCCTGTACTCCTGTTTACTCTCTTCGGTCCTCTCAATGTCCCACTTCTTCTTGGCTAACCTTTTCCTTTGTACACACTCCTGCACTTCCTCATTCCACCACCAAGTCTCCTTATCTACTTTCCTTCCAGGGGACACACCAAGTACTCTCCTACCTGTGTCCCTTATCACATTTGCTGTGGTTGTCCAGTCATTTGGAAGCACTTCCTGGCCACCCAAAGCCTGTTTTAACTCCTCCTTGAAGACAACACGACACTCTTCCTTTTTCAGCTTCCACCACTTTGTCTTCTGCTCTGCCTTTGCCTTTTTCACCTTTCTCACCATCAGAGTCATCCTGCACACCACCATCCTATGCTGTTTGGCAACACTCTTAACCACGATGACTTTGCAGTCACTGACTTCCTTCAAATTACATCGCCTACACAAGATGTAGTCTACCTGTGTGCGCCTACCTCCGCTTTCATAAGTCACCCTATGCTCCTGTTTCTTCTCAAAGAAAGTATTCACCACAGCCATTTCCATCCTTTTTGCAAAATCTATCAACATCTGTCCTTCTGCGTTCCTGTCCTGGATACCAAACCGGCCCATCACTTCCTCGTCCCCTCTGTTGCCTGCCCCAACATGTCCATTGAAATCTGCACCTATGACCACTCTTTCACCTCTGGGGGTACTCTGCATCACTTCATCTAAGTCACTCCAGAATCTCTCCTTCTCTTCTAGCTCACATCCTGTCTGTGGGGCATAAGCACTAACAACATTGAGCATTACACCTTCAATTTCTAACTTGAGATTCATCACTCTGTCTGACACTCTTTTCACTTTTAGAACATTCCTGACAAACTCCTCCTTCAAGATGACTCCGACTCCATTTCTCTTCCCATCCACACCGTGATAAAATAGCTTAAACCCTGCTCCTAAGCTTTTAGCTTTGCTACCTTTCCACCTGGTCTCCTGAACACACAGTATGTCCACCTTCCTCCTCTGCATCATGTCAACCAGCTCTCTACCTTTTCTGTGCATAGTTCCAACATTCAAAGTCCCCACTCTCAGTCCTAGACTCATACCTTTCCTCTTCTCTCTCTGCCTACGGACACGCCTCCCACCTCTCCTTCTTCGACGTCTTCGACCAACAGTAGTCCAATTTCCATCAGCACCCTGTTGATTGACAGCACTGATGGCGGTCGTTGTTAACCCGGGCCTCGACCGATCCGGTATGGGGGTAATACTTTTGATTTGCATAATCAATAATTGGCATTGGTTTTACGTCGGATGCCCTTCCTGACACAACCCTCTGCATTTCTCCGGGCTTGGGACCGGCATGAGGGGGAGAGACACTGGTTAGTGCCCCCCCACCTCATGGCTGCAAATTATTCATTTACTTTCTAAGCCGCTTAATCCTAATTGGGGTCAGGAGGAGGCTGGTGCCCATCTCAGCTGACTGTGGGCGAGGGCAGAGTACACCCTGGACATCTTGCCAGGCCATCACAGGGCAGAAGCATGCTAACGACTTGACGAAACACTTGACGAAAGTCAGCAATGGTTGTTTTTTTTTTTACATACCTCACACCATAGACAGTGAGAGAAATGGCCAGCCTTTGACAACCCAGTTTATCAGTCATTTAATTATTCTTTTTTTGTTTATATTTTAAATGGAAGTGTCTCAAATTAGAGTGGAAAATTATAGCTACACTCACAAACTGTCACTCATGAGGACAAAAGTTCAACCCATAAATCACTTCCAAATTACAGACTAGTTGAATTCACATATCTGCAAACCTGATGATTAACTTTTGCCTGGTATCCCATATCTCCAAATAGTGAACACTTTTTTTAACTCTTCTCTCTTTTCTCTCTCTTTTCATTGTAAATAATACAATTATTATTTGTTTGCTTGCATAATTTCATACTAAACCACCTTTTACACTTCTTTCACCATTACCTGCTGTTATAGCTTAACTCCTATTTCTCTCTCTATCTATATCTTTCCTTTTCTTTCAACACATTGTCTCATTTATTTCCTGTTCCAGGACTTAAATTCCTTGTATGTTATACATTTTGGATAGGGTGCGGCTAATAAATGATACACAAACAAACGAACAGACGTTTTAAATTAGGCCCCTGCAATGGCATGACTGAATTATTCGCTTTTCTCTCTTCTTTTAAGTGACTTTTCTTGATTATTGGAGAGAAATGCAAATTCCTGGGGGAGAAGTCCTCAAATTATATACATTGCTCTCCATTATTATTGGCACCCTGATTAAGATGTGTTAAGAGCCTTAAAATAAATGACATTTTTATTAGAGAAGCATACTCTCACACTGAAAAATGTAGAAAATGTAACCTTCAATTAAATTGAATTTTAAGGGGAAATAGAATCAGTGACTAAGAAATGATTATTTTTCATAAAATAACTTGTTCCACAATTATTGGTGCCCTAACAAATCTTAGAAATAAATCTAAGTGAACTATTTCTGTTATTTCTATAGTAATTTATAAACTTTATCAGCATATTGAGGAATATTTAATAAGTAATCAATCATTTCCTGTTTTCATGGGGTATAAATATGATGTGACACAGGCCATTTCTTTTATCCATTCTTCAACATGGAAAAGACAAAGGAACACACCATACAAGTAAGGCAGATGTGTGTCAACCTTCACAAGTCAGGGAAGGGCTACAAGAAAATAACACCTTGCCTCCACCTGCTCATATCTACATGCAGAGGAATCATTAATAAATTTAAAACAACTGGAACAGTGCTAAACAAGCCTGGATGATGGCATAGTGTTATTTTGCCAATGTGCATAGTGAGGAGGATGGCAAGAGAAATAAAACGTTCTCCAAAGCTCTCTTCTTCTTCCTCTTCTTTTTTCCCTTTTGGATGCTCCCTTCAGGGGTCGCTACAGCGAATCATCTGTCTCAATTTAAACCTATCCTGTGCATCTTCTCTTACACCAACTACCTTCATGTCCTCCTTCACCACATCCATAAATCTTCTCTTTGGTCTTCTTCGAGGCCTTCTGTCTGGTAGTTCCAACCTCAGCATCCTACTACCAATGTATTCATTATCCTTCCTCTGTACATGTCCAAACCATCTCAATCTAGCCTTTCTGACTTTGTCCCCAAAACCTCTTACATGTGCTGACCCTCTGATGAACTCATTCCTGATCCTATCCATTCTCGTTACTCCCGAAGAGAACTTCAACATTTTCATCTTTGCTACCTCCAGCTCTGCCTCCTGTCTTTTCCTCAGCGCCACTGTTTCTAAACCATACAACATCCCTGGCCTCATTACCGTCTTGTACACTTTTCCCTTCATTCTTGCAGATACCTTCCTCTCTCGCATCACAACAGACACTTTTCTCCAGCCATTCCAACCTGCCTGCACACGCTTCTTCATCTCTTTTCCACACTCTCCATTGCTCTGGATTGTTGAGCCTAAGTACTTAAAATCCTCCACCTTCTTTATCTCTGCTCCCTTTAACCTCACCGTTCTTTTTGAGTCCTTGTCATTCACACACATGTATTCTGTCTTACTGGTGCTAACCTTCATTCCTCTCCTTTCCAGGGCATACCTTCACCTCTCTAGATTTTCCTCCACTTGTTCTCTGCTCTCACTACAGATCACAATGTCATCTGCAAACATCATAGTCCATGGAGATTCTTGTCTCACCTCGTCTGTCAGCCTGTCCATCACCATAGCAAACAAGAAGGGGCTGAGAGCTGACCCTTGATGCAGTCCCACCTCCACCTTGAACTCTTCTCTCACATTGACAGCAAACCTCACCACTGTCTTACATCTCTCATACATGTCCTTCACCACTCTAACATACTTCTTTGCCACTTCAGACTTCCTCATGCGATACCACAGTTCCCCTCTTGGCACCCTGTCATATGCTTTCTCCAGATCCACAAAGGCACAATGCAGCTCTGTCTGACCTTCTCTGTACTTTTCAATTGTTCTTTGCATGTAAATAAATGTATAAATGTAAATATAGATATAATGAATATATAAACGTTGAATGTAATTATATTCAGTTGCTGTGCTGTAAATAGTAACACATGGTACTACTCAGCTGTTTTTGGGTCACTGCTGTTTTGCCTTCATGGTTTAATTGGGTCTGGAACATTCCAGCATATTAGGGAATCTTCGAGATGGACTTAGTTGCGCATGCGCCCTGGTGACGGGTCAGATTATTTAGAATATTCCAGAATGGAATTTTGCCGAACTTTAGGGAATTTGTATAAGGACCCATTGCCGACCGGCTCACACGGATCAGCTAAGGAGAATCATCGACGGCGGATCGTCTAACGCGCTTTATCCAACTTTTGTCGTTCAAGACTTCATCACCCAAATCCATCATCCACGTTCATCCACAGCCAATGCGAGGATTTTCCTCATTCGTTTCTTTCGATATGCGGGATGCCAAACCTTTTACCACCAGTGTGCACACTGTCTAAATTATACTGCAGCTGCTTGGTGACTATGTTTGTTTTGTGATCCTTGTTGTATTTGTGTTTTGTTTAGGTTTAAACTTATTATTCTGATTTATTTTGTTCATATTATTAAATTGTATATATTTTATGTCGTAGTTTGTCATAGTTTGCTGGTTTCACAGGGCAATATTCATATTCTAAATTCCATATGTAATACTATTAACATTCTCAAAGCAAACACTGCATCTGTGGTGCTCTTTCTTGGCATGAAACCAAACTGTTGTTCACAGATGCTGACCTCTACCCTCAGTCTAGCTTCCACTGTTCTTTCCCATAACTTCGTTGTATGGCTCATCAACCTTTATCCCTCTGTAGTTGCCACGCGTGTCACAAATGGCGGTGTGATGCGTCTTGTGTGCTGTAGCTGCAGTGGATGTGCTTATCACCTCTCATTTTCAGCCTGCACCGCTGGCTAGCTTTTGCGAAAAGAGGAGCTGTGTGTGTAAGTCTCCTTCTGCCAGTACATAGCCTTTCCATCATCAAGCCCTATTTAGTGCCTCCTCGCAGCAACACATGGTAACTGAGCACCTTGCAGACTCAGGCTAAACTACAAGGGACTCAGAGGAGGTTTGACCCCCAGATGTGAGGTTTGCAGGCCCACCGGTGTGTGGACATGCCCTGAAGCCCATGAACCAAACCCCCAGCTATGGGTCAAATTGCCATTGCCTTGTGGATATCTCGGGAGAGTTTAAGGCTAAGGGAGTAAACCCTGACAGCAAATCAAGAGCTGGAGTCCTGAAGGCTTTTCGATGCTGTACTCAGCCCGACTTGGCAACTCCTGCAATGGTGTGGAAACCATTTGTACTGGCATTTTGCCTTTCCACTGGACCTTTTCTACGATGTGGAGAGGGGGAATCTACTGCATACAGTTCTTTCTCCATATACACATACCCAGGCCCTTGCACACTGGAGAGGACACTCCAGCTTCACTACACAGTGTTGATACAACACGGGAAGTAGCAGTCTACTGGTTTTAAGTCATCAGCTTGATTGGCATAGAGCTAGATGCCAGGGGTTGCTTCCGACGGTAGGAGAGGCCATTGTGTCTCATTGGGCAACTACTTCCTGCCTCAAGCTGGGCAGCTCCCAGCCAATAATGTGCTGCTTTGCCACGGTCCATTAACCTCACTGAGTGCGTGGAGTTTAGGGGGAAACCGACAAGCGGATCGACAACCTGTGCACCAAACAACTACTTGAACAAGAAAACAACATCTTTGAGAAAGGAAAAGTCAAAGCATTCTATTCTAAAAATGGGCACCTGGAATGTGAGGACAATGACACCAGGTTTCACTGACAGCCTTGAAGAAATCAATGACACCCAAAAAACAGCTATCATTGACTAGGAACTGAATAGGCTGGAGATGGACATTGTTGCCCTCCAGGAAACGATACTCCCAGTGACAGGCTCTGTGAGAGAGAAGGACTTCACCTTCTTCTGGAAAGGGAAGACACCCGACCAAGTGAGGGAACATGGTGTGGGTTTTGCAGTCCGTAACATTCTTCTGGGATCTATCATCTTACCCACAGAAGGATCTGAAAGAATTCTGTCCCTACAGTTCCACACTGCAGCTGGATCAGTCACCATTATCAGCATATATGCTCCAACTCTCACAAGTGAGGGATGCCATCTACAGCTCAGCAGTATCAGTCTTTGATAAGCAGACAAGGAAGTCAGCAGACTGGTTTGAAGCTCATGCAAAGAAGATCAGACCAATCACGGAGGAGAAGAGAGCTACTCTCATAGCCTATAAAACTGACCCTAGTGAGAAAAACCTAAAGGCACGCCGAAGCTTCTGCAGCAAAGTCCAGCAAATTGCCAGGCACTGTGCAAATGACTACTGGCTCCAGCTGCGCTCTAAGATACAGATCGCAGCAGACACAGGAAACTCTAAGGGGATGTATGATGGAATCAAACAGGCACTGGGTCCTACAAAGAAGAAAACTGCCCCTCTAAAGTCTTCCTCAGGAGAGATCATTCAAGAACGAGAACAGCAGATGGGACGCTGGGTGGAACACTACTCTGAGCTATATGCCAAGGAGAACCTTGTCTCTGAAGATGCCTTGGACGCAATTGAGTTCGCAATTGAATTCTACCTATGCTAGAGGAACTGGATGAAGAGCCAACCCTGGAGGAAATGCACAAAGCCCGAGATTCGCTAGCCACAGGAAAAGCTCCTGGGAGGGATGGCATCCCTGCAGAGATTCTGAAATGCTGCAAAGGAACCCTGATAGAAGAACTACACAAAATACTCTCCCTCTGTTGGCATGAGGGCGAAGTTCCACAAAGCATGAGGGACGCCAACATTGTAATGCTCTACAAGAACAAGGGCGACAGAAGCGATTGCAACAACTACCGAGGGATCTCACTTTTAAGCACTGTGAGAAAACTCATTGCAAGAGTCACACTGAAGAGGCTACAAGTTATTGCTGAAAGAGTTTACTCAGAATCCCGGTGTGGCTTTTGTTCCTCAAGGTCCACCATCGACATGATTTTCTCCCTCAGGCAACTCCAGGAGAAGTGTAGAGAACAAAGACTCCTGCTCTACATTGCCTTCATAAATCTGACAAAGGCTTTTGACACTGTTAGCAGAGATGGTCTCTTCAAGATTCTCCCAAAGATAGGATGTCCACCAGAGCTACTGAACATCATCAAGTCCTTCTATGACAACAGGCAAGGTGCAGTGGTCTTTGATGGGTCAACATCAGAGAGCTTTAACATCAACAGTGGAGTAAAACAGGGTTGTGTCCTTGCCCCAACAGTGTTTGGCATCTTCTTTGCTGTCCTGCTTAAATATGCCTTTGGTTCCACTACAGAGGGCATCTACCTCCGAACCAGGTCAGACGGTAAACTCTTTGACTTGTCAAGACTCAGAGCCAAGAGTAAAGTCCAAATGCAAGCTTTACGCGACTTCCTCTTTGCTGATGATGCTGCAACTACCACCCACTCTGAGGAAGAACTCCAGCACCTCATAGACCGCTTCAACAGGGCATGCCAGAACTTCGGTCTCACAATTAGTCAGAAGAAGACACAGATCATGGGGCAGGGCTTGGACAAACCACCTGAGATAAGACTCAGCGAACAAGAGTTGGATGCTGTCCATGACTTTGTCTATCTGGGCACCACCATCTCGGACTCAGTGTCCCTGGACACAGAGTTGGACAAGCGCATTGGCAAAGCAGCAACCACAATGGCCAGTATAAATAAGAGAGTTTGGATCTATAGCAAACTGACAGAGCACACAATGGTCCTAGTATACAAAGCTTGCGTCATAAGCACCCTCCTTTATGGAAGCGAGGCATGGACTCTACATGCGAAACAGGAGCACAAACTCAACACCTTCCACATGCGCTGTCTTCACCGTATCCTGAACATCGCCTGGCAGGATAAAGTCACCAATACCAGTGTCTTGGAAAGAGCCCAAATTCAAAGCATGCATAGTCTACTGAAGCTGAGACGAATGTGATGGCTTGGACATGTGGTGCACATGGAAAACGGACGGATCCCAAAGGACCTTCTCTATGGAGAACTTGCTCTTGGAAGTCGTCCAACTGGCAGACCATAATTGCGCTACAAAGATATATGTAGACGAGACCTCAAAGCCCTGAATATCAAAGAAGCACTTGGGAAGCTGCAGCCTGTGAAAGATCAGCATGGTGACAGACAGTGTGTGAAGGAATCCTTCAGCTAGAAGAGTCACTCGCGCAGAGTTCCGATGTCAAACCCCAGAGAAGAAAAACCCCAGCTGACAGACAAACTACCCAGTTCTGATGCCCATACTGCAAGAGGGACTGTCATTCCAGCATCGGCCCGTCACACCAGACGATGCTCATCCAAACAATGTGCAAGACCATAGTCTCCCGAGACTGACGGATGTCAATGAGTTGTCACACCTCTGCACGTCTCCCTTGTTCTTAAAAATGGGCACCGGCATATGTCTCCTCCAGTCCTCTGGCATCATGTCACTGTCTAATAGAGTAGTTCCCAAACTACGGCCCACGGGCCGGATACGGCCCACCTCCGCATTTGGCCCGGACACCTGAACAATAACAGAGATGCATTATGATTACTTTTTTTTTTTGTCTGGCCACGCAATCAAGACTAATACACACCTAGAACATGACATTCTATTCCACCCTTCTGCCGTCTGTGCCCCTATCTGAACCCCCCCCACCAGAATCAAAAATCCTAGACTCTCCATTGTCAAATAGAATGGAATGATAGTGAAAAGATTGTGGAAGAGAAAAAATGATTCAGAATGCACGGTATTAACCTGCAGTGGACAAGCAGTTATTTTTATTTTTGTTGAATGCAAAGAAAACGTTGTTTGTATCATCTGTCAAGAGGCAGGTATTCAAAGAATACAATCTGCACCGACACTCTGAATCCCGTCACAAAGACAAGTCTGCTCGCTTGCAAGGCCAAATGCAAGCAGACAAGCTCTCAAAGCTAAAAAGTGGAAGCTCAGGGGAATACATTTGTTGTCTCTTTGGGCATCTTCCGGGTTACTCAACTGACAGCAAGCAGCGTTTTTTTATTATTATTATTGTTTTATTTCCTAACTTTTTTTTTGTGAAGGTCCCAGAAGGGGTTACTAATATTTGGTTATGCGTGGCTTACTGTAAAACAGTAAATGTTTACGTTTCGGCAGCCATGCGATCGTCACACTTTTTCTGTTACAAACTGACCTCGGCCCCCCGTCAGAGAAGGGAAAAGTTATGTGGCTCTCACAGGAAAAAGTTTAGAGACCCCTGCTCTAAGACCTTGTTGAATGTTCTTGTCAGATAATCAACTGCTACCTGTCACCTCTTCTACTCTTTTTTTCTCTCTCATTTTCCTCATTCATCAGCTCTTCAAAGTACTCTTCCCATCTTCCCAGCACACTTCTGTCATCAGTCAATACATTTCCCTCTCTGTTCTTAATCACTCTAACTTGCTGCACGCCCTTCCCATCTCTATTTCTCTGCTGTGCCAACCTGTATAAATCATTTTCTCCCTCCTTACTGTCCAACCTAGCATACAATTCAGCATACGCTCTCTGTTTGGCCTTTGAAACCGTTACCTTTGCCTTGCGCTGTCTCCCTGTACTCTTGTTTGCTCTCTTCGGTCCTCTCAATGCCCCACTTCTTAGCTAACATATTCTTTGTACACACTCCTGCACTTCATTCCACCACCAGTCTCCTTATCTACTTTCCTTCCAGAGGACACAACAAGTACTCTCCTACCTGTCTCCCTGATCACATTTGATGTAGTTGTGTAGTCATCCAGAAGCACATCCTGACCAGTCAAAGCCTGTTTCGACTCCTCCTTGAAGACAACACAACCCTCTTCCTTTTTCAGCTTCCACCACTTTGCCTTCTGCTCTGCTTTTGCCTTCTTCATCTTCCTCACCATCAGCGACATCCTGGACACCACCATCCTATGCTGTTTGGCAACGCTCTCACCCACTACTACTTTGCAGTCACTGACTTCCTTCAAATTACATAATCTACAAGAGATGTAGGCTACCTGTGTGCTCCGACCTCCGCTTTTATAAGTCACCCTATGCCCCTGTCTCTTCTCGAAGAAAGTATTCACCACAGCCATTTCCATCCTTTTCACAAAATCAGTCAACATCTGTCCTTCTGTGTTCCTGTCCTGGAGACCAAACCTGCCCATCACTTCCTCGTCCCCTCTGTTGCCTGCACCAGCATATCCATTGAAGTCTGCACCAATGACCACTCTTTCACCTCTGGGGGTACTCTGCATCACGTCATCTAAGTCACTCCAGAATCTCTCCTTCTCTTCTAGCTCACATCCTGCCTGTGGGGCATAAGCACCAACAACATTGAACATCATACCTTCAATTTCTAACTTGAGACTCATCACTCTGTCTGACACTCTTTTCACTTCTGAAACATTCCTGACAAACCCCTCCTTCAAGATGACTCCTACTCCATTTCTCTTCCCATCCACACCATGAAAAAACAGCTTAAGCCCTGCTCCTAAGATTCTAGCCTTGCTACTTTTCCACCTGGTCTCCTGAACACACAATATGTCCACCTTCCTCCTCTGCATCATGTCAGCCAGCTCTCACTTTTCCTGTCATAGTTCCATCATTCAAAGTACCTACTCTCAGTCATAGACTCATGCCTTTCCTCTTCTCTCTCCTCCTACGGAAAAGCCTCCCACCTCTCTTTCTTCAACCAACAGTAGCCCAGTTTCCACTAGCACCCTGTTGGTCAACAGCACTGATGGCGCTCGGTGTTAAACCGAGCCTCGACCTATTTGGTATGGAATTCTTATTTTTGACTCGCATAACTCAGGCCTTGACCTATCCGGTATGGAGGTAATATCTGTGATTTGCATGATAAAGTTTGGCATTGGTTTTACGTCGGATGCCCTTCCTGACACAACCATCTACATTTATCTGGGATTGGGACCGGCGTGAGGAAGAACACTGGCTTGTGCTTCCTCTCACAGCTGCATTCTCCAAAGCTCACTGTTCAGGAATTTTAACAAATGGCAGTAACTTGAGGTCACAAAGTCTCCAAAACAACCATCAGACGAAATCTGCATACCAACAAGCTGTTTTGGAGGCATGCATGAGAAAACAAAAACAAGAAAAAAAAAATTTTTTCACTCACAATCATGAACACAAACGTCTGGAGTTCGCTAAGTGGTAGTGAGACTTAAACTGAGAACATGTGCTCTGGTCAGATGAGACCAAGATAGAGCTTTTTGGCAACAAACACTCTTAGTGAGTCTGGGGGAACATGAAAGATGAGCATGCAGAAAAGCACCTTATGCCCACTGTGAAATATGGGGGAGGGTGGATGCTGTTGTGGGCCTGTTTCTCCTCCAGAGGCTCTGGGAACCTTCTTAGCGTACATGAAATACCAAGACATTTTACATCGAAATCTGGTGACCTGTACCAGAATGCTGAAGATGGGTCATCGGGTCTTTCAGAAAGACAGTGGCCTAAAGATAGTGACTAAACATGTGGCCAAATCTACACAGAAATGATTCACCAGACACAGAATCAAGCTCCTCCCATGGCAATCTCAGTCCCCAGACCTCAAACCCTTTGCAAACCTGTGAAGTGAGCTGAAGAAGAGAGTGCAGAGTAGAGGACCCAGGCCACTGAATGATTGAGAGATTGTGCTGAAAGGAATGGTTCAAAATCTCCTTTTCTGTTTTCTCCCATCTTGTAAAACATTATATGAGAAGAAAGGGTGCTGTTTTGTTTACAAAAGGGGGTTGTGAAAGTACAGTATTAATAAAGGCCTGATAATAATTGTGGAACACATTATGTAACATAAAAGCATTATCTATTAATGTGTTTTTCCACACTGAATAAATGCACTTGAATTAAAGGTTGGTTTTTCCTCTTTTTTTTAATTGAGGGTTGATATTATTTAGAAAAAAAAAATAAAGAACACATCTTAACCAGGGGTGCCAATAATTATTGAGGGAAATTAAGGAAAAATAGGGGGAAAAGTTAAGGAAAATGCTGCAAAACAATGCCAATTATGCAAAAAAAAACAAAAAAACAAAACAAAACAAACAAACAAAAAAAAAATGTCCAAACAAACAAAAACAAAACAACAAAAAAAACCCTAAACAAACAAACAAAAAACCAACAACTCAAAACCCTACATCAAAACTACTTACATTGTTATGTGAGGTGCGCATCTGAGTGTGTGCACAAGCATCTGTGTGTGTGTGTGTGTGCGCATGTCTGTATTTGTACAGTTCATCAGTTAATTTTCTGTTACCGCTTAATCCTAATTTGGGTCGCGGGGAGGCTGGTGCCCATCCCAGCCAACTTTGGGCGAGGGCAGAGTACACCCCAGACAGCTCGCCAGGCCATCGCAGGGTGGAAACAGGCTGACGGCTTTGCAGCCTACTCTTGTTGAAAGTCAGCAATGGTTCTTTTACATGCCTAACACCATAGACAGTGAGAGACATGGCTGGCCTTTGATAACCCAGTTAGCCGCACTGGAGGGGGACAGTGACAACCTTGTGGAGAGTGGGACTTGAACCCCCAACCTTTGGCCCAGCGATCCAACGGCCTATACCACTAGACCACCACTGCCCCCCTGGCTGAAATGTGATTGGTTAAATGCATAAATATGAAAACACACATCTGGAAGCAGCGCAACCAGGGGAAAAGCAATGAAAGGGAGCTGACAGACAATTTGGAATTATTTAATAAGTATTCATGGACAAAATATAATTAACATCAGTCTGTGATTCAGATATTTTTTAGACCTTGCAGGCCCTCACTGCCCACCACTGCATTTCAGGAATATTTAGCAGCATCCCATTCAACCTTTGAATTACATTTGAGGTGGCCTTCCCTCGAGTCTCTTTGGTGCTTTAATGTCTAAATGGAAACTGGGTGTGGGTAATGCATTTATCAAGATAAACATTTATTGAGCGTGTTGGCTGGACCTCTATGGCAGGCAGGCGGAAGAAAATCTGTGAACAAACCTACACCATAAATGATTTGAGAGCATGCAAGAAATGGAGCAAGCATAGGGAGGCTAACGGTTAATCCCCAAAATCTGGAAATGCCTATACTTTTTTCTTTTTTTTTTTTTTGGTGGCAAATATCTGCTTTCTTAAAAGTAAGATGAAGTAGATATGTCTATTGAGATTCATACCGTGCCATAGTGGTTACTTCCCATTGCTTACCTCAGATTAAGTCCCTTACTGTAAAATATTAGTCAGAGACCAAAAAGGCTCATTATAGCAGTCATTATAATTGCTGTTTATGTACCACCCAATGCCAAAATTAAGCAGGCTTTGGCAGATTTACATTAACATGAGTAAGCAATGTCCTGATTTATTCTTCATAGCAGCTGAAAATTTTAACCAGACAAGTTAAAAATCTAACTCGCTGGTGGACACCAGTGGTGACAGAAGCCCTCATCAGAAGAAGGGGGCCTTTTGAGCTTGCTTGTCCCAGAGGTCGCCTGAACCAGCTGACAGCTTCAGCTGACTATTTCAATTTTTTTTTTGGCAAACTGTTTGGCAGCTCAGAAAGGGAAAGCAAGGCTCGTACCAGAGTGTGCTTACTGCTGACCCAGAATGGAGGCAAAATCATGCAGTGCAAATAGCACTTTGAAGAGCAGCGTGCTGGAGGTTTGCCCTGAGATGTTGAATTCTGTGTATGTTAAGGGGTGTCTTAGTTGGCATGCCTCTTCAGTGTCACATGAATGACTGGACAAAGGGGCACTGGAGTGGTGGTTCCCATTTGTTCAACACAGGAGTATGGAGAGTGTGTTTTTTATTCTTGCAGAGTTATTGATAAGGTCATGGTCTCTGTACAACCAACGTGTAAGCTGTATCTGTATCCTTGGCACAAAGTTGTGCACATTTCCATTGTGTGTTGGACTCTTCCAGGGATGCTGCTTTATTATCAATCCTATGTCTGGTTTTTCATGGACAGACATAGGTGAAATCATGGAGAGAATGGTGTCTAATTTGGGAACTCAGGATTGCATCTCTGCTTTTTGCGAATGATGTAGTTTTGTTGGCTTCTACAAAACCTAACCCTCATTATGCACTGAACTGGTTAAAGGCTTAGTGTGAAGTGTCCGAGATGAGCGTCAGCTCTTTCAAATGAATTACTATTATTATTTTACATTTAGATTTACATATTTCAACCATGACAGAGACAAGCCAAGTGAAGCTGCAATATCTGAGCTAATAGCACTGTGTATGATGGGTTTTTACACTTAAAGTTTTAATGCCTAAAAATACACAGAAAATAAATTAGATATTATAGTTTATTTTTAATTTTTTTTAAGGCCTGACAGTGACAATTCTGCCAACTCAAAATAAACCTGACAAACAACCAGTAATTGTTTGTAATTTTGAATTATATACTATGCACTCTGGATCATGTCTAATATCCCTGAAACAGTGTACCAAACATGCTGGATCTGTAAGGTATAAGCTAATTCCAAATATGCTATCATCAGACTTCCTTTTGCTATAACACAGATTTTCCTGGTTAGGGCTTATGTTATGCCCAAAAAATAAATAAATAAATGTCCCCAATGCAGCACAGTGTGTATGATGAGAGGCATGTAAAGGAAACATTGCTTAATTTCATGTGTTTCTGCCCTGTGATGGTGAGATATCCAAGTTGCATTCTGCTCTCGCCCAGAGTTAACTGAGATGGGTGACAAGCTCCCTGCAACCCAAAATAAAATTAAACTGTTCAGAAAATGAATGAATGGATAAAAATGAGTTTCTTTTCATTATTTTCCGAACAAAGTGCATCTGTTTCTGGGTTTCTGTCTCACTATTCTTCTGTTGAAATAATTCAAGTCGGTAATTATTCTTTTCATAACACAAATATGAATGTAATCTTAATCTCAATTAAATAAAAAATAAAACCTTTGACTTTATTTATATAAACACTGCAGTTTTTAAAAACAGAGTTCTTTGTAGGTGTCATTTCGATGCTTCCGTAATTTCTAAAGTGGCAGATCTAACCTTCCATTTGGGTATAGCCATGTCTGTCATGTCTGGCCCCTACAAAATATGATAACACACACAGATGGCAGTTTTTTTACTGATATATTTACTACAGACCATCCAGTTTCTTTATGAATATGTACTCCCTTTACAATTGTCACCTAGTTTTAACCAGCAGTTTCATTATTAGCATGACATTGTGTGTGTAAATAAACGAGTATAGGTCATTGGTTAACCAGTGGTAAGGTGCTGGGTTGCTGATTCCAAGGTTGGGGATTCAGTGGTTGTCACTGCTGTCACCCCATGTCCGGCTAACTGGGTTAAAAAAGGCTGCCTATGTCTCGCACTGTCTATGGTGTGAGGCATGTAAAAGAACCATTGCTGACTTTTGTCAAGAGTATGATCCATAGCCGTCAGGGAGTTTCTTCCCTGTGATGGCCTGACGAGCTATCCAGGTTGTACTCTGTTCTTGCCCAGAGTCAGCTGAGATGGGCACCAGCCTCCCCGCGACCCTCATTGTCATTATGCAGCTCAGAAAATGAATGAATAAAAAGAGTTAAAAGAGCATGTGAGGAAATTGTGCTGGCGACACACACGTTTCAGAGCTCCGGATATTTTTGTTACTTTGTGTTCTTTTGTGTGTTACTGTGACGAATTTGTTCATTGTGAATGACTTTAAGAAAATGGGGACACTTATTTTGAGCATTTTGACGCTGCATCTGCTCAAAACTATCATATTTCAACATAATGTTGTCGATTGCACACAAGCGGGATACGGCTTGGGTTTTCAACATGGCGACCACAGTCATTACATTCGCTATGGACGGGAGTTCTTATTATCCTACAGGGACAATCTGGATGTGAGTAGCCTTAAACTGGATATACCTCAGGACTGTGTACTGACTTCAGAGGACCATACCACCACAAAACGACGTAAAAGAGGTAAGAGAGGGGGCGTGAGACGCCGAGTTCGAGCCCGTAACCACAAACCTGCGCTTCCCACTATACTGCTTTCAAACGTACGGTCCATCAAAAACAAGCTCAATGAACTCCATGCATGTGTGGAACATCTGTTTGAGTACCGCGATAGTTCACTGTTGTGCTTTACAGAGACATGGTTGAATAGACAGGTTGACGACTCTGTGATTACACTACCCGGGTTCGGACCCCCTATCCGCCTCGACAGAGACACCGACGCTACCGGGAAGACCATCGGGGGCGGCGTTTGCATATACGTGAACTCTAAGTGGTGCACTAACTTTACGATAAGAAACAGAGTATGTTCATCTGATATTGAACTTCTATCTGTATCGTTTCGTCCATTCTATCTACCACGAGAGTTTGGACAAGTCTTCATAACACTGGTGTATATTCCTCTAAGTGCTAACGACAAGAAGGCAACTGATCAAATCTACGACCACATGCAAAAATTAGAAAATCTCTCTCCTGAAGCACCGAAACTAATTCTCGGCGACTTCAACAGTTGTTCACTTAAACAAACTTTACCACACTACGAACAATATGTGACATGTAAAACCCGCAGAAACAAGACAATCGACCTCTGTTACGGGAACGTTAAACACGCCTATAAAACTGTGAGTAAGCCGCCTCTGGGATCATCTGACCACAACGGAGTATACTTAATGCCTAAGTACAAGACTAAATTGAAAATGGACAAAACTCACTCAAAGGTTGTGAGGACGTGGGATTCTGATTCTATTGAAAGTTTGAAAGGGTGTTTTGACTGTACAAACTGGGACATTTTCTTTGACGATTGTGCAAACTTGGATACTGTTACTGCTCATATATCATGTTATATAAACTTTTGTGTGGACAATATTATTCCCAGTAAAACAGTAAAAGTCTACCCGAATAACAAGCCCTGGGTCACAAAAGAGTTAAAGTTGCTGCTTAACAAGAAGAAAATAGCTTTCATGGAACAAAACAGAGATGATTTGAGGCTTGTTCAGAAGGAAATTGATTGTACAATAAGACAATGTAAGCAGGCCTACAAGGAGAAGATCGAGCGTCAGTTTTACACAAACAACCTTCGCCAAGCTTGGAGTGGTGTAAGAACTATGATTGGTAGTAAAAGCGAGAGACAAGCCATCAATGTTCCCGATAAAAATGCATTCGCCAGTGAACTCAATGACTTTTATGCAAGATTTGATTGTTTCGATTTTAGTCAACAATGTGATCGCTTGTATTCGGTTTTAGACGCCAACAACTCGAGCCCGATACTACTTAAACACGATGACGTCATCAATGAGTTCTCCAAACTGAACATACGTAAAGCGTCTGGACCAGATAACTTGGACGGCAAGGTCCTAAAGGAGTGTCGCGACCAGCTCAGTGAAGTGTTTTGTAAATTATTCCAAATGTCACTGGATTCTAATTTAATACCAAAACTTTGGAAATTGTCGGAAATAGTTCCTGTACCTAAGAAAACCAAACCATCAACTCTAAACGACTACAGGCCTGTGGCCCTTACATGGGTTGTCATGAAGTGCTTGGAGAGGTTGGTGCTGAAGTCGTTGCTACGCGACGTCCAAGACAAGCTGGACCCTCTACAATTAAGCTTACAGGGCAAAACGGGAGTTGAAGACGCCACAATCACACTTCTAAACCAGGTATACCAACATCTTGAAACTCCGAAGTCATTTGCTCGGGTTCTGTTCATTGATTTTTCATCCGCATTTAACACCATACAGCCACACCTAATGATTGAGAAACTTCAACGCTTATCCGTAAACAATGCAGTGATCAAATGGATCTTCAACTTCCTGAGAGACAGAACCCAGTACGTGAGGGTTAACGACAGCATGTCCAGTAGAGTTACCATCAACACGGGGGCTCCACAGGGATGTGTTCTCTCCCCTGTGTTGTTCATCCTCTACACTAACGATTGTGTCAGTACCCACTCGAATTGCTCTACCATCAAGTTCGCAGACGACGCCGCCCTTGTGAGTCTCCTTAGTGATTGCGAGTCTTTAGCCAGCTACCGAGAGGACATTTATAACTTCAACTCATGGTGTGAGGACAATTTCCTACAGCTGAATGTAAAGAAAACGAAGGAACTCATCATAGACTTTAGAACAAAAAAATCTGATCATGCACCTGTCGTAATTAACTCAGAGACTGTTGAACAAGTTGACCAATACAAATATCTGGGAACTATCATTGACAATAAGCTGACTTTTACACAGAACACTGATGCCGTGTACAACAAGTGTCAACAAAGACTGTTCTTCCGTCGCAAACTCAGATCTTTTCATATTGATAAAACCATTATGTTGTTATTTTACAAATCATGTGTGCAATCTGCTTTACTTTTTAGTGTACAATGTTGGTATGGCACCCTCTCTCTCAAAAACAAAAACAAACTTGGCAAAATTGTAAACGTAAGCAGCAAAATCATTGGAACTCCTTTAGACCCTATTGATTACTTTTATGAATCTCGTGTACTAAATTTAGCATCCAAAATTATTAACGACGAAACTCATGTTCTTCATTCTGAATATATCCTTCTTCCTTCCGGCCGCAGATATCAATTACCCAAACTTAAATCAAAGAGAGCCCGTACAGCCTATATACCAACTAGCATTTTCCTTTTAAATAAGTAGCCTCCACCTTTAGTCTCTTGTATATTGTTACATTTTGTACCACTGTTTTTATCTGTTGCGTTATCTAATTTAAAAACTCAGTTTTATGTCTTAAGTCGTTACATGTCCGTTTAACATACAGTATTCTTTAAAGTATTTTTAAATTTTATTTTTGAAATTTTAGTGCTAGTTTCTTACATTGCACCTTAAGATATTTAATATTTAATATTTAATGTTATATATGTATTATGTCTTCATGTTGTAATATGTTATGTATGTATGTTTATGCAGCCTGTGTACGTGCAAGACAAATTCCCTCCTCGGGCAATAAAGCATTGTCATTGTCATTGTCATCATAATTGTTTTGTCAATATTTTACTTTTTTTCTTTCTAGATCCAAACCAGCACTTATTAACAGCTCGGTGTCTTTTCTTTATGCATACTGTATATGCTATAGCTTGAAAAAGATGTAGTACAGTGTGTGTGTGTGTGCGTGTGTGTGTGTGTGTGTGTGTGTGTGTGTGTGTGTGTGTGTGTGTGTTTTGTGGTCATCTTTCTGTCTCTCTCTCTCTCTCTCTTTATCTCCTTCTCTCTCTGTCTTTCTCTTGCACTTACTTGACAATTGCACATACTGAAACTTACACAGAGAAACTTATCTCCTCATCCTTAATCACAGATTGTATGCTCTCCAAAGCGACTTATCAGTCAGGGTTGTAGGAAAGTTGGAGCCAATCCTACCTGATTTCAAATAAGAGACATGGCACATCCCAGAAAGGAAATCAATTTATCACATAGCCTAAATGAGAACATTATTGGGAATAATCAGAATAAAAGGCTTCAGTTTGCTTGGGAGTGCACAAATCAGACATCGAAACATTGAAAATGTCAAGTGATTTAATGAATTCAAATTCACTCTACTCTGCAGCGATAGGTGTGTTACAGTATGAAAGAAATCAAAGTATGCAGGGATGCAACCGTCATGCAAGGTAGTGACAGTACCATCTTCTGGTGGTAGCTGATGAAGACCTCAATGTACCACATTAATTGAGCTTTCCTTATCTGATCTTGCTCACATAAATCTCGGGATCAAATACTGAAAGAGTGATTCAGTAGGTTGACACCACAAAGTCCCACTTTAACCCCACTGATAATTTTGGGTTGTACCGAAAAAAGCTTTGTTTCTTTACTAAAGGTGTATAAAAGAATACAATAGTGCTTCAGTTTTTTGGTAGGAGAGTGAGTAATCTATAAGAAACTAAAGGGAAATATTAAGCAGTTGTTGAAATATGGCCAAAATGAGTGACTATGGACACTTAAAAGATGTGGTTCCCCCTCCTTTTGTATTCATGCACTCTACCCTCAAGTTCAAGGGTGAGCACTTGCCTAATCCTTAGCCCATGAGTTGCTGGAAAACGCGAATACCCCCATTTCACTGGAGCACGGCAGACTCACGAAAGCAAAATCGTCGTCATCCCCCAACGTTCCTCAGTCATTCCTCAGTCATTCCGTCATCTTCCGTGTCCTTCCGTACGATTGCGAAGGTATTCCTCCTCTTCCGTCAGGCCAAAATCTTCCGCAAGCATGCTTTTGAACATGTTCAAAAGCATGTTCAGGGAAAAATTTCCGACAGTGTTCCCTCACGTTCTGCAGTCCATCCGCAAACGTTCTGTCCTTTCCGCAAATGTTTCATGATCGTTCCTTTTATTCTGCAAGTCTTCTGGGTGGTCAAAATCGGCCACGGAATCCCCACGGAATACTCATGGAAGGTTTTCGGAATACATGCGGAACGTTTGCGGAATGGTTACGGATAAAACAGAGGACTTGCGGAACACTCAAGGAAGTTACTTCCACTATAATGTGAATCAAGTGAGTTATAATCAGTGTGGTTTGAACTTGTGTGCATGGTTTTTAGTCTAGAATGATTGAGGTGCAAATACAAGGAATGTATTGACATTATTGATATTAAACATGTTAAAATATGATAAATTTTACAATTTTTATAAATCATTAACATATTGCACATTAGAAACATATGGTAAATTACAAACACATGTTAAATTTTAAATTGATTGTACATTATAAACATATTATACATTATAAACATATAGTATGAATGAGAGAATGAACTTCCTTGGTCATTCCACATATTAATAGGCGGAATCAAGAGCAAATCCTTTGATCTTTGCCAATTTTTCCTTGTTGAAACGTGATTATGCCGGGTATTCCTCAGTCATTCCGTGTTGAACGTGAACGTTCTGCCTTCATTCCACCTGTTCCGCGATCATTCCGTGGGTCTTCCTTCTAAAAAGGAGTCGTGCCGTGGTCGTTCCGCAAACGTTCCGTCCTTTCTGTGAACGTTCCGTGAATTATCTGAAGTTCCTCCTTTGCTGTCCGCACTGGTGATCCGAGCGCTTTTACGCATGTATTTCGACATTGTACCGCGATCTTTCCGTGTCCTTTCTGCACATTCCGTCATCATTCCGAAGGTGTTCCGAAAGTGCAATTTTCCATTGGTTTTGGGCTCATTTTCCGTGTAAAAATGCCGAAGCTCCTCTGTAGAGTGCTTTTTGCGCCTTTCCGCCATGATCCTTGCGTTCCGCACGCCAGTGAAATGGGAGTATAACGAGTGAGAATGCAGGGGGAAAAGAGACAAGGAAGACACAAGGAAGATAACAGTATGTTGGTGTGGGGCTGCATGGAGCCTCCATTACCTTTCTATAAGATATATTCAGTCCATTTACTTAGTTCAAGCTTGGATTTGTTGTTTTCAGTGACAATAAATAATCCACAAAGTGCCGTTTACCCTACCCATTAGAAGAATAGAAGAGACCAATTTCACAAGAGGATGGGAACAGCTTGCTAGTACCTGTCATGATGAAGCTGCTTTTCTTTCATGGTGTAAGAGTGATTTTGTATGGTTTATACTCAAGTAGAAAAGGCAACCATCTTTGAGATAGAAAAGAGTCCTTTAAAAAGTTTGTGCTCACAATTTTGAGTGTTTGTTTTTTATTGTTTCTGTTTTATTTTTATGATGATGATGATGATGATGATGATGAATGATTGACTTAGTGGTCACGAACAACAAATATGTAATTCCTGTTAGAGGGGAGCTTGACCTTTCTGTGCCTATAGGGGAGCTGAAAGTCTTGGTGCAGTCAATGCAGCTACTGAAGTCAACCTGGACTCTTTGATAAGTGTCTTGGTCTTTAAAGTCGACTAATTAAAATAATCCCTGTTCAGCAACTGGTATCATGGAGAAACTCCAAGTGAGTCGGAAGTACTACTGTAACATGGTTACTATGGCAGAGCAGCTAGGAAGAAAAAAAAATGATGGTGTATCTTTACTTTTGATATGTCTCTGTACAAGAAGTGTGTGTGTGTGTGTGTGTGTGTGTGTGTGTGTGTGTGTGTGTGTGTGTGTGTGTGTGCTTCAAGTCTGTGGTTCATAGTGAGGATTATGTGTTACTGAACAAGCTTGACAGATGAGACAACAGAGACACGCAATTAGCCAGACCAATCATACACCCGTTCCTCAACTCCACTCGCACGCATGTCTTGTTACACCAGCTTAGCAAAAGTGGGCTTTCCCTTTTCTCTCCATTTCACTTTTTCTGTTTCCATTTTTTCACTACTCTTTCCTGTATAAACTGCTGAGTGATTATTTGGCTTATTCTCAAATCTGTAGCTTTCTTTTTCTTTCGACTCACCTCTTTGCCAATGTGTACAGACATGTACTTCTTTTAGATTGCGGTACCTCAGAGTGCCACACAAGTGTGTTCATGATGGGCCTCATTTGCATGTGGCTGCTTTTCACAGCCGTTACAGAAGAACCAGCTTTGCCAGGCCACACCAAAGTAAACTTAAGCAGTTCTAACCATGCTTTTATTCCTTGTGATTTTCTATTGGGAGTTTTGGGGGATATGTTTAACAAGCAAATAATTCTGGATTTGACAAATTCAGAAAGATAAAATTATATATAATAAATAAATATAAAATTCTCTCTCTCTCTCTCTCTCTCTCTCTCTCTCTCTCTATATATGTATGTATATATATATATATATATATGTATATGTATGTATATATATATATATATGTATATGTATGTATATATATATATATATATGTATATGTATGTATATATATATATATATATATGTATATGTATGTATATATATATATATATATATATATATATATATATATATATGTATATGTATATATATGTATATGTATGTATATATATATATATATATATATATATATATATATATATATATTCTTAAGGCCACTTCTTCCAGCTCTTTCGGGCAGACACTGAGGTGTTCCCTGTCGAGCCGAGAGATATAAAACCGGCTGGACATGCCCAAAACACCACATCAGGGAAGCTCATTTCAGCCACTTGTATCCATGATCTTGTTCTTTCAGCCACTGCCCAAAGCTCATGACCAAAGGTGAGGGTGGAACTTAGATTGACTGGTAAATTGAAAGCAACTCCCTCTTCACCACGATGGACTGGTACAAGCTCTACATTGACAGCAGAGGCTGCAGTCATCTGTATGTCGATGTCCAGCCCCATCATTCCCTCACTTGTGATAAAGACCACAAGATACTCATTCCAAACCTGTAGGGTGCATTCCACCCTTTTCTGTCTGAGAACCAAGAGCTTGAAGGTGTTGATTCTCATTTCAGCTGCTTTGAACTTGACTGTGAACAGCTCCAACGAGAGGTCCTGGATTAATGAAGGCAAAAGGACAAGATCATCCACAAAAAGCAGAGACGAGATCCAATGGCCACCAAGCTAGAACCCCTCAATGCATCTGCTGTGCCTAGAAATTCTGTCTATAAAAATTATGAATAGACATAAACTTTCCCGGGTAGGCTGAGTATGATTCCATGATAATTGGAACAGACCCTTTGGTTCTCTCTTGGTGGTGGGTCCATGGGAGGGCGGACCCATGTCTCCTTTTTTACAGTACTGCCCACAAGGCGCTCATCTTCGAGCACAGACACCAGGCCTGGCTCCAGGAGGGGATCCAGTGACGTGGGTCCGGGCATGGAAACTGTGTCCTTGTTTTTTCTTTGTTCATAGAGGTTTGAACCGCATTTCATGTGAACATTCACGTAGGACCTGTTTACTTTGAGTGACTATACTAGGGGCATAATACCCCTGACAACATAGCTTTTTAGGATCATTATAACATACAAACCCCTCCACCACAATAAGGCGGCGATTCAAGTAAGGGAATAGTAATGTAAATATAGATTAATTTCATTATGCGTGCATAATTTTAGGCTGGTATCTCCTGTTTAAAAGATTTATAGGGGTAGTTGTTAAAAAAATGATTCTTAGATGATTTTTATTAAGGACCTAATTAATATGTGTACATAAGATTTAGATATAGTCATGCCATTTATTGACATATTTTCAAGTCATTGATTGAAAAATTTATGAGGTGTAAAAATGCTTAAAATAAAAATCAGTATCTGGACAGTGGACAATACACACACACACACACACACACACACACACACACACACACACATATATATATAACCAGTTACATGGTTGTGAGGTGCGTATCTGAGTGCGTGCATGCTCATCTGTATGTGTGTATATTTATATTTTATTTACATCCTATTCATTATTTTTTATTTTTTTCATCTTTATTATGAGCATTTATAGCAGTGAATATGTATTTATTGATATTATATACACATACATGCACGTATATGTCAGTCGGGGAGTGGGGTGGGTGATCCTACTTCACGGAATTCGGTGGTAGTGTGGAGATCTTGGTCGCAATTAACCACGGAAAGTGAGGGATCCCTGTGTGTGTGTGTGTGTGTGTGTGTGTGTGTGTGTGTGTGTGTGTGTGTGTGTGTGTGTATAAAGTTAGAGTGATAAAGGACAGAAAGGGAAATGTATTGACTGATGACAGAAGTGTGCTGGGAAGATGGAAAGAGTACTTTGAAGAGCTGATGAATGAGGAAAATAAGACAGGAAAAAGAGTAGAAGAGGTAAATGTTGAGGACCAGGAAGTAGCAAAGATTAGTAAGGATGAAGTGAGGAGGGCGATGAAGAGTGGAAAGGCAGTTGGTCCTGATGATATACCGGTGCAGGTATGGAAGTGTCTAGGAGAGGTAGCAG
The DNA here is from genome assembly GCA_024760905.1 of Plotosus lineatus. NCBI lineage: Eukaryota > Metazoa > Chordata > Actinopteri > Siluriformes > Plotosidae > Plotosus > Plotosus lineatus. The sequence goes on along the minus strand of CM045729.1, from coordinate 28,294,022 downwards.
TAAATTTTCTGACAAGAATATTCAACAAGGTCTTAGAGAGTAATAGGATGCCGGAGGAATAGAGGAGAAGTGTGCTTGTGCCCATTTTTAAGAACAAAGGAGATGTGCAGAGTTGTGGCAACTACAGAGGGATAAAGTTGATGAGCCATACGATGACACTATGGGAAAGAATAGTGGAAGCTAGACTAAGGGCAGAGGTCAGCATTTGTGAACAACAGTTTGGTTTCATGCCAAGAAAGAGCACCACAGATGCATTGTTTGCTTTGAGGATGTTAATAGAGAAGTACAGAGAAGGTCAGACAGAGATGCATTGTGCCTTTATGGATCTGGAGAAAGCATATGACAGGGTGCCGAGAGAGGAACTGTGGTATTGCATGAAGTCTGGAGTGGCAGAGAAGTATGTTTGAGTTGTGCAGAACATGTATGAGAGATGTAAGACAGTGGTGAGGTGTGCTGTCGGTGTGACAGAAGAGTTCAAGGTGGAGGTGGGACTGCATCAAGGGTCAGCTCTGAGTCCCTTCTTGTTTGCTATGGTGATGGACAGGCTGATAGATGAGATTAGACAAGAACCTCCATGAACTGTGATGTTTGCAGATGACATTGTGATCTGTGGTGAGAGCAGAGAAGAAGTGGTGTGAATGTGCGATAGGAGGGTATTGGTAAGAATGAAAGGGAAAGTGTACAAGACGGTGATGAGCCAAGCAATGTTGTATGGTTTAGAAACAGTGGCCTTGGGGAAAAGACAGGAGGCTGAGCTGGAGGTAGTAGAGATGAAAATGTTGAGTTTCTCTTTGGGAGGAACGAGGATGGATAGGATCAGGAATGAGTACATCAGAGGGACACAACATGTAAGATGTTTTGGAGACAGGGAGGGATAGTGAATATATTGGTATATCAGAGGGACAGCCCATGTTAGATGTTTTGGAGACAGAGAGGGATAGTGAATATATTGGTATTTAAGGTTAATATATTGGATGCTGAGGTTGGAACTACCAGGCAGAAGGCCTAGAGGAAGACCAAAGAAGAGATTTATGGATGTGGTGAAGGAAGACATGAAGGTCGTTGGCGTAAGAGAAGGAGATGCAGAGGATAGGGTGAGATGGAGGCAGATGATTTGCTGTGGCGACCCCTGAAGGGAATAGCCGAAAGGAAAATAAGATTTTATATATATATATATATATATATATATATATATATATATATATATATATATATATATATGCATGCACCAAGATCAATGTATTTTCTCACAAACACCTGAAATACTAAAACAAATTATGCTTAAGTCATACTTATCTATGGTAACGTGGACAAGCAAATTTAAACAATATCAAACTAAGGAGGTCCCACTTTGCAACTTTCCCGTGTTTTTTGGACCATAAGGCACACTTAAAATTTTTTTAGTCTTCAAAAAAATTGACTGTGTGCTTAATAATCCGATGGCCTTGTGTATGGATGAAGCCGCCCGACTCCATTTCACTTTTCACTAATACCGTCAAAACCCAAGTGAAGCAAACCAATTCAGAGCTTACCATCATTCCAGGTCGATTAACCAAAGAGCTTTAACTGCTAGACATTGGTGTCAACAGGTCGTAAGTTACAGGGATCCAGGCATTATGTCAAAATACCGGTATTACGGCTATCATTGTCAGGTGACATGGTGAGTAATACGTGAGTATCAGAGTTTATGTCACGGTCACGAGACAGGAAGAGTTTCTCCACCTAATCTGAGTCTCTACCGACAATGTGTCTTGTTACGAGGATGCTTCTGCATCTCAGTACATTCAGCTGGCTTAATGAGAGTCAAACGTTCATCACCAGGATAAAGCACTACTACAGGTCTCCTCCTGAGACCTTGGATTAACCTTCTGGAATTTACAGTTACACAGCATTACAGCTATTGTAATCGGGTGACTCAGAGGGTAATTCCTGAGTAGCTGAGAGTTCACGTCATGACCCCAGAAGATTTTTTCCACCTAATCTCTGTGTCCACTGATCTGCAGCTCCATGCACACCCATCTCACTGATACCGTCAAAACCCAAGTGAAGCAAACTAATCTAAAGTTTACCATTATTACAGGTGGATTAAGCAAAGAACTCAAACCGCTAGATATTGGTGTCAACAGGTCATAAGTTAGAGGGATCCAGGCTTTATGTCCAACTTACGCAACTGTTAAACTCAGACACTGAAGATGAAGTGTTTGATGGATTTGTGGAAGAGGAATGAACTGAACCGAATGAAATGAACCGAGTGTATTGTTTTATGTTATTACAACTGAACAATGTTTAGAGTTATTGTGAGAGTTGAATTAAGTTTGACTTATCTGATATGTTTCGCTTCATGTGCCTTATAATCCTGTGTGGCTTATGTCTGAAAATAGACTGTTCAATCATCGTTCACTGATATTGCGCCTTATAATTTGGTGCACTTTATGGTCTGGGAAATACAGTACATGAATTGCTAGATGTGCTGTGATCTGCTTAGGGCCAGATACCACAGCACATTCGCAGAGGTATTGTGGAACCGATGCCATACTGTGCTCGAACCATATTTATTATGCTCCCTGATCCACACTTTCAAACTTTGAGGGCAAATATGTGACATCGGGGGGGTGGGGGTGTAATTAATAGGTTAATCTTATGATTAAATGCATTCATGTTGTTTACAGACTTAAGTATTGCTCCAAGAAAATGGTGATTTTCAGCTCCCAGTCTTATAGAGTAGTCAACAATTCTCTATTGAATAGAGTATATCTGGACTTGTCAGACCATGCAAGCTTTTTCAATTGCTTCAATGTCCATTGTCAAATCCCCCAGCAAATCCAAGCCTTTGATTCCATCATCATCATATCTTATCCCTGTAAGGTATTTTTTAATTTTTTTTTACGAAAGTCAGCAATGGTTCTTTTACATGCCTCTCCCCATAGACAGTGAGAGACATGGCCTGCCTTTGATAACTCAGTTAGCTGCACTGGGGGGACAGTGACAACCCTGTGGGGACTTGAACCCCCAACCTTAGGATCAGCGATCCTACGCCCTATCCACTATGCCCAGCCTTTATTTAATTTTGATGTAACTGACAAGTTGCTCTGTTATGGCTAAAATGTTCTTTAGTCCGAATTAAATATTTTATGACCAAATTTAATTTACAAAATTTCTTGTCTTTCTTATTCTTATATAGCTTTTAATTATATGTTGGTCACCTGCTATACCTTACTCAGCGCAGTAAGCTGAATTATCTCCTCAATCTTTAAATAAGTAACAAACTTTTATGTTTGTTTGTTTGTTTGGATGATCTTTTTTTTTTTTTTTCTTAAAAGCTTGTTACATGTTCATTGAGAGATTGGAGAGAGATCGCCTCAACAAGGAGAAGTGAGGCATTTGGGGGCTATAAATATATGCGCTAAACCAGCAGACGGTGACTTTTGGTAATAGCTGTGTAGTAGTTGGAGGTGCGTGGGGTAGGCTCCCGGTTATATGTGTTTTTTTGTGAATGAAGATTTGAATTTTTGAGTCAGACTATGACACACAAGTCTGGAGAGATAGAACGAGAATCTATTCGACAGTGTTTGACATGTTCAGCTGAAAGAGCCGGGTGTAGCTGCAAGAGCCGGGTGTGAAAGTTCATCGGCCTCTTCACTACAACAGGAGAAAAAATTTCCAGACAAGATGGTGCCTAAAACAAATGAGAACCTATTTAAAATGCTCACCACCATGAACGCCACCATGATGACCAGCTTTGAAGATATTAAACACTCGATTCAGGAGTTGACAGAAAGATTAAGCGGTCTTGAAATTGATGTTTCCGAAATAAAGGAAGGTCAAAGAAAGGACCATGAGGACATCAAACACCTGAAAAACAACATTGTGGATCTCAAGTATGCACTTCTCTCAGGTCAAGTTCACAGCCAAAAATGAACCTCCTATTGTACAGCGTGGAAGGATATGAGACAAATCCCGAGGACACTATTAAAGTTGTGCGGAACAATTCGCAAAGCAGATGATAATAAAAACGCACACATACTGAAACAACAGACGGATGGCCCAACACCGATTATTGTAGTTTTTTGGAGTGAAAGAGAAGCTTTTCTCTGGGCAGCTAAAAACTTGAAATCTACTCGAATGAGTGTTTACACAGACTTACCACCAGAGCTTAAACAGTACTGCGGCAAGCTGGCAAAGGAAGCGTATAGAATTCGGCGAGAAGAACAATTACAAACACAAATCCGATAGAAGGGTCCATGCATGTGGCTAGAAGTCTGAAGCAACATGTCTGCGCCATGGAAAAAGCGCACTGTCTAAGCTTGACTGACTGGTGAATATACTGTTAAGTTATAATAACGTTTATTTGGTATGGTTCTTAGGTGGACTTTGCAGATCAGAGGTAATGAGATTTCGATAGGCATTTGTTTTTGTTTTTGATATGGAATACTAGTGTGTCAGCAACTTAGGTAAAACATGGGAGAGGAGGAGAGTGTGAGAGTGCGTGAGTGTGTGTAGGTGTGTGTGTGTGTGTGTGTGTGTGTGTGTGTGTGTGTGTGTGTGTGTGTGTGCATGTGCAAGAGAGAGAGTGAGACAGGGAGAGAGAGAGAGAGAGAGAGAGAGAGAGAGAGAGAGAATGAAGGTGTTTGTGAGCAAATTAAAAAAATAAATAAAATAAATAAAACTCAGCTTCTGCCCAAACCCCAGCACGCACCAACTCGAGGTAGACCCTTAGTAAATGCTATGATGGCTGTTAAACCAGGAAGTATGTATGTTTGGGATGTACTGCACATGTGCTCTACTTTTCCACAGAACTACACATCTGGTGGAACTCTTGTTAGTAGAGGTGGAGTCTTGTGCTTTTATGTGTGTATGTTATGAGTGTATGTTGTTTTTTGTGTATGTTTGTCTTTGGTGTTCTCTGTTTGTTTGTGTTCAACCTGTTTTCCAGAACCATATATATGATGTATTGCCTGCACACTCACATATGTATCTCACAGACCATTTTTCTATCTGTATCGCTGTCCCAATCTTGGATATATCAATACAATTTATTATGAGGAACTTTATACCACATAGTATATACAATACCTAAATACTAGAGGCTTGGCGGACCAAGTTAAACGTAGGGATATCTTTAAGTGAGTCCAGGAGCAAAATATACATATATGCTGCTTACAGGATACACATTATGATCTAAAATCTGTTAGTAGAGTCAAGGTACAATGGGGGTTAAATGCTGTTCTATCATCTTTTTAAATCACATTCAAGGAGTGTGGCTATTTTATTTAATAGAAGTTTGAATATGAACTACATAAAAGCAAAATAGATCCAAATGGAAATTGTATCATTTTAGATCTCACAATATCAAATTCGGTAAAATTCACATTGGTAAATCTCTACGGGCCAAACGAAGACAATTCGGATTTTTGTACAACCATCTTTAATATTATTGAAGAATTTGGAAACGACAGCTATGTTCCATGTGGAGATTGGAATTTAGTTATAGACCCAGAAAAAGATCTTTACAACTACAAAACAGTCAGGTCAGGTCAGGTCAGGTATGAGGTTATACGCCGGGACAGCACTTCGCTGCGTCCACCAGCCACCTAAACTCATCCGGCCGTCTCCTGGCAATCGACCAGGCCTGCGCAGGGCTCATGCACCCCGTCAGAGCAGCCCTCAGCTCCGACAACCACATCGCACACGGCCGTCCCCGCGATCGGCTCCAGCACCTAGGATCCCGAACGGACAGGATCCGGTGTACTGGGTTCAAAGGCGGGAAATGTGCCAAGCGCCTGTAGTAGCGCAGCTGACGATCGCGGATCAAGCAGGTTACCATCCCTGCATCTCCGAGCACCTTTCGGTTGGTAACAAAGTCCCGCCAGCGGTGTCCGAAGATGCAGCAAAGGGAATTTGTAACGAAGGAGTCCAGTCGTCATCCAAACGCAACCGTGAGCGTCCATGTCTCGCTTGAGTAGAGCAAGACAGGGAGCACAAGGGGAGGGTTGGCAACAAGAGTTTCAGCATCCCCGACAGCCAGGCTCCGGGCGGAAGGGTTAGCACGATACAACTCCTCAAAGTATTCAGCCCAACGTGTCCTCACTTCAGATTCCTCGGTAAGGACACTACCATCTGCAGATTTCACCGTTTGGCATCGCGATTTGGACCGAGAGGAAAGGAGGCTCCGCAATGCCCTGTAAGCCGGGTGAGAGTCACTCGAATTCAAGTGGCCCTCGGCCATCTCACAGAGATTGTGGACCACAGCCTCCCGATCTCTTCGCACTGCCTTAACGGCTTTGCGCTTCAGGTCCCTGGCCAGTCCAGCTCTGCCTTCGAGTCGAGCCTGTCTCGCTCTCTCGATGACATCAATGGTCTCAGAGGAGATGGCCATTCCCGGTTGTCTGGGTGACCCCGGTATGCAGCCTTGGGACACCTCCAGGATGCGGTCTCTGAAGCTAGCCCAGAGATCCTCCGTGCCTGCACCCACATCCAGATCCTCCAAGGATTCCCCAAACCTACTGGCGAACTCTGAAGCTACATCAGGGTCCCCGAGTCGGCTCACGTCAAGTCGCATTTGACAAGCCAGGGCTTTCTCAGGGCGCGTGAATCAGATCTTCAGAGTCACCACCAGAAGCCCATGATCTCCTGAGAAGAGCTGGGCACTTCTGAAGACACGACAGTTCTGGACCAGCCACCAGCGACTACCTACGAGAACATGGTTGATCTCCTTCCTAGTGATACCGCCATTGGAGTACTAAGTCCAGTGTCGCAGATCCGATCTCTGGAATCACGAGCCAGCAATCCTTAAGCCCTGACTTTTTGCGAAGTCAAGAAGCATTAAGGCGCTTTCATCGCGGCGCCCAGAGCTGCGAGGACCGACAGATGTTTCGTAGCCATCCCAGTTAGTGCCAGTGGTCGCATTGAAGTCCCTTAGTACGATCAGGGTGTCCCTTCCCGGAACCCCCGACACCACCGAGTTGAGCTGGTCAAAGAAGGTTTCCTTTGTGGATCGATCACTCACCCCGGTTGGAGCGTACACTGCGACGATGAAGAGTGTCCCCACTGTGTGAGTCACCCTCAGTCGTACAATACACTTGTTGACCGGGACCACCTCTGATACCAAGGGAGCCAATCGATCAGCGATGGCCACTCCCTGAGTGTGAAGACCGTCGGCCCAGCCAGACCAGTAGTAGGTGTACCCACCGACACTTGTCTCGCCGGAACCAGGCCTCCTCACCTCAGAGAGGGCTGCAGTGCCGACGCCAAGCAGATTAAGCTCCCTTGATACCAGAGGCAAGAGATAGTCATCCCGCAGGGAAGTCATGTTCCACGCGCCGACCCAGACCGATCGCCTCAGATTCAACCGAGGCGACCAAAAGCAGCCGGTGTCCGACACCTTTGCACCACCCGTGTCACTCACCCTATCACGTCCGACCTGGTTGCTCCAGGATTTCACCACTATCATGGAGTGGGGGTCCTGGAGGCTTTACCCCCCCACCATACAACGCCACCTGAGGCAGGCATTGGGGTTACTCCCCCAGAGCAGACTCCAGCGTTTAGTTGTGTGTTTTGCTGGCGTTTTTAAGAGAGCGGGGGTGCAAACCCCACCCCCCGAGGCTCCTCGAGGGCAGGGGTACTGCTCCCTGACAGGCAGATGCCCGAAGGTACCCAAAACAGTCAGCAATCCAAAAGCTCATTCGTCAACATACGGAAAATTTGCGGAAAATTTGCGCAAAAACATTTGCGGAAAATGAATTGGTAGACGTATGGCGAACATTCCATGAAAATGATCAGCACTATACATGGTCAAAAAGAAATCCTATCAAAATGGCACAGTTAGACCAAACCAAGTAATCTTCTAAAAAACTGGCGCCCCATTTCTCTTTTAAATTTTTCATATAAGCTCATGCCATCTTGCATAGCAGAAAGAATGAAATCTGTACTCGACAGCTTACTTCACAGAGATCAAAAAGGTTTTATCCCGCGGAGATTTATTGGGGAAAATATTCGACTTCTACATGATATCATATTTGAGACACAGAAACAAGACAAAGTGGGAATGCTTTTGCAAATTGATTTTGAAAAAGCTTTTGATACGGTTTCATGGGACTTTATTAAAAAAATATTTAACATTTTCAACTTTGGAAAATCCACACAGAAATGGATTCAGTTGTTTCAAAAAGGCACTGAATCATGTATTATACACAATGGTCACTTTTCTAGTTTTCTAAAATTAGGTAGAGGTTGCAGACAGGGAGACCCAATCTCTCCCTACATTTTTATCATGTGTGCAGAGCTCTTGGGAATAGCGATCAGAGGCAACAAAGGTATAAAAGGTATTAGACTGTGGGATACAACATTTAAAATATCTCAATATGCAAACGATACTTCTTTGTTGTTGGATGTCAGTGAGGAATCACTAAGAGAGTCTCTCAATGACTTTGGAATGGTTTTACAAAATTTCAGGACTAAAAGTAAACATGGAAAAAACAAAGTTTTTTGGTTGGGCTCGAAGCAGGAGTCAGACCGCCGTTTTTGTTGCAAAAATAATTTGGATTGGTCCAACTCTTTTACAGCTTTAGGAGTGGATTTTTCAGTATTGGATATATCATCAATGGCAAATAGTAATATACCACATCGGATCCAAAATATGAAAAATCTTCTTAAAAATTGGTTGCAGTTTGACACCACTGGGGAAAATTACAGTGATAAAGTCCCTTACCCTCCCCCAAATTAGTCACCTTTTAATGTTTCTTCAAAATCCTAGTGAAAAAATTATTTAAGAAATTGATAATATGTTTTTTTTCAATTTATTTGGAATAAAAAACCTCCCAAAATCAAAACGTTAGTTCTGGTTAAAATGTATGAAGAAGTCCCCAGTGCAGATAATTGGGTTATCAAAGGCCGGCCATGTCTCTCACTGTCATATCACTCAGAAAATGATGATGATGATGATGTATGAAGAAGGTGGACTAAAAATGATTAAAATGGTCAATTATATGAATAGTTTGAAACTATTGTAGGTTAGAAGATTTTGTCAAAAACAACATACTTGGAATGTTTTCCCCCAAAACTATGGCGTTAATACTATATTGGCCATGGGTCCTATGTTTCATAAATGCACTCCTAAAATTGAAAACCCTTTCTGGTCTGATGTTATGTCAGCTTTTGCAAAATTCAGTGAGTGTTTTGAACCGGATATTAGATATACAGTACTGAATCAACCCATTTGGGGAAATCCCAGGATAAAAATGGAAGATATTAGAATGTGGCACAAAAAGAATGTTAGTTGTAGTGCCTATTCTATTTTTTTTTTTCTCGCAAAAATGAGATAACCCCATCTGCTCAAAACAAATGGAGGAGGGACTTAAATTTTCAGGACTGTGATAGTATCAATTGAAAAAAATATTATAAACTAACTTTTTTGGTCACACCTGACACAAGTTTGAGATATTTTTAATATTAGAGTCTACACCGTATCCTGCCCACCAACAAATTTCTCTCCCAAATAAGAATTAAGGATTCTGATAGATGCTCATTATGTGGAACTGATACAGAATCTATACTACATTTGTTTGTTGAATGTGAAGCTGTATACAAATTTATGGGTCGACATGCACAGTGGTCGATCTCCTGCAGCTATACGAATATTGATCTTCAATCTTCAGACATTATATTTGGTAAGCTTGATAAAGATGTGTCTTTTAACTATACTATATTAATCTCGAAATTTGTAATATACAGGTGCAAACTTAGTAGCAGGAGTCCAAGTGCTGCTGCAGTCAAAGTGTACTTAAAACATGTTATGGAAATAGAAAAAAAATCATTGCAAATACAAATAACAAAGCTGATCAGTTTTATGGTAAATGGGCAAGGCTATTGAATAAATTAAAATGTGTCTTGTCACATAAGGTATATACAGTTCTGATATTTTTGTAACACCTGCAAACTGAATCTACTATTTTTTTCTTATTTTGTTATAATAATAATAATAATAATAATAATAATAATAATAATAATAAGTATTATTATTATTATTATTATTATTATTATTATTATTAATATTTATTTATTTATTTATTTATGTTTTTGTTTAAATATACTGTGTTTTGTAATATATAAATGTGGTTCTGGAAATAAAAAAGAGAATTATAAAAAAATATGCGCTAAACTACCTATTTTTCATTCTTTCTGTAGACTAGTTGAAAACCATAACGTGAATCGAAAAAAAAAACTTAACATTTACATGATGCCTTCAGAGAAAAGTATCAGGAGTTTTTTTCTTTTTTAAAATTTCTTCAGAAACTGAGGAAACAGCAATATATTTACACAATTAAATGAGACTCACCTGTAAGTTGATATTTGATTGTAATTCCACCGACCTATGAAGTACTGCGGGATTACGTGAGATGCGCTTACGCAGAATATCAGGTTTTAGAATGTAGAAATATGATTTCATATTTCCCAGTCAGGGTGGGAAGGGTGGGCACGTAATCCCTCAGTACTTCATAGGTCGGTGGAATTACAATCAAATATCAACTTACAGGTAAGTCTGATTTAATTGTGTAATTCCATCTCTCTATTCCGATCTATTGGGACTACATGAGATATTTAGAGTAAAATCATATTTCCATCAATTTCATCAAGCCCAATCTTAGATCAATATGTCACATTTATGTAGTGAAATGCACAAGTTAACTCAGTCACTTAAGTAAACATTCTTGATAATTCAGGAAAACATGCAAAGCTTATGGCGAGATGATCAAATACCAACATTGGATACAGGATTTAAAAGTGCACTACTGAAACTACTGTCATGAGAAGCTGGTTTGTTATAAAACTGTTTGAACACGCATTCACTGCTCCAACCTGCCGTCCGCAGAACCGTTTGAATTGGCACATTGAAAGCTAATGCTGCACTAGTAGAGGCTGATCTTACACTGTGTGGTTTGAATATTGACATATCAATAACTGCACTTTTGAGAACAAACTTTATCCATCTACTCACTCTTTTGTGAGGCCTAGTAATGCTTATGAAGAAAGCTGTCTCGTCTCCTCTGAGGTCGCGAGTCATGTCCAGATATAGCTTCACCACACTGACAATGCTTAGTCTCTGATCAGGCATATAGCTCTGGAGAGAGAGTTCACCTTGGTGAAAACCAGTTTGAGTCTGTTTGAGGAGATCCCCAATTCTAATTTTTACAAAGTTATCAGAAATATCTACATTTCTAATGTCAATAAGATATAGGGCCTGAATTCTTTGCCCTGATAAAAGCAGGGTAAGCATGGGCAACTTAAGTGTCAATCCTTTTAACAATTCACATGTCAATTGATCTCTCAAATACAACAACACATGCTGTACCTTCCAAGTGACATTATATCTAGGTAAATTATATAAAGTTGATCTAGCTGTATTAATTGCAGAGTATCCAAAAACCAGAGTCATATAACGCTGCCCATAAATGCAAAGCCTCACCCAAAGGTGGTGAAAGGGGATCAACACCCCTTGCAATGCAAAAACACAACCACTTTGGGTAATATGTCCCATATTGCTGGTGTGTCGCATGTCTCCAGGAGTTGAGGATAATGTTTGCAACTGATGGTGAAAGGCCCTGACTTTCCAAGCCTTCTCTGACAGCCGGAATGCTGCTAATTTGAGTTTCTTGTGGAGCGGATGTTGAAACTGTGGCCGATTGAGGAGTCATAACAGGGATTGAGATTTTGGCAGCAATCTTGAACAGTCTATTGACAATTCCAGTAACTTCGTAAACCAAAATTGAGTTGTCCATATCAGTGCTACCATGAGCACTTCTGCCTCTTCGTTAATTACTTTGTGCAGAACTCTTGCCAATCACACTGAAAGGGCAAAATATATAGTCATAATAATTTAATAATAATAATATTATTATTTAAAATAATAAAAGCATCAACAACTTCTGCACCGGGTCAAGGTACATGACAGTCATGCTCTCACTGTTGATAATAAATCCAAGGTGCATAATTTATTTAGTTGGGTTAAGAGCAGACTTATCAGGATGTACAGTAAAACCTAAACTGTCAAGATGTTTCACTGTGGTTGCCACATTTTCCTTAGTGTTGTTTTGTCAAACTAATCAAAAAAGAGAGTCATCAATGGAGGAGGTGTTTTGAAACCCCTGACTTCTAAGCGATGAAAACTGGTTTCATCAGCTCAGTAAAGATTCTAGGTGCAGACACAAGCCCATTTGGAAGACAAGTAAACTGAAATAAAGTTTCATTCCAGACAAATCTCAAATATATACTTTCTTCATGCCTTACTGGAATACTAAAGTAGGCGTCCTTTAAATCTACAGAGGCAAAATAGCAGCCCTTTTCCCACCAGAAAATGGCAGATCTTAAAGTATCCATTTTAAATTGGCAGGTTTCAACACTGGTGTTCAATGTTTTGAGGTTCAAATTGATTCTCAAGGAACGACTTTTCTTGATCCAAGGAAATATATTTGATATAAATTCCCCATCTACATGCCTCTATGATACCTTTGCCATAAATGTGGGAAAGTTCTTCTGTAATGAGCATGCGCTCATTCTCTGTAAACTTAAAAGCATTAGGTATAGTCTGCTGGGATGGTGTTGTAGTAAAATCTATATCTACACCCTCAATATTAGATAACATCCAAGGATCAGATGAAATGTCAGCCCATTTATTTGGAAAATGTTGCACTTTCCCAGCATAAAAGTTTTCTGGAGCGTTTATCACAAAAAACTCCTCAGGTACATGCCTCACCTTGTTACCTTTTTGACAATTCTGCCTTTACTTGCGGAACCCTTCGTCCCTCTGTAAAAAGTGTTCGGTCCTTTTCCACCACCTCGACCTTGCTTAGCTGTGTAGCTGTGGTCTTGAAATTTTTCTTGGCGATAACTTGCAGAGCCACTGTTATATGGATGAAACCGTGGCTTGTCCTGATGATATCTTGGTCTGTCGGACACAAAAACTTTTTTTTCCCATCTGTTTCGAGTCTCCAATGTCCTTTATTTTCTTATGCAACTCAGTGCCAAACAAATACTTACTGGTGGTGATCATACCAGAAGTACAAAGGCTCTGAGATGGCCCAGTCAAGTACAGACTGCTTAAATACATCGTGCCTTTTCACATTCATGTCTGCTTGTGCACCTGTCAGCAGTCTGAGCCCTGGTGCGTTGGCCGGGAAACAAACCCGGGTCAACTGCCTCGAAGGCAGCTATGCTCACCACTATACCACCAATGCTGTATTATGCTTGTCATCAGCATGTTGGCAACTTGAATGATGGGGATCATGGATTTAACCAGTAAGCTCTGCCCATGTTGCATTTTAATGTCTCTTGTTTTGCTTTATGCTTTTGCCTCATGCCAGATTTCTTCATTTACTTTCAGCACCACTAAGCCTTCACAATTCTTGGGACGAAAATATTTGTCCATTAAGACCTTCAACTTTGTGAAATCTGGCGCTTTGGCCAGTCCATCCTCAATCGACTTCGCTAACTCTGGTTTTATACTATCTGAAGTCTTTTCATCATCACCAAAGAAGTCTGCGAATTCGTTCATTAATGAAGATATGAACGAGGTATCGGAGTCTTCTGTGTCTTGGTCACTGATTTCACTATCATCCCCACATACCTGAGACACTAATGTATCAAATTCAGCGCCTTCCTCCTCATCTGATTCGTAGGTGGCGTCGCCTTCCGCCATTGTTTGTTCTCTTCTGCCTGGTACACAATTGGAAGTGGGCGGGATCGGAGACGGCCATGAGTTTTCATCACCGTGAAAAGTGGTCAAATTCCTACCAACATTTTGTAACGTATTTTCCATTTTCTGCATAGCTGCAGTCTGGATCACTTGATTTTTCACCATAAAATCTAAAAGTTTCATGAGATGGTTATCAGCGGTGACCGCGTCATCCTTGTTGCTCGCTGGCTTGTCGCCTCGAGCTTTGACCGAAACTAGATCATCAGGGGTCTCACCACCCAATTCAATTTCTCCATCTGAGGCAGCAATGTCCTCGACATTTGGCTGCTCTTTCCTTACCCATTAGGATTTCCTTCTCTTTCCACTTCTGGAAGTTGACGACATGCTCTGTACAATACCAAGTGCTCCCTCACGAGCCTCTACCCCCTCGGGATTGTTGCTGGACACACCACGTGTTGCCATTGTTCTAGCCCTTTAGGCTGACCACGACCCGTGGCCATTTAGGTCAAATTCACAGCTGTCGTTCAAGGGAACCGGCTAGAAATCTCCAAAAGTGATTTCGAACAAAGAATCACACTCAGTCCTCCAAAAGTTCTTCGAACTTCCACTTCCAACGAGAGAATTGCAAAAGAGAAATGTTGTTCTAGCCCTTTAGGCTGACCATGAACCGTGGCCGTTTTGGTCAAATTCACAGCTGTCATTCAAGCGAACCAGGTAAAAGTCTCCAAAAAGTGATTTTTAAACAATGAATCACACTCAGTCCTCAAAAACTTCTTCGAACTTTCACTTCTGAGAGAATTTTTAAAAAATGTAGCAGAGATAAAAAGTACTGTATGTTGAATATTCTACTCACGCGAACTGATATTCTGCGCATGTGCATCTCACGTAGTCCCAATAGGACGGAATAGGGAGGTGGAATTTTATGTATGTATATGCCCATAGGCTCCTATCATCCATGAAATGCTCATAAACCTTTTTGTTCACCTTAGGAACTGTCAATGACCCTTTCATGATCTCTCCTGGTCTCTCAGTGATCTCTCTCACCAAAGTCACTTAAAGGATCATCTGAGGATCATCATGAAAGTTGCACAAAATATAATTTTTGATCAAACAATGAACACAGACAGTGCTTTTTCCAGGCTTTGATCAAGTCAAGAGATTTTGGTTGCTCTGTGTAAGAGCAAAGAGCTGTTTGATACTGTAAAATCAATCACAAGACTCTTTCTGATAGGCAGCAGCAGAACTGATATTGGCTATACATAGGTCCCTCATTTTCGGCAGTTAATGGGGACCAAGACACCCCCCCTTCCCCGCGACCGCCGATTTTCACGAAGTAAGATTGACCAGTGGTAAAAGTGCTGGATCACTGATCCTAAGGTTAGGGGTTCAAGCCACACTCTCAACAGGTTGTCACTGTCCCCCCCCCCCCCCCCCCCAGTGCAGCTAACTGTGTTATCAAAGGCCGGCCATGTTTCCACCCTGCAATGGCCTGGTGAGCTGTCCAGGGTGTACTCGGCCCTTGCCCGGAGTCAGCTGAGATGGGCGCTAGCCTCCCCACATCCCTTCTTCTTCTTCTTTTTCTTTTGGCTGTTCCCTTCAGGGGTCGTCACAGCAAATGATCTGCCTCCATCTCTCCCTATCCTCTGCATCTTCTACTCTTACTCCAACGACCTTCATGTCCGCCTTCACCACATCCATAAATCTTCTCTTTAGTCTTCCTCTGGGCCTTCTGCCTGGTAGTTCCAAACTCAGCATCCTACTACCAATATACTCACTATCCCTCCTCTGTACATGTCCAAACCATCTCAATCTAGCCTCTCTGACTTTGTCTCCAAAACATCTAACATTTACTGTCCCTCTGATGTACTCGTTTCTGATCCTATCCATCCTCGTTACTCCCAAAGAGAACCTCAACATTTTCATCTCTGCTACCTCCAACTCTGACTCCTGTCTTTTCCCCAGTGCCACTGTCTCTAAACCATACAACATCGCTGGCCTCATCACAGTCTTGTACACTTTTCCCTTCATTCTTGCCGATACTCTCCTATCACACATCACACCGGACACTTTTCTCCATCCATTCCAACCTGTCTGCACCGCTTCTTCACCTCTTTTCCACACTCTCCATTGCTCTGGATTGTTGAGCCTAAGTACTTAAAATCCTCCACCTTCTTTATCTCTGCTCCCTGTAACCTCACCGTTCCCCTTGGGTCCTTGTCATTCACACACATGTATTCTGTCTTACTGAGACTAATCTTCATTTCCCTCCTTTCCAGGGCATACCTCCACCTCTCTAGATTTTCCTCCACTTGTTCTCTGCTCTCACTACAGATCACGATGTCATCTGCAAACATCATAGTCCATGGAGATTCTTGTCTAACCTCGTCTGTCAGCCTGTCCATCACCATAGCAAACAAGAAGGGGCTCAGAGCTGACCCTTGATGCAGTCCCACCTCCACCTTGAACTCTTCTGTCACACCGACAGCACACCTCACCACTGTCTTACATCTCTCATACATGTCCTGCACCACTCTAACATACTTCTCTGCCACTCCAGACTTCCTCATACAATACCACAGTTCTTCTCTCGGCACCCTGTCATATGCTTTCTCCAGATCCACAAAGGCACAATGCAGCTCCTTCTGACCTTCTCTGTACTTCTCTATTAACGTCCTCAGAGCGAACACTGCATCTGTGGTGCTCTTTCTTGGCATGAAACAAAACTGTTGTTCACAAATGCTGACCTCTGCCCTTAGTCTAACTTCCACTATTCTTTCCCATAACTTCATTGTATGGCTCATCAACTTTATCCCTCTGTAGTTGCCACAACTCTGTACATCTCCCTTGTTCTTAAAAATGGGCACCAGCACACGTCTCCTCCATTCCTCTGGCATCTGCTCGTTACAGAAAATGAAATGAACTGAACATATTCAATGGTATAAATGCATATAATAACAAATAAACTTTCAAAAATAATGCCAAAGATGTAAATAAAATATAAATCCACACACACATATAGACGTGCGCACGCATACACATAGATGCACGCGCACACACTCAGATGTGCACCTCACTTAAAAATGTAAGTAGTTTTGTTGGAGAGTTTTTTTTTTGTTGTTTTTTTTTTCTTTTTTTTTTTTTTTTTTGCATAATTGGCCTTGTTTTGTGGCATTTTCTTTAACCTTTCCCCTAGTTTTCCTTAAATTCCTTATTTTTTGTTTTTCGATGAATATTTTTGAAAGGGCAGTGGTGGTCTAGTGGTATAGGGCGCTGGATCGCTGATCCAAAGGTTGGGGGTTCAAGTCCCACTCTCCACAAGGTTGTCACTGTCCCCCCCAGTGCAGCTAACTGGGTTATCAAAGGCGGGCCATGTCTCTCACTGTCTATGGTGTGAGGCATGTAAAAGAACCATTGCTGACTTTCGTAAAGAGTAGGCTGCAAAGTCGTCAGCATGTTTCTGTCCCTTGCTAAAAGGGTTGTGACAGGAAGGGCATCCGACGTAAAAACCTCTGCCAAATGAAAATGTGCAAATCAGATGATTTGCTGTGGTGACTCCCGAGTAAAAAGGGAAAAAGCCGAAAGGAAGACAGACAGATGAATATTTTTGGAAAACCTGTGATGCACTGAAGCGCAGAAACTGAAGCATGAAGTAGCGAGGGATCACTGTATACATACCTTCAAGAGACTTGATCCTGTTGTGAGATATAATGACACTATTTTTCTTTAGTGTGCTCTTTCACTACTTTGAATGTGTTTGCATTACACTTTTTTCATGCAAATACATTGCAATGGTTAAGATTAAAACATAAAGATCCCAACATGCCAAACTTTGCTTTTCATTCCCCTTAAAATGGAAAACATTAAAAAGTAAACTAACAGCCATACCAATCTTCTTATTGCTTGCATAACGAATCCACTTCAAAGTCTTTCTATACCTTTCCATGCTTCACTGTAATTTATTTTAGTGTGTGTGTGTGTGTGTGTGTGTGTGTGTGTGTGTGTGTGTGTGTGTGTGTGTGTGTGTGTGTGTGTGTGTGTGTGTGTGTGATCTGCAAGCCTGATTTGCAAGCCTGAAACTTTCTCATGGAACAGGGCTTTAAAGAAACCCATAGCTCACTTTACACAGAGACAGATATAATGAGAGAAACAGAAACGTAGGATTTACTATACTGTACTGTAGTTAAATTCTTGTGTGTGTGTGTGTGTGTGTGTGTGTGTGTGTGTGTGTGTGTGTGTGTGTGTGTGTTTGCAAG
The DNA here is from genome assembly GCA_024760905.1 of Plotosus lineatus. Classification (NCBI taxonomy): domain Eukaryota; kingdom Metazoa; phylum Chordata; class Actinopteri; order Siluriformes; family Plotosidae; genus Plotosus; species Plotosus lineatus. The sequence continues at coordinate 28,276,082 of CM045729.1, read as the reverse complement.
TCTCTTTCTGTGTGTCTTTGCAAGTTTGTTTGTTTATTAAGAGCATGGCATGGGTGCAGATGTGTGCAGAGGATTGTAAGTAAGCTGACAAGGGCAAATCTTGAGATACCACGTTGCCTTGAGAAATGATTCCCCTTTGCTGATTGGGTTTAAGACTGGCCAACCAGAAAATTTAGTCTGAGGGTGGAGGTGTTTATGGATAGAGCCCACCTTGTACTGGCCACCTGTAAGTTATCGGCTGAAATTGACCTCTTAAGCCATGATCGTTTGCAGAAGAAACAGGAAGTGTGGATCCATGCACAGCTTCCAGATTGCACCCAACTGAAATTTAATTATTGTCTCGTTCTTCTTTGAATCTTGTATGGCAATCGACAGTGGTCAGACACTTTCACAAAAACAAGCAAGCAAGCAAGCAAGCAAGCAAACAAACAAATCAATACATTTTAAATAAAATACATTTCAAAATGCATTCATTAAGATTGATAAGTCAAGTGGTATCCTATAATTTTGGCAGATATTTAGATATTCACTCATAAATTCATCCACTAACTAATTTGCTTCTATAGCTATAGCATAAATGTTAGAGAAATGGCTTTGAGACCAAAAAAGTCGCTGGTTAGATTCCTTAATCAGCAGGAAAAATGTGTGGCAGTGGGGGAGTGAGCAACACCTTCCTTAAATGGCTGAAATGCCCTTGACCAAAGCACCTAAACCCCAACTGCTCTCAAAATGTACCCAATGTGTGTGGCAGCCCACTGCTCCCATTGTGTGTTTGTTTAATGTTGATGTGTGTGTGCTCATATTGGATGGGTTAAATGCAGATTAAATAAATTTCCTTATGGGATAACAAAGTATATAAAAATTAAACATTAAAATGCTGAGTCATATTATACTTGTGGGGAGGCTATTGCCTATCTCAGCAAACACTGGACAAAGGTGGGATACAGCCTGAACAACTTGCCAGACCATCGCTGGGCCGACACACACACACACACACACACACACACACACACACACAAACAACCATTTAAACTCACATCTACATCTCAGAGCAATTTGCATTTATTGGCAATTAGCCACTAAGGTGCATGCCTTTTCACCTTGGGAGAAGATCGGAGTGACCAGAGGAAACCCAGGCAAGCAATGGGTGAACATGCAAACTTCACATTAGCATGGGACCTTCTTTCTGTGAGGTGGAAATATAACCACTATGATGCCTTGTCACCATTTTTAGAAATTGTAATATGTATAATTATCATAATTCCAATGGAAATTTGCTTTCTTTCGACAACCTCATCAAGCTCTACAAGGCTTTTATGAAGACACCAAATAGATGGATAACACGAGTAAATGAAAAAATGATTTGAGTTGCTCACCACTTTACCATTCACCTTGTCCAGGAAACAAACAAACAGCCTCAAAGATTAAAAATGCTCCCAAACGTTGTGGTTAGAGAGAGGACCACTCATTAAGAATAAAACCATAATTCTGCTTAAAAACACAAACTATTTAAAGACACTGAAGTATGTAGATACATCTCAGTTTTTAACATGTTGAGGCAAGGATTATACTGTGCCCTACAATTCATAGTAGAATGATAGCTCTTGCCAGATACACTTTTTTTGGCAGAACTACTTGTTCTCAGTTTTCATTTATGGTTAAAAGTTGTAGCTGTGTTACATAAATAAACTTTTGCTGTGTGGGATTTTAAATTGAATTTGGATTTTTAAATTAAAATTGAGATTTTATATTAAAAATATGACTCAGTAATATAACTTTCCAACTCACACCAAATAAATAATTATACAGTAGTACCTCACTTTACGAAATTAATCCGTTCCAGAGCCTTTGTCGTAACCTGCATTTTTCATAAAATGAACCATATTTTACATGTAAAATGCATCATTTGTTCCAAGGCTCCCAAAACTACCCCATAAACCCTTTAAAAATGATAAAAGCATACCTTTTAAGACCTCCCTCTGCTTCAATATCGTACCAATGGGAGACCGGTTTCGCCATATTCCTTTGCGATATCACTCGAGCCCGTTTCTTCTCCTCACTCACAACGGAAATCACACGTGTGTGTGTGTGTGTGTGTGTGTGCGCGCGCATGCGTGTGCGTGTGTGCGCATGCGTGTTGACCATGTCTTCTTAGCAGAGTTATAATCTTACAAATGTTTTTGGAAGGTTAAAAGCCTGAGTCAAGAAATAAAGCAGGAAACAACAGTAACGCTGTTCTTTACATGAAAAGCATAATGGGAGTGTTTGTGTGTGTGTGCTTCGAGGCTGTGGTGCGCATGTGTGTGTGTGCGTGCGCATGCGCGTGTGACTTCCGGTGCAAGTGAGAAGAAGAAAAGGGCTTGACTGATATCGCAAAGGAATATTGCCAAACCCATCTACAAACCCATGTTGTAGTATATGATATAATGCTATGGCAACTGCCAGCCTCTTCAAACTGACCTGGCTGAGAGAGGTCCACCTGTTCGTGTCTAGCTTCTTCAAGCTGACATGGCTGAGGGAGATCCATCTGTTAGTGTCCAGCCATTTCAAGCTGAGGGTGCAGGAGTGGGTGATGGTTTTTGCTCCACAGTCAGATGCCATAAAAATGAACTGGAGCTACTCTAACTCGGAGGTGAAAACGCAATTGGAAATGTAACGTTCATAAAAAACTCTGGCAATCGAGGAAAGAGTATGTTGATAGCCAAGGAAAAAAATGGGAATCAAGATAGATAAAAAACAAAAAAGGACTGCAGCAAATGTAAGTTAATATCACTGACAATGACAGACAAGCTATATTCCAGTAATTGTTGTCATTGACTGATAATGAAAAACTATAAAAAAAAGCAGATCACAGACATGACACAAAACTAAAGTAATTTGAAATTGCAACTTTCTGGCTTTGAGAAACACAAAAAGAAATTAAGAAAAAAAATGTGGTAGTCACTAACAGTTTTTTTAGAACAAGCATGGGGATAATTTATGGAATCACTCAATTTAATGGGAAAAATATGGAATTACCTCTAAATTTCCATTCTCAAAACTAACACCTGCATCAGATTAGATCTGCTTTTTAGTCTGCAGTTAAACAGGAGTGATCACACCTTGGAGCGCTGCTGCACCAAGTGGACTTACACGAATAATGGCTCCAACACGACAAATGTCAATTGAAACAAAGGATTATCAAACTTCTTAAAGGTAAATTCTCATGCAATGTTACAAAAGATGTTGATGCAGGCCATGACATTGACCTTATGTGTCTTTCTTCAAGAAATGTTTTTCATCTTTTGTTCTATTGCAAGATGCATTATCATCTTCAAAAATGATCCCATTATCCCCAAACATCCTTCCAATTGATGGGATAAAAAAAGTGTCCAAAAATTTCAATGTAAACTTGTGCATTTATTGAAGATGTAATTACACCCATTTCTCCAGTGCCTTTACCTGACATGCAGCCAAATATCATCAATGAATAACTGTAAAAATGTGCATGTTTTGTGTCATCTGATTTTTTTCTGCAAAATTAAACAATTGAATAAACATCCTTCGAGACTGTTGATTTCATAATTTTGCCAGGGGCTATAATAGGCTGAAAGGGCAAACCAGACGTTAGACCAATAGTCTAACCTACAATTCCCCTTTGCAATTTCAGAATATTAGTGTCTGCAAGGTCCTCTACTTGGCCATTGGTATTTCTCAGCAGGGACAGTTCCAAAGAATCCTTTCACAAAAGTAAAAAGCCTACTTTTTGAACAAAATGAATAAATAGTCCTGAAATATATATATATATATATATATATATATATATATATATATATATATATATATATATATATATATATATATATATATATATATATATATATATTTTTTTTTTTTTTTTTTTTTTTTTTTTTTTTTTTGAAGAAAGCATTGCTAGGAATGCATTTGATTGTAAACTAATGAGAGGCAGTGGTATCATGGGGCCACATTTTCAAATACTTGACCCAGTAGTGGCAAAACGGGCTGGTAATCTCGTACAGTTCTAGTTCATACCAGTTTCATTGCATAGTTTTCAGATCCAGTTTAAAACCTCTTTTATTGGCATTCAGGAATCTATGTTTTGTGCATGATTGCTCTGGATTGTTTGTTGATTTTGGTGATATGGGGTCTTATCAGTGTCATATATGTAGTGTCCAAATATCAAGACAATCACTCCAAGGTAAAATTGTTACTACATAAACCTGTAGTTTGTATGTCTGGTCTACATTGTAAATGGTTGGAGAAAAGTGTCCAATATGATGTGTGATAGGAGGGTATTGGCAAGAATGAAAGAAGAAGTGTACAAGACGGTGATGAGGCCAGCGATGTTGTATGGTTTAGAAACAGTGGCGCTGAGGAAAAGACAGGAGGCAGAGCTGGAGCTAGCAGAGATGAAAATGTTGAGGTTCTCTTTGGGAGTAAAAAGGATGGATAGGACCAGGAATGAGTACATCAGAGGGACAGCACATGTAAGATGTTTTGGAGACAAAGTCAGAGAGGCTAGATTGAGATGGTGCGGGCATGTACAGATCAGGGATAGTGAATATATTGGTAGTAGGATGCCGAGGTTGGAACTACCAGGGAGAAGACCTATAGAGAGACCAAAGAGCCGATTTATGGATGTGTTGAAGGAAGACATGACGGTAGTTGGTAAGAGAAGAAGATGCAGAGGATAGGGTGAGATGGTGGCAGATGATTCTGACCCCTGAAGAGAACAGCCAAAAGAAAAAGAAGAGTTGTAAATTTATAAATATTTCTAAACTCTACTAAGGGGCATTGGAACTTTTCAGGAGGGAGTACTGCATTTCTTCTTGAAGTTACCATTGAAAGACATTGGTGCCACCTACAATGTGGCATTGCCTTTAATGCAATTTAACACTAGGAAGATGAAGGAGATGGTGGTCGACTTCAGAAGAAGCTCTCTAACACACACACACACACACACACACACACACACACACACACACAAACACACACACACACACACACACACTCACTAGTGAATGTACAGGGACAGGACATTGAGACAGTGGACAGTTTCAAATACCTGGGCGTTCACCTGAACAATAAACTGGACTGGTCCCACAACACCAACGCCCTGTACAAGAAGGGCCAGAGTCGCCTCCACCTTCTGAGGAGACTTAGGTCCTTTGGAGTATGCAGACCTCTGCTCAGAACTTTTTATGACTCCGTGGTAGCCTCTGCAATCCTCTACGCTGCCATCTGCTGGGCCCCAGGCAGCACAGAGCGGGACAGAAAGAGGCTGAACAAGCTGGTCAGGAGGGCCAGCGCTGTCCTAGGCTGCCCACTGGACTCTGTGGAGGTGGTGAGTGAGAGGAGGATGGTAGCAAAGCTCACATCCATCATGGTCAACAGCTCTCACCCACTGCGCCAGACTGTAGAGCTGAGTAGCTCCTTCAGTGGACGACTGAGACATCCTCAGTGCAGGAAGGAGCGCTACCGCAGGTCGTTCATTCCCACCGCTTTCAGACTGTACAACGCCACTTTATAACTGTCTGTGAAAATACCGGTTATGTGCAATAAAAACCCCGTGCACTTTAATCAACCACATCTACCCCACTGACTGTGAACCATATAAACCCATCTACTCTGCACTCAGATACATGTACACTTGAATATAGGCCAGTCTACAAAGTTGTTCCCTTCTTTTCTTTTATTGTTTATTAATTTATACTATTTATATATCTATTTATTTATATACTTATATAATATATATATATGTATGTGTGTATGTTTGTATATGTATCTATTTTTGCACCCCCTACTGATGGTACCTCAAGAGCCTGTAACAGTGAATTTCTCCATTGTAAGATTAATAAAGCTGTATCTTATCTTATCTTATCAGAGTACTAGAGACATCAATATCATAGTTTTGAAGTCATAGGTGTGCGATTCATTATGTTGAAGATCAGAATTTCTTAGCCTTTTTAAAAAATGTGCAGATAGCTCCTTCTGACACTGATTTTACTCTCAAGCCTTGCGTTATAAAGGTCTATCTACAAAATCGCTATCCTAAATTTGCTATAAATATAAATTACTATTGATACTACACATACATGAAAATAGTTACACATATCTATCTATCTATCTATCTATCTATCTATCTATCTATCTATATCTATATATATATATATATATATATATATATATATATATATATATATACACACACATATATATGTATTAGTGTGTGTTATGATGCACTGGTGCACATTTAGAGTTTTAATAATCCTTAAGCATTATGTGTTAGCAGTAAGTATAATATTATTATTTTTCAGAAGGTAAAACTTTCCTCTTAGCCTTCATTGCAGTCTCGAGTCATTCTGCCTAATCCCACCCTGCCATTCCTCCAAAATGAATACTGAAAATTGTCATTGACCCCAGATCTTGTATGGTCTCTGTGAGGTTTCCAGGGGCTTTCAAACTCTGAGCTTGCTTTAGGTCTGCTACGTTTGAAGGCTGATTGGTTGATTACAGTCTTAAAACAAAAAAAAAGCTCTACTGTGCAGCTGTAATTGCCTTCACCTCTCAACATACACACACACACATATACTCTTAGAGCCCAAATGACTGAATTGGCGTTAATAGCATAATGAAAGAGTTGAATTGAGCTGAGGTCAAGGAGCAGTAATGCTTTGGAATGTTGGATTGGAATAAGGTTGGACGAGTGGGGAAAGGCATAACAGAGTATTTGATGACCAGTGAACAGCCTGAGATGAAATTGTAGATCATCTTTAGTTTAGTTTCAATATAGGAAACTACCGAATGCATTACTATGCACACATAAGAGCCAGATACACTCCTTGCCATGTGTATGAAAATAGTTTCTGTGAGGTGTGCTGTAGTCTTTTGATACTACAAGGTGTTTTTAACTTCAATAGATGTACCATTAAGCTTAAAATTAAAACACACACCCTCTGAACATCAGCCATAATCTCATTATTTCACCCCGTCAAACCCAGGGTGCTGTAATGGTGCCAATCCCTTGTGCACAAATAACCATAAGTCTGAATAGACATAAGAAAATTATGTCAATATTTGATGACAGCCTGTGGCATATAGTAATGTCCATGAAACAACTAAAGAGAATGTAGATTTGTATTTTTATCATTTAACATTTATTTATTTTGTCTTTGCTGGTATCTTCATGTGTGGCAGGACATGGATTTGTTCAGTAGTGAATGAATATGTGTAATAATAAATTAATATGTTTAATAGTGGATAAATATACCTCAATGTGATTGAATCTGTGTAATAGTAAATGAATATGTGTAGTAGGGAATGAATGTGTATAAGTGAAAGAATATGCATAGTTGTACATACATATATGTAAAAGTGAAGGAATTACACAGTAATGAAGACATAGTAGTCAATGAATATGTATAGAAGTGAAAGAATATGTGTAAGAGTGAATAAATATCTGTTATTGTGTATAATTATAAGTCATAGGGAAAGAATACATGATATAGTAGAGGAATACATTGATGTGCAGATGTTAGTGAATAAGTGTAAGAGCTAATAAATGTGTAACAGTGATGGAATATTTCTACTGGTGAATGAATATGTGTAATAGTGAATAATGTTCAATGAAGGTCAGTTGTAGTACTTTTGTAATCATTGTTCATTCATTCATGTTCTAAGCCGCTTAATCATAATTCAGGTCATGGGGAGGCTAGTGACTATCTTATCAACTCTGGATGATGGCAGGGTACACCCTTGACAGCTCGACCAGCTATAGAAGGGCCAACATGTACACTATACCATTCACACTCGCTTTTACATCTAGAGGAAGTTTGGAGCATCAAATTAGCCTACTGTGCATGTTTTTGGACTATGCAAAGAAACTGGAGTACAGTACTTGGAAAAACCTATGCAAGCATGAGAAGATGCAAACTCCACACAGAAATGCCAGAGCCACATCTGCTTTACACACACACACACACACACACACACACACACACACACACACACACACACACACACACACACACACACACACACACACACACACACACACACACATTCAGTGCTGTGCAAAACCTTTTGCCCCCTGACCAATTTCTGACATCTTTTGCATGTGTGTCACTGTCATCCATTTCAGATCAAGGAAACCTAAATATTATACAAAGATAAAACACAAGTAAACACTAAATGCAGTTTTTGGTGCCAACTGCTTTTATTAAGGGGAAAACAACATCTGAACCTATAAGGGCCTACATGCATAAGTAATTGCCCCTTAAACCTAATAGCTGATTGAACCACCTTCTGCAGCAATAACTGCAGTCAAGCATTTGCGATAAGAGGCGAGGAGTCTGTCAGATCACTGTGATGGGATTTAGGCCCACTCTTCTTTGCAGAATTGTTTAATATCAACCAGATTGGATGGTTTTTAGGGCATGAACAGCCTTTTTAAGGTCATGCCACAAAATCTCAATAGGATTCAGGTTGGGACTTTGACTAGGCCACTCCAAAACCCTCATTTTGTTCTTTTTTAGCCATTCAGAAGTGGACTTGCTGATGTGCTTCAGATCATTGTCTTGCTGCAAAACCCAGATGCACTTTTGCTTGAGGTCTCAAACTGATGGATGCACATTCTTTGCCAGGATTTCTTGATAGCAAGCAGAATTCATGGTTGCATCAATCAGGACAAGTTGCCCAGGTCCTGAAGCAGCAAAGCAGGCACAGAACATCACACTTCCACCATTATGTTTCACTGTTGGCACAATGTTCTTTTATCAAATGCAGTGTTGCTTTTGCACCAGATGGAACGGGGTTCATTTCTCCCCAAAAGTTCAACTTTAGTTTTATCAGTTCAGAGGACATTATCCCAAAACCTTTGGGGATGATTAAGATGATTGTTGGCAAAAAGTGAGTCGTGCCTTGATATTCTTTTTAGTCAACAGTGGCATTTGCCTTGGAACTCTTCTATGGATGCCATTTTTGACTAATTTCTTTCTGATGGTGGAGTCATGAACATTGACATTAACTGAGGCAAGTGAGGCTTCTAGTTGTTGAGAAGTGTTTTTTAGATTGTTTGTGACTTCTCCGGTTAGTCTGTGCCATGCTCTTGAAGTAATTTTGGTAGGTTGGCCACTCCTGGGAAGGGTCACCACGGTGCCATGCCTTCTCCATTTATGGATAATGGATCTGACAGTGGTCCACTGTAGTCCCAAAGATTTACCAATGACTTTGTATCTTCTCCCAGACTGAAACATTTCTTTAATCTTCTTTCTTGTTTGCTCTTGAAGCTCACTGGATCGCAGCATGATGGTGTGTGTTCAGTATGGCCTACCTCACCTTGTCAGACAAGTGTTATGTTGGGGATCTCCTGATTGGAAATGTCTGCCAGCAATCAGGCCTGGGTGTGGTGTGTATATATATATATATATATATATATATATATATATATATATATATATATATATATATATGATTTTCTGAGTAGATCCTTCCGTAGGAGAGTGCTCAATACTTTTTGGTAGAGCAAATAAACAAAAGGACAGGACAAAGGCTTTCTATTGAAACTCCATTTATCACTACAGATCTGTTTCGAGGGGTGGTGAAACCATCCCCTCTCTTCAGGTGATTACAGAAGAATTCTTCTGTAATCACCTGAAGAGAGGGGATGGTTTCACCACCCCTCGAAACAGATCTTCTTTTACTTTCGGCTGCTCCCTTCAGGGGTCGCCACAGCAAATCATCCGTCTCCACCTCACCCTGTCCTCCGCATCTTCTTTTCTGACTCCAACAACCTTCATGTCTTCCTTCACCACATCCATAAATCTCTTCTTCGGTCTTCCTCGAGGCCTTCTGCCTGGTAGTTCCAACCTCAGCATCCTACTGCCAATATACTCACTATCCCTCCTCTGTACATGTCCAAACCATCTCAATCTAGCCTCTCTGACTTTGTCTCCAAAACATCTTACGTGGGCTGTCCCTCTGATATACTCATTTCTGATCCTATCCATCCTCGTTACTCCCAGGGAGAACCTCAACATTTTCATCTCCGCTACCTCCAGCTCTGCCTCCTGCCTTTTCCTCAGCGCCACTGTTTCTAAGCCATACAACATCGCTGGCCTCACCACCATCTTGTACACTTTTCCCTTCATTCTTGCTGACACTCTCCTATCGCACATCACACCGGATACTTTTCTCCAACCATTCCAGCCTGCCTGCACACGCTTCTTCACCTCTTTTCCACACTCTCCATTGCTCTGGATTGTTGAGCCTAAGTACTTAAAATCCTCCACCTTCGTTATCTCTGCTCCCTGTAACATCACCGTTCCTCCTGGGTCCTTCTCATTCACACACATGTATTCTGATTTTCTGAGGCTAACCTTCATTCCTCTCCTTTCCAGGGCATACCGCCACCTCTCGAGATTTTCCTGCACTTGTTCTCTGCTCTCACTACAGATCACGATGTCATCTGCAAACATCATAGTCCATGGAGATTCTTGTCTCACCTCGTCTGTCAGCCTGTCCATCACCATAGCAAACAAGAAGGGGCTCAGAGCTGACCCTTGATGCAGTCCCACCTCCACCTTGAATTCGTCGGTCACACCAACAGCACACCTCACCACTGTCTTACATCTCTCATACATGTCCTGCACCACTCTAACATACTTCTCTGCCACTCCAGACTTCCTCATGCAATACCACAGTTCTTCTCTTGGCACCCTGTCATATGCTTTTTCCAGATCCACAAAGGCACAATGTAGCTCCCTCTGACCTTCTCTGTACTTCTCTATTAACATCCTCAAGGCAAACATTGCATCTGTGGTGCTCTTTCTTGGCATGAAACCAAACTGTTGTTCACAAATGCTGACCTCTGCCCTTAGTCTAGCTTCCACTATTCTTTCCCATAACTTCATCGTATGGCTCATCAACTTTATCCCTCTGTAGTTGCTGCAACTCTGCACGTCTCCCTTGTTCTTAAAAATGGGCACCAGCACACTTCTCCTCCACTCCTCCGGCATCTGCTCACTATCTAGTACCGTGTTGAATGTTCTTGTCAGAAAATCTACTGCTACCTCTCCTAGACACTTCCATACCTCCACAGGTATATCATCAGGACCAACTGCCTTTCCATTCTTCATCCTCTTCAATGCCCTTCTCACTTCACCCTTACTGATCTTTGCTACATCCTGCCCCTCAATGGTTACCTCTTCTACTCTTTTTTCTCTCTCATTTTCCTCATTCATCAGCTCTTCAAAGTACTCTTTCCATCTTCCCAGCGCACTTCTGTCATCAGTCAATACATTTCCCTCTCTGTCCTTTATCAATCTAACTTGCTGCACGTCCTTTCCATCTCTATTTCTCTGCTGTGCCAACCTGTATAAATCATTTTCTCCTCTTTACTATCCAACCTATCATACAAGTCATCATATGCCCTCTGTTTGGCCTTAGCCACTGCTACTTTCGCCTTACGCTGTGTCTCCCTGTACTCCTGTTTACTCTCTTCGGTCCTCTCAATGTCCCACTTCTTCTTGGCTAACCTCTTCCTTTGTACACACTCCTGCACTTCCTCATTCCACCACCAAGTCTCCTTATCTACTTTCCTTCCAGAGGACACACCAAGTACTCTCCTACCTGTGTCCCTGATCACATTTGCTGTGGTTGTCCAGTCATTTGGAAGCACTTCCTGGCCACCCAAAGCCTGTTTCAACTCCTCCTTGAAGACAACCACGACACTCTTCCTTTTCAGCTTCCACCACCTTGTCTTCTGCTCTGCCTTTGCCTTTTCACCTTTCTCACCATCAGAGTCATCCTGCACACCACCATCCTATGCTGTTTGGCAACACTCTCACCCACGATGACTTTGCAGTCACTGACTTCCTTCAAATTACATCGCCTACACAAGATGTAGTCTACCTGTGTGCTCCTACCTCCGCTTTTATAAGTCACCCTATGCTCCTGTTTCTTCTCGAAGAAAGTATTCACCACAGCCATTTCCATCCTTTTTGCAAAATCTATCAACATCTGTCCTTCTGCGTTCCTGTCCTGGATACCAAACCTGCCCATCACTTCCTCGTCCCCTCTGTTTCCTGCACCAACATGTCCATTGAAGTCTGCACCAATGACCACTCTTTCACCTCTGGTGGTACTCTGCATCACTTCATCTAAATCACTCCAGAATCTCTCCTTCTCTTCTAGCTCACATCCTGCCTGTGGGGCATAAGCACTAACAACATTGAGCATTACACCTTCAATTTCTAACTTGAGACTCATCACTCTGTCTGACACTCTTTTCACTTTTAGAACATTCCTGACAAACTCCTCCTTCAAGATGACTCCGACTCCATTTCTCTTCCCATCCACACCGTGATAAAATAGCTTAAACCCTGCTCCTAAGCTTTTAGCTTTGCTACCTTTCCACCTGGTCTCCTGAACACACAGTATGTCCACCTTCCTCCTCTGCATCATGTCAACCAGCTCTCTACCTTTTCTGTGCATAGTTCCAACATTCAAAGTCCCCACTCTCAGTCCTAGACTCATGCCTTTCCTCTTCTCTCTCTGCCTACGGACACGCCTCCCACCTCTCCTTCTTCGACGTCTTCGACCAACAGTAGTCCAATTTCCATCAGCACCCTGTTGATTGACAGCACTGATGGCGGTCGTTGTTAACCCGGGCCTCGACCGATCCGGTATGGAGGTAATACTTTTGATTTGCATTTTAAGTAATTGGCATTGGTTTTACGTCGGATGCCCTTCCTGACACAACCCTCTGCATTTCTCCGGGCTTGGGACCGGCATGAGGGGGAGAGACACTGGTTAGTGCCCCCCCACCTCATGGCTGCATTACCCCTCGAAACAGATCTGTAGTGATAAATGGAGTTTCAATAGAAAGCCTTTGTCCTGTCCTTTTGTATATATATATATATATATATATATATATATATATATATATATATATATATATATATATATATATATATATATATATATAGCCGCAAGGAAAAGAAGTGAGGATGATCAGACCACAACTTAACTTATCTTACTTCATGTTATGTGTCTGTTGTGAGATTCAGTTTGTGGTTTGTGACTAGAAGGACTGTTAGGACATGGTTGGGTGAAGTCATGGAAGAACTTCAATTCACATTTCAAACCATGGATTATCCTACACTGTGTGAGCCACACAAGCATGACATCCATGGATTTATGGAGTGCATTTCACACTGACACACATTTCTGCACTGACACCATTGTCCAAGCTCAGATGGTCCTTTGTTCCCCAAATAACAAGCCTTGGGTGACTCAAGACATTATACCCATGACAAGAAGAAACCATTCAAGGCTGGCAACAAAGAGAAGGTGAGAAAGATCCAAAGTTCACAAAGAATCAAGATCAAAGAGGCAAAGGACAATTACAGGAAAATGCTGGAGTGGAAACTCCAGCAGAACAGTATGAGAGAAGTTTGGAGTGGTATAAAGATCATCACTGGTTTCAGGATGTCCACCAGCAGAGGACATTAGGGTGGTGAGGGTGGTGAGGGCAGGGCTCACGAGCTGAATATGTTCTTTATGCTACTACATAGCACCTCTCTAACTTATCAGGAGCAAGCCTGAACCCGCCTGTCCAACACTCTTCCCTCTCCACACCGCACTTCTGCCTTCTGTGCTAGATATGACACCCCTTTTACACCTGTCAACTTCAACTTCACTTATAATCAGGTCAATAAACAACTGAAAAGACCACTCAGGCAAGGCACTAGGACCAGATGGGGTGAGCCCACGTGTTCTTAAACCTGTGGCCTCCAGTTCTCTGGAGACTTAAATTACATCTTCATAATGAGCCAAAGTATATAGAGGGCCACAGTGCAATGGAAGTTCTCATGCCTCGTTCCTGTACCAAAGACCCCATCTCCCAGTGGCCCCCAGGATTATGAATCCATGGTGCTGACTTCACGTGTCATGAAGACCCTCAAGAAACTTGTCAGGTCATCTCCATCCCCTGGTTTAACGACATATGGATCCCCTTCAATTTGCCTACCAGCCTTGTCGCAGAGTCAAAGACACAATCATCTACCTGCTTAATCATATCTACACTCACTTGGATCAGCCTGTGGGCACTGTGAGGGTCATGGTTTATTATTATTTTTTTACTTTTCCAGTTCATTCAATACCATCAGGCAACCTTTCTGGGTGAGAAGCTGAAATCAATGGAGGTGGATACCTCTCTTGTGTCCTGGATTGTGGACTACCTGACCAGAAGAACACAGTATGCGCACCTGCAGCACTGCGTGTTAGACATGGTAGTCAGCAACACCATTGCACCACAAGGGACCATTCTCTCCCATTTCTCTTCAGCAGCTACACAATGGTCTTCAGTTACTGTACAGCAACCTGCCATCTTCGGAAGTTTTATGATGACCCCTCTGTAATCTGATGTGTCAGTGGATGTGATGAGATGGATTATCAAGTTCATATTGAAAAAACTGGACTAGGACACTGCAATAATTTACAAGAAGGGAAGAAGGGCCAGAGCTGTCTCTGTTTTTGAGGAGGCGAAGGTTATAATATAATATAATAATTGATATAGGGGTGTTTAATGAGACACGGTAATAGTATTTATGGATGTATAGTACAGTATGAGCATCATAAGTCACATGTCATATGTCATACTTCACTGTAACAACGTACGTTCACTTTTAACTTGCGTTCGGCTGTCCGAAACCAATTAAAAAGCTAAGTCGGGGAGCGTCTTTATATATATATATATATATATATATATATATATATATATATATATATATATATATATATATATATATATATATATATATATATATATATATATATCTTCTTCTTTTCCTTTCGGCTGTTTCCTTCAGGGGTCTCCACAGCAAATCATCCACCTCCATCTCACCCTGTCCTCTGCATCTTCTTCTCTTACTCCAACGACCTTCATGCCTTCACCACCATCACCACGTCCATAAATCCCTTCTTTGGCCTTCCTCTAGGCCTTCTGCCTGGTAGTTCCAACCTCAGCATCCTACTGCCAATATACTCACTATCCCTACTCTATACATGTCCAAACCATCTCAATCTAGCCTCTCTGACTTTGTCTCCAAATCATCTTACATGGGCTATCCCTCTGATGTACTCATTTCTGATCCTATCCATCCTCTTTACTCCCAGAGAGAACCTCAACATTTTCCGTCTCTCCATTGCTCTGGATTGTTGAGCCTAAGTACTTAAAACCCTCCACCTTCATTATCTCTGCTCCCTGAAACATCACCGTTCCTCCTGGGTTCTTCTCATTCACACACATGTATTTTGATTTTCTGAGGGTAACCTTCATTCCCCTCCTTTCCAGGGCATACCTCCACCTCTCTAGATTTTCCTCCACTTGTTCTCTGCTCTCACTGCAGATCACAATGTCATCTGCAAACATCATAGTCCATGGAGATTCTTGCTTAACCTCGTCTGTCAGCCTGTCCCATCACCATTGCAAACAAGAAGGGGATCAGAGCTGATCCTTGATGCAGTCCCACCTCCACCTTGAATTCGTCGGTCACACCGACAGCACACCTCACCGCTGTCTTACATCTCTCATACATGTCCTGCACCACTCTAACATACTTCTCTGCCACTCCAGACTTCCTCATGCAATACCACAGTTCTTCTCTTGGCACCCTGTCATATGCAGTTCCCTCTGACCTTCTCTGTATTTCTTTATTAACATCCTCAAGGCAAACACTGCATCTGTGGTGCTCTTTCTTGGCTTGAAAACAAACTGTTGTTCACAAATGCTGACCTCTACCCTTTGTCAAGCTTCCACTATTCTTTCCCATAACTTCATTGTATGGCTCATCAACTTTATCCCTCTGTAGTTGCTACAACTCTGCAGGTCTCCCTGGTTCTTAAAAATGGGCACCAGCACACTTCCCCTCCATTCCTCTGGCATCTGCTCACTCTCTAAGACCATGTTGAATGTTCTTCTCAGAAAATCTACTGCTACCTCTCCTAGACACTTCCATACCTCCACAGGTATATCATCAGGACCAACTGCCTTTCCATTCTTCATCCTCTTCAATGCCCTCCTCACTTCACCCTTATTAATCTTTGCTACTTCCTGGTACTCAACGGTCACCTCTTCTACTCTTTTTTCTCTCTCTCATTTTCCTCATTGATCAGCTCTTCAATGTACTCTTTCCATCTTCCCAGCACACTTCTGTCATCAGTCAATACATTTCCCTCTCTGTCCTTTATCAATCAAACTTGCTGCACGTTCTTCCCATCTCTATCTCTCTGCTGTGCCAACCTGTATAGATCATTTTCTCCCTCCTTACTGTCCAACCTATCATACAAGTCATCAAACTCCCTTTGTTTGGCCATTGCCACCACTACTTTCGCCTTACGCTGTGTCTCCCTGTACTCCTGTTTACTCTCTTCAATCCTCTCTATGTCTCTCTACTTCTTCTTAGCTAACCTATTCCTCTGTACACACTCCTGCACTTCCTCATTCCACCACCAAGACTCCTTATCTCCTCCAGTTCTCCAGTCATCTGGAAGCACTTCCTGACCACCCAAAGCCTGTTTCAACTCCTCTTTGAAGACAACACAACACTCTTCCTTTTTCAGCTTCCACCACTTTGTCTTCTGCTCTGCCTTTGCCTTCTTCACCTTCCTCACCATCAGCATCATCCTGCACACCACCATCCTATGCTGATTGGCAACACTCTCACCCACTACTTCTTTGCAGTCACTGACTTCCTTCAAATTACATCGCCTACACAACTAGTCAGGTACCTGTGTGCTCCTACCTCCACTTTTATAAGTCACTCTATGCTCCTGTTTCTTCTTGAAGAAAGTTTTCACCACAGCCATTTCCACCCTTTTTGCAAAATTGATCAACATCTATCCTTCTGCGTTCCTGTCCTGGATACCAAACCTACCCATCACTTCCACGTCCCCTCTGTTTCCTGCACCAACATGTCCATTGAAGTCTGCACCAATGACCACTCTTTCACCTCTGGGGGTACTCTGCATCACTTCATCTAAGTCACTCCAGAATCTCTCCTTCTCTTCTAGCTCACATACTGCCTGTGGGGCATAAGCACTAACAACATTGAACATCACACCTTCAATTTCTAACTTGAGACTCATCACTCTGTCTGACACTCTTTTCACTTCTAGAACATTCCTGACAAACCCCTCCTTCAAGACGACTCCTACTCCATTTCTCTTCCCATCCACACCATGATAAAATAGCTTAAACCCTGCTCCTAAGCTTTTAGCCTTGCTACCTTTCCACCTGGTCTCCTGAACACACAGTATGTCCACCATCCTCCTCTGCATCATGTCTGCCAGCTCTCTATCTTTTCCTTGCATAGTTCCAACATTCAAAGCCCCTACTCTCAGTCCGAGACTCATGCTTTTCCTCTTCCCTCTCTGCCTACGGACACGCCTCCCGCCTCTCCTTCTTCAACCAACAGTCGTTCAATTTCCATCAGCACCCTGTTGGTTGACAGCATTGATGGCGGTCGTTGTTAACCTGGGCCTGGACTGATCCGGTATGGAGGTAATATTTGTGATTTGCATGGTAAAATTTGGCATTCGTTTTATGTCGGATGCCCTTCCTGACACAACCCTCTGCATTTTTCCGGGCTTGGGACCAGCATGGGGGGGGAGCACTGTATATATATATATATATATATATATATATATATATATATATATATATATATATATATATATATATATATGTGTGTGTGTGTGTGTGTGTGTGTCCATAAATTGCAGATCCCATATGACTATTTGTGTGTGTATAAATATTTTTTTACTTTATCTCACTCTTACTTGTATGGAGCAACTACTAGTATGTGCACATAATTTCCTCAAGGATCAATAAAGTATTCTGATTCTGATTGTGATTCTGACATCAAAGCTTTCTGCTTGAGTGTGGGAGAACAAGAAACTTAGTCGAACAACAATTGCTGTTTACTGTGCCTGCATTGTGAACACCCTACTTTACACCAGTGAGTGCTGGACCACTTCTGCTGAGAAGGAGAAGTGCTTGCACACCTTTCATATATGAGATTCCTTTTCCATACCCTGTGTATTTTATGGACAGATAAGGTTTCAAGCAATGTCGTATTGGATAGAGCAGGCATTCCATTAGTGTACACCTTCCTCAGACAACGTAGACTGAGATGTTTAGGCCACGTCCACCAAATAGATCATGGAAGAATCCCCGAAGACATTTTGTAAGGAAAGCTGGAACTTGGGTCAAGGCCTGTTGGCAGACCTAAACTATGATTCAAGCATGTCTGTAAGAGAGATATGCTTGCGACTGGTGTACCAGCCAACAACTGGGAACACCTTGCTGCAGATCGAGGCAAATGGAGGAACGCATGCAGCCAGGCACTCCGAGTGGGAGAGAAGGAGCTGCTTGCTGATGCTGATGCGAGAAGAGAGAGAAGAGAAGGGCTACTGCAAAGGCGGAGCAGTCTTCTACATCGACATCCGGATTTGTCTTTTGAGGCTGAGACGATGTCTGCCATTCTAGAATTGGAGTGGTCAGTCATGAACATAAATGCTCACAAATGTGCTAAGTCATAGACATGTCCAGCTACTGCCTACTAGACAGTAAACCATTTAGATCATGTTTCTGTGTAGTGACATCAATCAACCAATGGCCCTGACACGGATAGTAAGGCAGAGGTGTGTGTGTGTGTGTGTGTGTGTGTGTGTGTGTGTGTGTGTGTGTGTGTGTGTGTGTGTGTGTGTGTGTGAGTCAAATATACCATAAGGCAGGCTAAAGATGTACATATACATACCTACACCTGTTGCCTGGGAAAGGAGAAGAAAAATGTGTGTAGGATTGTGCTGTTGCACCTCAGACACATCCTGTTTAGACTCACTGTTTAGAAGACATAAGAAAGAATGGTGAGTGTGTGTGTGTGTGTGTGGGGGGGGGGGCAGAGGGAAAAGGAGAAAAAGAGCCTTTTCACCTCTGCACCATAAATAATCTTTCTTTTCATACTAATAATTTTATATAGAGTACTTTGTAGGGTCTTCCCTCCATTGTGATGGTTTGCTTACACTTTAAACTAACAATCTCTCTCTCTCTCTCTCTCTCTCTCTCTCTCTCTCTCTCTTTCTCTCTCTCTCTGTTTCCTTTACTCCTCCCCTCTGCAGAGAGTGTTTAAAGTATGAGGCAATACGTATTTCAGATGAATATTCAGCTGCAGTGCATTACTGCAACTGGATTGTTTTGTGTACACCTCATCCCCTGATCCATTTCATTAGTGAATTGCTTTCAACTGTAAATGGTAACCTGTACTTACTGACTCTACAATTCAGACCTCTGTGGATAATGATAAGTTAATGCTGTTTGGCATGGTACACTTGAGTTGTCTGAGCATGACTTTTCAGCCAGCTTTCAGCAGTTATTTTCTCACAGGTGTTGATCTGTCTGTCCATCACTCTCTTTCTCTCTCTTCCCTTTCTCTCTCCCTCCCTTAATGTCTGTGTTGTGAACATGTGTCTGGCATTAGGTGTAGAGGAATGAGCAGTAATTATACCTGTGAAACTCTATCCATCTACAATGTGAAAATAAGAACAGTAATAGAAGAAAAACTAAGCAAAAAAAAAAAAAAAATCAGACACAACTGATGTTAATTTATTGTGGTCAACTGAACTATGTTTAACATGCTGGTTCTTGAAGACAGACTAAAGGCGGTAAAAAAATGGAGGAGGATGCTATTAATCGAGCTCTAATTCCCAGGAAGACTTATTATTGGCTAAAATGTTATGAAGGTGCTATTTGCAGAGTCTAAAACAAGATATGACTTTTTGCTCTTTGATTGTAAGGGTTATGTTCTATTTTCATTTTAAACTTTAGACTCCTCAACCAAAGCCACCTTGGTTGTAAACCTAATCTCTGACAGGAACTTTTCCAGAACTTTGTTGAATTTTCAAACTCGTGAAGATTTACAAGCATATACCGAACCCGGTCTCCTTTACACCATTGTATAACCCACATTCTAGGCCATATGGACTTTCAAATGCAGACTTCTGCATTCTTTCCGAAAGCAACTAAATCACAAAGACGACTTCTCAGATATTTGCCCTATTCCAAGCTTATTCCCTTGAACTCATGCATAGCTTTTGATAGCTATGCTCTTTGGGGCTTGTGCTAAAAAAGATTATTAGGTTATGCAACTGAATCCACCCCTTTATTCTGGACAGGTTTTAGACATTATCTGACAGTAACCAGACAACAATGCGTCTCTTAGCAACCCTGTATCTCTCCCCCCCCCCCCAGTTTTTATGTGTTACTACAATGTCTGAGGAAATTGCAACACTGTAACTGTGATCAGATTCATATGTAACCATTGTCTAAGTCATTGCTACTGATGGATCTTAAGCAGTCCAGAAGCATAGGAAAGACAAGGACAAACTGTCTCCAGGAGTGAAATAGTTGCATTGTATATTGGGAGTCCTTTAAAACAAGAACTAGTGCTGCAATATGCATTCAATCAAAAGAAAAAGTAAATGATTGGCATTGGCATGTTATAACACAGTCCATCCATATAAACTGGTTCAGGAATTGGGCAATTTAGGGAACATCAGAATAGAACACATCTCCTCCACTCTCATCCAGAACACTGTAACACCACAGGGGTGTATTCTTAGTCCCTTCTCTTCTCCCTCTTCACACACAACTTTTCCCCCACTCACAACAGCAACACCATCATCAAATTTGCAGTCATGGATTTCAATTACGAATAACGAGTCAGCCTACAGGACAGAGGCCCAGCTTCTGTGGCGATGGTGCTACAACAATAATCTGAAACTATACACATACAAAACCAAGGAGATGATAATGAACTTCAGGAGATCTAAACAAACTTAGCACTCTGCCCTCTACATTGGTGGAGACGAGGTAAAGAGGGTGGAGTGCTTTATGTTTCTTAGAGTCTACATCTCTGCTGGCTTCACCTGTACCACAAACATCTCCTACCATGTTTGGAAAGCACAACAAAGGATGTACTTCCTCAGGAAGCTCCAACAAGCCTGCCTTTCTCAATTCCTACTGATGAACTTTTACCGCTGTCCCACAGAGAACTTTCTAATGTACAGTGTGTTTAGCAGCTGTACTGCTGAGGACAGGAAGGCCATGCAGCTGGTGGTAGGACGACAGAGCAGGTAGTTGGAACTACACTACCCTTCCTCAGTGACATCACTGACAGATTTCAGAGGAGGGCCAGTGGATTTATTATGGACCCCACTCACCCTGGACACCTGCTTTTCTCCCCTCCAGTAAAAGGTACAGTACACTAAAAATAAAAACTTAAAGACTTAAGAACAGATTTGACCATCTTCCTGGACAGTGTAATACTCATGTTTGTGTAGATGTGCAACACTGATGTTTAGAAAAGACATTGAATATCATAATATTTTGGTACCATGCACCTTTTGATTAAAAGCTCTACCTCCTAACTGGTATATATTATGCACCCTTGACATATCATTCACCCTTCTATGTATATGTGAATATATGTTTAAGTCTGTGAATGTGTGAATATGTGAATAGATATAAAGTTTTAGATACGATATATGTGCCCATGCATGGACAGGTATGTGAATATATGTGTATGTAGGTAGTATAGTTGGGTCAGTGGTGGGTTAATAGTATAGGGCGCAGGATTGCTGATCTTAAGGTTGGGGGTTCGAGTCCCACTCTCCACAAGGTTGCCAATGAACCCCCACTTGCAGCTAACTGGGTTATCAAAGGCTGGCAATGTCTCTCACTGTCTATGGTGTGAGGCATGTAAAAGAACCATTGCTGACTATCGACTGTTATCTGGATAGGCTGCATAGCTGTCAGCGTGTTTCTGCCCTGCGATGGCCTGGCGACTGTCCAGAGTGTACTCAGCCCTCGCAAGAGTAGGCTGCAAAGCCGTCAGCGTGTTTCTAATCGGGAGTCAGAGTCCCCTGAGGCAGTTCATTCACAGTAACGTTCTGGTAATTCCTGCAGCGGCACTGGAACCCAGTTGTATTGGCACTTGCCCTTCCATTGGATCCTTCTGGTGATATCGAGATGGGGTGGACTTGCTGCTTGTGTAACAGCCTGTCCTCCATTACTCCCTACCCCCCGTTCTGCCCACTGGAGAGTATCACCAGCCGGGATACCAGCCAGAGTGCAGCCATAGTCCTTCGGGACTGACGGAGGACTACTAGGTAGTATAGTTACTCAGTTGTCTTTTGTGCACTTTCTTTTTATAATTTCTGCTAAACAAAGAGCTGTTAAACTGATTTTAATTGTTCATGCAACAGTTGACAATGATCTCTATCTCTTTATTTATTTCTTTATTTTGAGAACGACTTACAAAGCTTGTGGAATTTAGTAAGAAAAAAGGTGATGTTTGTGTATTACATTTTTAATCTTTGTCACCTGTGCACTTTAGGAACTAAAGTAAGATTTTGTAAGTCAGTGAATGTACAACATATGTATATTCAAACACGGTCTTTCCAGTTTTTGTCTTCCAAAGGCGTTGTTGCATCATTTCTGTTGTGATATGACAGAGCAGGTATGACTGTCCCATCTGTCACATAATGATTATCATTATGAGCAAAGCTAAAAGGAAATGCGGTCTCAGTTAGTCACGGGCTGCTTAAGTCAATTTTCTGTCTAGTCACTGTATTCATTCTCTCTTCATGACACCATTAACACTTTGAAAGCACATGGCTATGGATTAGCAGTCTCATTCACTCTGCTTTTAGAATTTCTTCATTTCCATTAAAGGTGATTAAGGTCTTTTTTTCCACCTAGATACATTCGTAAAATATGAGAAACAGTGATAAAACAACAGTCAGACCTTCCCCAGCTTTAAATCTGATAGCACCATCTCTCTCTCTCTCTCTCTCTCTCTCTCTCTCTCTCTCTCTCTCTCTCACACACACACACACACACACACACACACACACACACACACACACACACACACACACTAAACTTTATGCAAAAAGGTGAACACCTTCTTTCTTGTCTTGAATTTCTGAGTTTTGCTTCAAGAACAGATTGAGATATCATTTTCTTAACTGGTTCAAGTGAAATGGTTCTAAATAGATTTGGAATGAAATATAAATATTCCAGTCTCTGAACACATGCACACACACACACACACACACACACACACACACACACACACACACACACACACACACACACACACACACACAACAACATATAACCCATTCCATATACAGCAACTACAGGCTTCCCCATGCCAATTTCAGTAAGCTGGGTAAACAGAAGAACACGTAAGCCTTTAGTAAGGTGTTCAAGTATGTTTGTGGCCAGAGGAGCGAGCAATGTAGTAGTTGATTTTACTATCAAGGCTCAACCGGCTGTACAACATCTCTCACCTCCCAATGGTACTATTCTGAGCAGAAGAGAGCGTACTCCATTAGCTGGTACACATTTGTATGCAGGATCATTTGGTGGTGTTTCCCAACAGCAGGTCCCAACAACTTCCCAATTCTCACTACCTATACTGGTGTTCCTCCCCTCTGTGTGCCATCCCCATCTGACCATTCTCAAAGCCTAACTTCTGAGCTTCCTCCAACTGTGCAATTATTTATGATTAGCAGTACTGTGGCAACACCCAGAATAGAGTCATAGGTGTGCCTTAAAACTCAGACTGCTCAAGTCTCAGAAGTGTCCATACTGATCAGAATTCCGGGTACACCTCAACTATCTTCAGTATTAACACAACTGTACAACATTGTTGTCAGGATTCAATGGAGTAGACATCTGCATTGTGGCACACATGATTTCTTCTCATTCTGAATCATTGTAACCTGATTTCGTGCTGAGCTTTGAGAGGCAATTGGTAAAGATTGGAGGTGCATTCATGGGGATTTTCCTGAATATCCTCTGGTGTCTGTGTTTTTTAGATTTTGGAAAAATACATAGAGTTGAGGTGGTTGGCAATGGTTAGTCCCCACCTCTTCCATCCACTGATTTTGTGAACAGATCTTGGGTTGGCAAACTAATTGAATTACAGGTTGGTGTATGGATCCTGCATGAAAATAGTGCCAGGAGGTTCAATCACATTACATGGTTTGTTATCCATAACATGGCAAATAATTTAAATACCTCATCATAAACAGAGTATAATCTCAGCAAAAGACTCTAAGAGTCTGGAGAAATTGCATTTGAAATTTGAAATTGCAAATCTGGAGAAAGTGTCCATTTAAAATGAACTTTAGTATAGAAATATTGCAGGGTTTCAAAATTACTCTTACATATTGAGTCTTTGCATGATAAAGCTTTTGCCTGCATTTGTGGATGGCACAGTGAACTATTTTCATAGACAATGCTTTCTGGTGTTCCTCATCAGTCACCAACATAGAGAGGTTAGTGTCAGTGAGCTGTCATTCTTTTTTTCTCATGAGTGTTTAACAATTCCCAGGCTTAATTTGTTCAAAAAAGGCAGCACAGGCAGTGGTCACCTGGTGGTAGAAGGCTGGCTCACTGATGTAAAGCTTCAAGGTTCAAGCTACACTTTCACCACTACTCCACCTCCCCCAAGCAGTTACCTAAGTCATCAAAGTATCAAAGGCCAGCCATGTCTCTCACTGTCTCTGGTGAGAGGCATGTAAATTAAACCTTGCTGTCATTTGGAAAGAGTAGTCCTTTTTGTTGCTGTCAATGTGTTTCTGCCCTGCAGTGGCCTGGCTGGCAAGGCGTGAAGTCAGCAACCACATTGCGAAGGCCAGCAGCGCTTTTGGGAGATAGAAGAAGTTAGTCTGGGAACGAAGAGGTATCTCACAATACACCAAGATCAAAGTGTACAGAGCAGTTGTCTTAACTATACTTCTTTATGGCTGTGAATCTTGGACCATCTACAGAAGACACGAGAAACTTCTCCAGCAGTTCCATCTCTGTTGTCTCTGAAACATCTTTAATATCCGCTGGCAAGATAGGATCACAAACACAGAGGTTCTGGAGAGAGCAGACCTCCCCAGCGTTATTACCATCATGCGCAAAGCTCAGACACAATGGGCAGGACACGTCTGCCGTATGTCAGACTCCAGGATACCCAAGCAGTTACTGTACGGTGAACTCAGTTGTGGTAGCAGGAAAGTAGGAGGCCAGCGCAAACGCTATAAAGACTCCATCAAAGCATACCTGAAGGACTTCAACATCGACGTTGCAACGTGGAAAACCGCAGCATTTGACAGACCGGCTTGGCGCAACCTGATTTACAAAGGTGCTCTCCACTCAGAGAATAAACGTTCGAACGCAGCCAAAGATAAACGTCAAACACGCAAGGCTCGAGCTGACCAATCTACCAACACGACCCCCCCTCTCACTGGTGTCCAACTTGTGGGAGGGGTTTTCACGCCCGTATTGGCCTTATAAGCCACCTGCACACATATCACCCCGCCTCTTAGACACTGTGTTGTTTATGTTGCTATGGTCATACTAGATATCGAGTCGACGAACCTCATCATCATCTGAGAATCCAGGTGCCCTCAGTTTCTTTTCCCCTATTTCTCTTTCTGCGATAGATTTAATCAGATATCTTATGGTGGCCTGGTAGTATAGGGCACTAGATTGCTGATCCTAAGGTTGGGGGTTCAAGTCCCACTCTCCACAAGGTTGCCACTGCTCCCCCCATGCAGCTAACTGGGTTATCAAAGGCTGGCCATGTCTCTCACTGTCTATGGCGAGAGGCATGTAAAAGAACCATTTCTAACTTTCGTAAAAAGTAGGCTGCAAAGCTGTCAGTGTGTTTCTGTTCCTTGCTAAAGGATTGTGTCAGGAAGGGCATCTGACGTAAAAACCTATGCCAAATCAAATGTGTGGATCATTTGCTGTGGGGATCCCTGATAAAGGGAAAAAAACAAAAGGAAATCTCATCTTGTCATTTATCCTACCCCAGGGCAGTAGTGGCCTATTGGTAAAAGGTGGCTCACTGATCCTAAGGTTGGGGGTTCGAGTCCTACTTTCCACAAGGTTGTCATTGTCCAGTGCACAGTCCAGCTAACTGGGTTATCAAAGGTGGGCCATGTCTCTCACTGTCTCTGGTGAGAGGTTCATGTAAAAGAACCTTTGCTGACTTTTGACAAGAGTAGGCTGCATAGTCGTCAACATGTTTCTGCCCCTTGCTATGGGGTTGTGTCAGGAAGGATGTCCAAAGTAAAAACCTATGCCAAATCAAACGTCTGTCTGTCTGTCTTCCTTTCGGCTTTTTCCCTTTTCTCGGGAGTCGCCACAGCGAATCATCTGATTCGCACGTTTGATTTGGCAGAGGTTTTTACGTCGGATGCCCTTCCTGTCACAACCCTTTTTAGCAAGGGACAGAAACACGCTGACGACTTTGCAGCCTACTCTTTACGAAAGTCAGCAATGGTTCTTATACATGCCTCTCACCATAGACAGTGCGAGACATGGCCCGCCTTTGATAACCCAGTTAGCTGCACTGGGGGGGGGGGGGGGGGCAGTTACAACCCTGTGGAGAGTGGGACTCGAACCCCCAACCTTTGGATCAGCGATCCAGCGCCCTATACCACTAGACCACCACTGCAAACGTGTGAATCATAAATTCGCTGTGGCGACCCCTGACAAAAAAAGGGGAACAGTCGAAAGGAAAAGAAGATTTGTCATTTATCCTATCTCCCAATGGAGTCACTTCAAAGTTGGTTCTAATTTTATTTTATACATACATTATCATCGTTGATTCATTTTCTGTAACCGTTTAATCCTAATTAGGGTCGTGGGGAGGCTAGCACCCATCCCAGCTAACTTCGGGCTAGGGCAGAGTACACCCTGGACAGCTCACCAGACCATCGCAGGGTGGAAACACGCTGACAGCTTTGCAGGCTATTCTTGTCGAAAGTCAGCAATAGTTCTTTTACATGCCTCACACCATAGACAGTGAGAGACATGACCAGCCTTTGATAACCCAGTTAGCTGCACTGGGGGACAGTGACAACCCATCAAGAGTGGGGCTTGAACGCCCAACCTTTGGATCAGTGATCCAGCACCTTTATGACCAAGCCACCACTGTCCTACATTCATTATTATTCCTTAAAATATACTTCATTTTATTTTATTTTATTTCACAGAGTTTGAGATTAAATAATGATTATTATGGTTTTTTGGGTTTTTTTTTTGCAAGTATCAGATCAGAAAGCAGTGTTAAAAATAAATAAATAAATAAATAAAGGAATTTTAATTAAGGGTTACACATTATGCAAGTTATACACGCATTAGCACATACATACATTGTGAGTGCCAAAGGCAGCACAAGAGACCATGAAGCTTTGTAACACAAATCACATCCTTCTTGGATTGTATTATGATTTCTGAACCCTGCATTTAGGGCTTGCATGAACATCCTGCTCTTTTTATGAACATACTTTCTGACTTACGCTTAGCATTGATGAGAAATAAGCCCCCCACCCACCCCCCAGGTAGAGTATGTGCATCTATAAACATGTTAAGGCAGTCTTCAAAATTATTAGTTGTGTATGCTTCCAACAGCCATCTTGCACCATCCACCATCAAACCAGAAGCAAAACTAGGAAGAAAGAAAAAAGTTCTGAAAAGAATAAATTTAACTCTGCTATTTTTTTTATCTTTTACCTTTTATTACTTTGTTATATTTTAATAATGTGATACAAAATCGTATCTGTCTTTATTAATTCCTGTGTGGCTCTAGTCTAACTCAATAATAAACTCCCCCTGGTGGTGACTTTGGAGAATTTGTGTAATGGAGACATGAAGCAATGAGAATGTACTAGTCCTTCTCAAAAAATTAGCATATTGTGATCAAGTTCACTATTTTCTGTAATGTACTGATAAAAATTTAACTTTCTTATATTTTAGATTCATTGCATACCAACTGAAATATTTTGGGTATTTTATTGTTTTAATACTGAGGATTTTGGCATACAGCTCATGAAAACACAAAATTCCTATCTCAAAAAATTAGCATATGATGAAAAGGAACGAGATATTAACCTAATCATCTGAATCAACCAATTAACTCTAAACACCTGCAAAAGATTCCTGAGGCTTTTAAAAACTCCCAGCCTGGTTCATTACTCAAAACTGCAATCATGGGTAAGACTGCCGACCTGACTGCTGTCCAGAAGGCCATCATTGACACCCTCAAGCAAGAGGGTAAGACACAGAAAGAAATCTCTGAGCCAATAGGCTGTTCCCAGAGTGCTGTATCAAGCCACCTCAGTGGGACGTCTGTGGGAAGGAAAAAGTGTGGCAGAAAACGCTGCACAACCAGAAGAGGTGACCGGACCCTGAGGAAGATTGTGGAGAAGGGCCGATTCCAGACCTTGGGGAACCTGTGAAAGCAGTGGACTGGGCTACAGGTGCCGTATTCCCCAGGACAAGCCACTTTTGAACCAGAAACAGCAGCAGAAGCGTCTGACCTGGGCTACCTGGACTGTTGCTCAGTGGTCCAAAGTACTTTTTTTGGATGAAAGCAAATTTGGCATGTCATTCGGAAATCAAGGTGCCAGAGTCTGGAGGAAGACTGGGGAGAAGGAAATGCAAAAATGCCTGAAGTCCAGTGTCAAGTACCCACAGTCAGTGATGGTCTGGGGTGCCATGTCAGCTGCTGGTGTTGGTCCACTGTGTTTTATCAAAGGCAGGGTCAATGCAGCTAGCTCTCAGGAGATTTTGGGGCACTTCATGCTTCCATCTGCTGAAAAGCTTTATGGAGATGAAGATTTCACTTTTCAGCACGAACTGGCACCTGCTCACAGTGCCAAAACCACTGCTAAATGGTTTACTGACCATGGTATTACTGTGCTCAATTGGCCTGCCAACTCTCCTGACCTGAAGCCCATAGAGAATCTGTGGGATATTGTGAAGAGAAAGTTGAGAGACACCAGACCCAACACTGTGGATGAGCTTAAGGCCGCTATCGAAGCATCCTGGGCCTCCATAACACCTCAGCAGTGCCACAGGCTGATTGCCTCCATGACACGCCGCATTGAAGCAGTCATTTCTGCAAAAGGATCCCCAACCAAGTATTGAGTGCATAACTGAACATAATTATTTGAAGGTTGACTTTTTTGTATTAAAAACACTTTTCTTTTTATTGGTCGGATGAAATATGCTAATTTTTCGAGATCGGAATTTTGGGTTTTCATGAGCTGTATGCCAAAATCATCAGTATTAAAATAATAAAAGACCTGAAATATTTCAATTGGTGTGCAATGAATCTAAAATATATGAAAGTTTAATTTTTATCAGTACATTACAGAAAATAATGAACTTTATCACAATATGCTAATTTTTTTAGAAGGACTAGTATGTGTAGGTGTATCTAACTAATAATGCATCTGCTGATATGCATGATATGCAGTTTGGTTGTAGACTTCCATGTTGAAAATCACACTGACTGATCTTTTGCTTTAAAAGTCTCCATGACAGTAAAAGTTGGAATATTTTTTGTGATAAAATTACAAATATTGTTTAATCAATGTTAGAACTTCGGGTAAATATAAAAGTTTTTTCATAATTAAACAGTTGAGGTCGCATAACAATGATACTTAAATATGCAGTGAATAAGCTTATTTAATTTTCAAGTTAAAAAATTCTCAAAAAAAAATTTCAAGTCTCTCTCTCTCTCTCTCTCTCTCTATATATATATATATATATATATATATATATATATATATATATATATATATATATATATATATATATATATATATATATATATGTGTGTGTATATCCCCAGTGCGGCTAACTGGGTTATCAAAGGCGGGCCATGTCTCTCACTGTCTATGGTGAGAGGCATGTAAAAGAACCATTGCTGACTTTTGTAAAGAGTAGGCTGCAAAGTCGTCAGCGTGTTTCTCTCCCTTGCTAAAAAGGGTTGTGACAGGAAGGGCATCCGACGTAAAAACCTCTGCCAAATCAAACGTGAAAATCAGATGATTCGCTGTGGCCGAAAGCCGAAAGGAAGACGACATATATATATATATATATATATATATATATATATATATATATATATATATATATACACACTAACTTATCTCCTTTACTGCTTACCCCATGTAAACATTGTCATTTGTCACGCTATTTTCAGACTAACAACACCAATAAGAAGAAAGACAAAGTGAGGTAGGTCAGATGGCAACAGAGAATTTATTGAATCAGATTGAAAAGATAGAAAAAGTTCAACTGAGAAAGAAATTGAGAAAAAAAAGTTCAGTTGAGAGCATTTTGAGAGATTAAATAGAGTAAAAGGTGAGCTGAACTTAATGTTTAAGTATGAAATTACAGGTTTCCTACTTCACAGGTGGGTATAGTGTCTTTTCACATACTTCATGCAGTCCAGAGTATTAAGTTGTTAAGCAACAATATTTACTTTATTTGGAATGTATGATCATTTTATCCAAAGCTAAGAAATCAATTGGCATACAACAATACTTGCAGTTACAACATGGATATGCACGATGGTATAATAGCACAGCACCCCAGAACCCACAAAAAAATAAAATAAAATAAAATAATAATAATAAAAAAAATAAATAACAGAACACTAATTGCTATAATCTTCATGAGTTGTCTCCAGCTTATTTGTCTGCTTGTGCAATTTAATACCTTGATATTTTGATTTTGCACTCCTCCAGCACTAAGGGTGCACCTTCTGCTTTCAGTTGCTTGCTGTTTTTGTACCAAATCTTCTTTATTTAAATGCACTGATTCCCTGGGTTGCCTTGGTCTTGCTATTAACATATCTACAGAAAGACTTTGGAGTAGTTGTCACATCACCAATTTTTGATTCCAACGATTTGTTTGCTTCCCTGATAGTAATAGCCAAGCTGTTCTGTAAAAATCAGGGCTTTCTACTCATTTAGTTTTTAAAAGAAAAAAAAAAAATACATATTTTACTTCACACAGAATGCTTCCCACGATCTTGCATGCATACTATTATTATAAAATAATTAACATTAAGTAATCTCTTCATAACAAGGTTTAATAGTTAATACTGTCTTCCTGGTAATTATACACTGATCTGATGTGCAATGAACACAGCATGAAGACAGGTTTTACTCGCTGCTCTCCACTATCTCAAGCACATGTCAATGTTTTATATGTAAATCCAGTAGTGCTGGCTGAAGTAGCTGCTGTCCAACAAGCCAAAGCTGAGCTCAGACCAGACATAAACTTCCAAACTTCTCATACTGGAATACATCACAAACTCATCTGGACCCACTGGACTCACTACAGTAAAATGAAATTATGTATAAAATACATAGAGAAAAAAATAAATAAAAATACAGTCATCAAAAAAGAACTTGGATTTGTTTTATTTACATTTTAAAGACCGGTTTAATACAATAAATAATCTGAATAAGCATAATTCACACACACACACACACACACACACACACACACACACACACACACACACACACACACACAGCCAGTGCAGGCTCATATATATTTGTCAGTTTCCCATATTGGATCCACAATTCAATATCTTCTCCTGTTAATATTTTTTTAACTTTCCTCGTTATTTTTCTCTTTACTTTGACCCTAGGGGTCAGTGGTCTAGTGGAATAAGGCGCTGGGTCACTGATCCTAACTTGGCGATTCGAGGTCCCACTCTCCACAAGGTTGTCACTGCCCCCTGTGTGCAGCTAACTGGGTTATCAAAGGCGGGCCATGTCTCTCACTGTCTGTGGTGAGAGGCATGTAAAAGAACCATTGCTGACTTTCGTAAAAGTAGGCTGCAAAAGCTTTCAGCGTGTTTCCGTCCCTTGCTAAAGGGTTGTGTCAGGAAGGGCATCCGGTGTAAAAACCTATACCAAATCAAATGTGCGGATCATTCGCTGTGGCGACCCTTGATAAAGGGAACAAGCCAAAAGGGTCGCGGGGAGGCTGGTGCCTATCCCAGCCAACCCTGGGCGAGGGCAGAGTCCACCCTGGACAGCTCGCCAGGCCATCGCAGGGCGGAAACACGCCGACAGCTTTGCAGCCTACTCTTGTCAAAAGTCAACAATGGTTCTTTTACATGCCTCTCACCATATACAGTGAGAGACAAAGCTGACCTTTGATAACCCAGTTAGCTGCACTGGTGGGCCATATACCACTAGACCACCACTGCCCCTGTGTTTGAACCATTGCTACAGTAAAGATTCTTATTACCTGTAATCTTTGTCCTCACTTTACACTCTGTATCTGAGTCTACGGCCACTTCTGGGTAGTGTAGAGGATCGGTAACTGCCTGGGTTCAATCTCTGGGTAATCCTAACATTACATATATCTTCTCTCTGCATCTTTCTAAGGAATTAAAACCATGCAACGTCCATACTGAAATATTTTTAATGCAACCATCATTTTGAAATTGATTTCAAAGTGCTGTTTAACTCTGTAATAACAGCAGTCAACACAATCCTGACAGCACATAAATATATAACAGACAACATAAATGATCATCAAACAATTTTAAATTAGTACTTTGTATGCAGCTTTATCTTTTCCCTCAGTTCATATACGATATTGTACTTGAACTGAAGTAAGCAGTTGAGTTCAGTTTGAGTTTCACATGTTCTGAAGGGTGAACAGTTACCCCAGTACAGACGCTCCCTGACTTACGTTTTTAATTGGTTCCAGATGGCCAAACGTAAATTGAAAGTAAACTTAAGTTCTTACAGTGACGTATGACGAGTGACGTATGATGCTCATACTGTAGTATACATCCATAAATACCATTACGTCTCATAAAACACCCCTAAATCAATTATTATAAACATAACATTGTAAAATAATATCAAATATATCAAATAATATCAACATTAATTTCAAATAAGTCACTTATTTATACCAAGTCACTTTACATGAAGCTTAAAACAGCCAATCAACGCTTACAGTGGTATGAAAAAGTATCTGAACCTTTTGGAATTTATCACATTTCTGCATAAAATCACCATCAAATGTGATCTGATCTTTGTCAAAATCACACAGATGAAAAAACAGTGTCTGCTTTAACTAAAATCACCCAAACATTTATAGGTTTTCATATTTTAATGAGGATAGCATGCAAACAATGACAGAAAGTGGAGGAATAAGTAACTGAATCATCACATTTAATATTTTGTCCCCCCCCCCCCCCCCCCCCCCCCTTGGCAGCAATAACTTCAACCAGACGCTTCCTATAGCTGCAGATCAGTCTGGCACATCGATCAGGACTAATCTTGGCCCATTCTTCTTTACAAAACTGCTGTAGTTCAGTCAGATTACTGGGATGTCTGGCATGAATCACTGTCTTGAGGTCATGCCACAGCATATAAATGGGGTTCAAATTTGGACTTTGACTTGGCCACTGCAGAACGTGTATTTTGTTCTTCTGAAACCATTCTGAAGTTGATTTACTTCTGTATTTTGGATCATTGTCTTGTTGCAGCATCCAGCCTCTTTTTAGACTGTCAGACAACTGTCTGACAGACGGCCTCAGGTTTTCCTGCAAAACATCCTGATAAACATCCTGATAAATTTTTCCATTAATGATTGCAAGTTGTCCAGGCCTCGAGGCAGCAAAACAGCCCCAAACCATGATGCACCCTCTACCATGCTTCACAGTGGGGATGAGGTGTTGATGTTGGTGAGCTGTTCCATTTTTCCACCACACATGATGTTGTGTGTTCCTCCCAAACAATTCAACTTTGGTTTCATCAGTCCATAAAATATTTTGCCAAACCTCTGAATCTAGGTATTTCAAAACCTCCACCTTCTTTATCTCTGCTCCCTTTAACCTTACCATACCTCTTGGGTCCTTCTCATTCACACCCATGTATTCTGACTTACTGCCGCTAACCTTCATTCCTCTCCTTTCCAGAGCATACCTCCACCTCTCTAGATTTTCTTCCACTTGTTCTCTGCTCTCACTACAGATCACAATGTCATCTGCAAACATCATAGTCCCATGGACATTCTTGCCTAACCTTGTCTGTCAGCCTGTCCATCACCATAGCAAACAAGAAGAGGCTCAGAGCTGACCCTTGATGCAGTCCCACCTCCACCTTGAACTCTTCTGTCACGCCGACAGCACATCTCACCACTGTCTTACACCTCTCATACATGTCCTGCACCATTCTAACCTACTTCTCTGCCACTCCAGACCTCCTCATGCAATACCATAGTTCTTCTCTTGGCACCCTGTCATATGTTTTCTCCAGATCCACAAATGCACAATGCAGCTCCTTCTGACATTCTCTGTACTTCTCTATTAACATCCTCAAAGCAAACACTGCATCTGTGGTGCTCTTCCTTTGCATGAAACCAAACTGTTCACAAATGCTGACCTGTAGTTGCCACAACTCTGCACGTCTCCCTTGTTCTTAAAAATGGGCACCAGTACACGTCTCCTCCATTCCTCCGGCATCTGCTCACTCTCTAAGTTAAGTCTCCTGGCCTGGGCATTTCTGTGTGGAGTTTGCATATTCTCCCTGTGCTTGCGTGGGTTTCCTCCGGGTGCTCTGTTTTCCTCCCACAACCCAAAGACATGCACAGTAGGTTAATTGCCCGTAGGTTTGCATTGTGCAGAAGGCAATGGCAAACCACTGCACTAATACTGACTAAAAATCTCCATGAAGATGATAATCAGGGCGTTATCCTTCATGGCGGGTCGCTAATGGTCGTCCTACGACTCAGGCACTAGATAGATAGATAGATAGATAGATAGATAGATAGCGAGATAGATAGATAGATAGATAGATAGATAGATAGATAGATAGATAGATAGATAGATAGATAGATAGATAGATAGATAGATAGATAGATAGATAAAAGAATAATAGAAATCCAACAGACCCAACTGTCATGACATGTGTTTAGTTGATACTGTGTAATTGAATCACGAATTGAAAGGGGCACGTTTAAAATGATAGCAGTGTGGAGTTTGATTAATGAGGTCATTCATTCTTTGAAAAACAATTGCCAGTTATTGCCCTTATTTAAGGAAGGAGTTGTAATGCTGGATATAGTGAATTTCTATCTGAAATTCTGAGTAAAATGGGTCGGTCCAGACTTTGTTATTAAAAACAGCATACCTTGATTAAAAATGTGTGTGTGTGTGTGTGTGTGTGTGTGTGTGTGTGTGTGTGTGTGTGTGTTTGTCTGTGTGTGTGTGTGTGTGTGTGTGTGTGTGTGTGTGTGTGTGTGTGTGTGTGTGTGTGTAGTTAGCATGTCTGCCTTACAGCAAAAAGGTGCTAAGGTGCTCGGTCAAAGACTCTTATTGTGTCTAGTGTCTAGTGTTATGATGCTGGGGTGGGGGGTGGGGGGGATAACCATGGGGAACATGCTTTTCTGGAATTTTGTAAGAGAATTAAGTGTAATTGCACTTACACACAATGCAACTGTGAGAGAGGGGCACAAGCCAGTGTCTCTCCCTCACACCGGTCCCAAGCCCGGATAAATGCTGAGGGTTGCGTCAGAAAGGGCATCCGGCATAAAACAAATATCAAATAAAATATGTGAGTCACAATAAAGAATGTCATACCTGATCGGCCGAGGCACGGGTTAACAACGATCGCCATCAGTGCTGTTAACCAACAGGGTGCTGGTGGAAATTTGACTACTGTTGGTCGAAGACATCGAAGAAGGAGAGGCAGGAGGCATGTCCGTAGGCAGAGAGAAAAGAGGAAAGACATGAGTCTAGGACTGACAGTAGGGACTTTGAATGTTGGAACAATGACAGGAAAAGGTAGTGAGCTGGCTGACATGATGTAGAAGAGGAAGGTGGATATACTGTGTGTTCAGGAGACCAGGTGGAAAAGCAGCAAGGCTAGAAGCTTAGGAGCAGGGTTTAAGCTGCTTTTTTAATAGTGTGGATGGGAAGAGAAATGGAGTAGGAGTAATGTTGAAGGAGGAGTTTTTCAGGAATGTTCTAGAAGTGAAAAGAGTGTCAGACAGACTGATGAGTCTCAAGTTAGAAACTGAAGGCGTGATGTTCAATGTTGTTAGTGCTTATGTCCCACAGGCAGGATGTGAGCTCGAAGAGAAGGAGCGATTCTGGAGTGAGTTAGATAAAGTGATGCAGAATACCCCCAGAAGTGAAAGAGTGGTCATTGGTGCAGACTTCAATGGACATGTTGGTGCAGGAAACAGAGGGGACAAGGAAGTGATGGGCAGATTTGGTATCCAGGACAGGAACGCAGAAGGACAGATGTTGGTAGATTTTGCAAAAAGGATGGAAATGGCTGTAGTGAATACTTTCTTCCAGAAGAGAAGGAGCATAGGGTGACTTATAAAAGTGGAGGTAGGGGCACACAGGTAGACTACATCTTGTGGTGTGCAGGATGATGCTGATAGTGAAGAAGGTGAAGAAGGCAAAGGCAGAGCAGAAGACAAAGTGGTGGAAGCTGAAAAAGGAAGAGTATCATGTTGTCTTCAAGGAGGAGTTGAAACAGGCTTTGGGTGGTCAGGAAGTGCTTCCAGATGACTGGACAACTCCAGCTAATGTGATCATGGAGACAGGTAGGAGAGTACTTGGTGTGTCATCTGGAAGGAGAGCACATAAGGAGTCTTGGTGGTGGAACGAGGAAGTGCAGGAGTGTGTACAAAGGAATAGGTTAGCTAAGAAGTGGGACATAGAGAGGATTGAAGAGAGAAAACAGGAGTACAGGGAGACACAGCGTAAGGCAAAGGTAGCAGTGTCAAAGGCCAAACAGAGGGCATATGATGACTTGTATGCTCGGTTGGAAAGTAAAGAGGGAGAAAATTATTTATACAGGTTGGCACAGCAGAGAAATAGAGATGGGAAGGACGTGCAGCAAGTTAGAGTGATTAAGGACAGAGAGGGAAATGTATTGACTAATGACAGAAATGTGCTGGGAAAATGGAATGAGTACTTTGAAGACCTGACGAATGAAGAAAAATTAGAGAGAAAAAAGAGTAGAAGAGGTGACTGTTGAGGACCAGGAAGTAGCAAAGATCAGTAAGGGTGTAGTGAGGAGGGCATTGAAGAGAATGAAGAATGGAAAGGCAGTTGGTCCTGATGACATTCCGGTAGAGGTATGGAAGTGTCTAGGAGAGGTAGCTGTCGATTTCCTGACAAGAACCTTCAACAAGATTTTAGAGAGTGAGAGGATTCCAGAGGAATGGAGGAGAAGTGTGCTGGTGCCCATTTTTAAGAACAAGAGAGATGTGCAGAGTTGTGGCAACTACAGAGGGATAATGATGATCAGCCATACGATGAAGTTATGGGAAAGAATAGTGGAAGCTTGACTAAGGGCAGGGGTCAGCATTTGTCAACAACAGTTTGGTTTCATGCAAAGAAAAAGCACCACAGATGCAGTATTTGCCCTGAGGATGTTAATAGATAAGTACAGAGAAGGTCAGAGGGAGCTGCATTGTGCCTTTGTGAATCTGGAGAAAGCATATGACAGTGTGCCGAGAGAGGAACTGTAGTATTGGGGAAGTCTGGAGGAAGTGAGGAAGTCTGGAGTGGCAGAGAAGTATGTTAGAGTGGTGCAGGACATGTATAATAGATTTAAGACAGTGGAGAGGTGTGCTGTAGGTGTGACAGAAGAGTTCAAGGTGGAGGTGGGACTGCATCAAGGGTCAGCTCTGAGCCCCTTCTTGTTTGCTATGGTGATGGACAGGCTGACAGATGAGGTTAGACAAGATTCCCCATGCATTATGATGTTTGCAGATGACATTGTAATCTGCGGTGAGAGCAGAGAACAAGTGCAGGAAAATCTCGAGAGGTGGAGGTATGCTCTGGAAAGGAGGGGAATGAAGGTTAGCCTCAGTAAGACAGAATACTAGTACATGTGTATGAATGACAAGGACCCAAGAAGAACGGTGAGATTACAGGGAGCAGAGATAAGGATGGTGGAGGATTTTAAGTACTTAGGCTCAACAATCCAGAGCAATGGAGAGTGTGGAAAAGAGGTGAAGAAGTGTGTGCAGGCTGGTTGGAATGCTTGGAGAAAATTGTCCGGTGTGATGTGTGATCGGAAGGTATCGGCAAGAATGAAAGGAAAAGTGTTCAAGACGGTGTTGAGGCCAGCAATGTTGTATGGTTTAGAAACAGTGGCCTGGGGAAAAGACAGGAGGCAGAGCTGGAGGTAGCAGAGATGAAAATGTTGAGACTCTCTTTGTGAGTAACAAGGATGGATATATCAGGAATGAGCACATCAGAGGGACAGCACATGTCAGATGTTTTGGAGACAAATTCAGAGAGGCTAGATTGAGATGGTTTGGACATGTACAGAGGAGGGATAGTGAGTATATTGGTAGTAGGATGCTGAGGTTGGACGTACCAGGCAGAAGGCCTAGAGGAAGACCAAAGAGACGATTCATGGACGTAGTGAAGGAGGACATGAAGGCAGTTGGTGTAAGAGAAGAAGATGCAGAGGATAGGGTGAGATGGAGGCAGGTGATTCGCTGTGGCGACCCCTGAAGGGAACAGCCGAAAGGAAAAGTCGAAGAAGAAGCACTTACACCTCACTAGTTGGCAGTGGTGCTCTCATTACCGCGCTATGGTGTAGCGATTTTTCACATGAGGAAATGATATGAAGTGCAGTCAACACCACTCAAGAAACAACACGGTCAATTTTCTGACAGGAACAAAGAGAAAGGTGGAGAGAGAGAGACGGAGATATTAAGACATAAATGTGAGGCGCTCCACCAAATGTAGGCACTTGTTACACAGACCACTTTTGAGATAAAGGCCAAAAAAGTAAAAATGGTCCATTTTTATTGAAATTCGGATTTTTGCATAAAATATTAAAAAGTGTATTCAACTATAACTTGCTCACGTGAAATCGACTAACACTCAGTAAACATGTTTTTTTTTTCCTTTTCCGACTAGTACCCTCATTGTCTGTCTTCCTTTCGGCTTTTTCCCCTTTTACTTGGGAGTCGCCAAAGCGAATCATCTGATTCGCACAGAGGTTTTTTACATCAGATGCCCTTCCTGTCACAACCCTTTTTAGCAAGGGACAGAAACACGCTGACGGCTTTGCAGCCTACTCTTTATGAAAGTCAGTAATGGTTCTTTTACATGCCTCTCACCATAGACAGTGAGAGACATGGCCCGCCTTTGATAACCCAGTTAGCTGCACTGGGGGGACAGTGACAACCTTGTGGAGAGGGGGTCTCTAAACCCCCAACCTTTGGATCAGCGACCCAGCACCCTATACCACTAGACCACCATTGCCCATGATGAGTACCCTCATAAAACTAGATAAAAATAGTAGCAAACTTGCTCGTTTTCATTGCAATTATTCACCAAGTGCGATACAAGACACATTATAATCCATACACCAGAAGAACGGCCATGAAGTAGTCTCTCCATTTTGGATACTGTTTTGATATTAAAATGCAGTTTCAGTGAATACAATAAAGGTTATGAAGATGATATGCTCGTAAACAATACAGGCTAGTTGTTAAGGAAGATCTGAAACGAGCACACTGATCGGTCAGATCGGGCTTGCACATGCGCAGTGCCCGTCACACGTTAACTTCCGGTTTACTTCCTGCCTCTGGTTTTAGTGTATGCGGAATTTATCTCCGACTTTCTCTTCAATAACAGTCATTTAGTTTATTAATGAGATTGTGAATACATATATTTTTTGGAAAAGGAGAGTGAAATGTCATCTGTGATGTCTAGCAGCATTAGTATAGATGTTAAATTCGACCCCGAGAATTCGGCTTTGAAGATGCCGGAATGCTTGGCGTTCTTGAAGATTATTTTGCTGGTGAGTATTTTTCTCTGCATGCAAAATTTGATTATGGAATTATTTTGATTATTTGATTTGTGTGTAATCTTGTCTGGACTGGATATGATGGATCGTGGGTTGTTTAGTTTTCTACGAAAATTGGTCAAGACCTGAAAAATACTTAAATGTTTCATTCCTTTTACGTATGAACAAACTGATGATGATGATGATGATGATGATGCCGATGCCAACTGTGTTGATGAAGATTTTGATTTTGATATTGATAAAGAAGAGGCATCTGTTAATAAAAGTGTGCATGAGTTGTGTTGGTGGTGAGGATGTTCTCCTTTCTGCTGAGCAGAATATAGATTAAGATGATAAATATTGAGGGCAGTGTTGATGAAGCCAGCTGTTGAGCAGAGTTTATGATGCCAGCTGTGTTGATGAAGATTTTGATGTTGATGAAGAAGAGGCACCTGTTAATAGAAGTGTGCATGTGTCAGTTTTGTGGTGTTTGGGTGATATGTGATCATTTCTGCTGAGCAGGATATATAGTAGATGAAGATGATAATGCTGAGGACAGAGTTGATGAAGCTTACTTTTATAAAAAGATCAGAGAGTTTTGTTATCTAGTTATCTAGTTTTCTTAATTTCAGTGTGAGTGTTTGAACCTGATAGTGTTTTTTTTTTTTTGTTTTGTTTTTTTTAAAATTTTCAATCAGTATCATTTGAAGACATTAGAACCTTTATATAATGGTAGAAAATATACATACTGATCTTATTGGAATAAACAGAAATGGAAAAAAAAATAGTCGTTTTTGGGGGGTTACCACGGTGACTGATGGGTTAAAAAAGGGCCTGTCAGATTAAAATGAGGATGCTTTCTCTTATCATCTCTTCATAAAACTTTTCCTAGATATGTTTTCTAAAAGATTATATGGCTGAGGTACATAAAAATGTTTGGTTGCTAAGGACTAATGATTTTAGAAGAAGGGCAATCTTTGTGCTCATTTTTCTCTAAAATGTCTTTTGAAATTTTTAGTTGAATGCTGACAAGAAATGACATAGCGCGGTCAGCTTTCAAGGTATTAACAAACTTTTTGCTGCATTTTGCAGCTTTGGGCTTCCTCTATCTGACTGTGTAAAAAACTAATTTTTCATTTTTGGACACAAGAGCCTACTTTCGTTACTTATTTCTCTCACAAATAAGTTGAATGGGTTTAAATAAGGATGCTTTTTTTTTTTTATTTCAGGCACATTGGTGCACTTTAAATATTTTCTAATACAGATAAAAAAAACAATGTTAATGAAGTTTTTCTTTATTGTAAGTTGAACTACATTTCTTCTTTTTTTTAATGTTAATAAAGATACCCTGTTATGCAGATGTGTACTACTAACAATTTTATAGACAAGTAATACTCTATAGTCGCTCGTGGAGTGGTGTGTGTGTGTGTGTGGGGGGTTTCCTTCCTATGGGGGGGGGGGGTGCGCCACAGAAAATAATTGAGAAGCACTGGTCGAGTTGCATGCACTGCTTATGCTTGCATAGGTTTTCTCTAGGTACACTGGTTTCCTCCTACAGTCCAAAGGCATGCAGATTCGGCTAACTCTTCCAAATTGCCGCTAGGTATGGTTGTGCAAGAGTTGGCCATGTGATGGTCTGGCCAGCTCTTTAAGCTGTTCCCTCTCTTTGCTAGTGTTGGCTAAGATGATATTGTGACACTGGAAGGATTAAATTATTTGACAATTGTGGGAGTGAGTGAATTCATCAATATTTTGGGAAATGTATACATATCAAACAAGTAAAATTATTTCTCATTATTCTCACAGTCACACGGGAGAATACAAAGGGTAAGCAACATATTTACGTTAAAAAATTTTGTATTATGATTTACAAATCATTGATAAAATGCATGTTGTTCTATTTGAATGTATTTTGTCTTATCTGGTGCTGTAGAATTTTAAGCTGTTGCTTGAAGTAACGATATAAACTCTGTTGTCACACACTGGCACATTCTGTGAAAGTATTTATGGATAGGTAATGGAAGGACAACAGTGGTTGAGAAAGGAAGTTGTTAACTAGGCCATAAAAAATGTAAATAGCAAGGCACAAGTTTTATAATGGAGTAGAGGCACACTTTGCTTTGGATGGATGGTCAAGACTAGGTGGGAATAAAGAAGAATGATGGCAAAGGAGAGAACCACTCTCTGCAAAGGTGTTATTGAAGAGGCATTGCAGTCTGTTATTAACACCTTGAAAACTGGCAAACTTGATCCTCCCTAGACACTATCCAGTAATTACCTGACAGACCACAAGAAAACTACTCCCTACCAGACAACACTGCCACTGCAACACACAATTACAACTCTTTTCCTTTGACCTTGAAAACTTTGATAATATAAAGTCAAATTATCTATGGTGCATGTTTGGATAAAATCAAGAGACGTGGTTTGAGTATGCTACTGGTCAACTATCTTATTCATTTTGGTTCTCAATAGTATCAATTATATAACATTGTGTGGACTCTGAGCAAATTACCCCTCAGAGACTTAGTAAACCTTTTCTTTGAAGTTCTAATCTAAAGTATGAAATGGAAAATGACTCCAAGTAATTTAAAGGGTTTCTGTTGTAAATTTGTATTCCTACATGAGTGGTTATGCCAGGCAACATCAGCCATTGCTTCTTGTCAAATACATGTGAGTACTGCCTCATTACTCTTACTATAGGCATGCACAGTGACGTGTTGCCTTCTTCATTTGCTGTTCTATCCATCTTAAAGGCGGAAATTCATTGTTTTGTCTTACCTGCTGGGTTGCATGTAAAAGACACCATTTTAGGATAACACAAACAAGTGCCCACCCTCACACCGGTCCCAAGCCCGGATAAATGCAGAGGGTTGTGACAGGAAGGGCATCTGGTGTAAAACTTTTGCCAGAATACAAAATGCAAACCGTAAAGACAAATTTCATTTTCATTACATGTGGTATTGCATGAGGAAGTCTGGAGTGGCAGAGAAGTATGTTAGAGTGGCGCAGGACATGTATGAGATATGTAAAGACAGTGGTGAGGTGTGCTGTCGGTGTGACAGAAGAATTCAAGGTGGAGGTGGGACTGCATCAAGGGTCAGCTCTGAGACCCTTCTTGTTTGCTATGGTGATGGACAGGCTGACAGATGAGGTTAGACAAGAATCTCCATGGACTATGATGTTTGCAGATGACATTGTAAACTGTAGTGGTTTCGAAACAGCAGCCCGGGGGAAAAGACAGGAGGCTGAGCTGGAGGTAGCAGAGATGAAAATGTTGAGGTTCTCTTTGGGAGTAATGAGGATGGATAGGATCAGGAATGAGTACATCAGAGGGACAGTACATGTTAGAGGTTTTGGAGACAAAGTCAGAGAGGCTTAAATCTTCTTAAATCAGAGAGGATCCATAAATCTTTTCTTTGGTCTTCCTCTAGACCTCCTGCCTGTGGTGAAGGAGGACATGAAGGTAGTTGGAGTAAGAGTAGAAGATACAGAGGATCGGGTGAGATGGAGGCAGATGATTTGCTGTGGCGACCCCTGAAGGAAATAGCCGAAAGGAAAAGAAGATCTTTAGATCAAAAGGTGCCTCCTGTTGATTCAATATTGCCCCCATTTCACTCATTTCACTGGAATGCAATGAACGTGGCAGAAAGGCGTGGAATGCAGTTTAAGGAGGAGCTTCGGCATTTTTACACGGAAAATGGGTCAAAATACTATGGAAAATTGTACATTCAGAACACTTTCAGAATGTTCACGGCATGTACGGAACAGACATCCTGAACTGCTTGCCAGACCATCAAAGTGCCAACATGAACATGACCATTTAGACTTGCCCTCAGACCTCACATCTAGGGGCAATTTGAAACAGCTATTTACCCTAAAATGCATGTATTTTTGCTTTTTCTTCTTTTCCTTTCGGTTGTTCCCTTCAGGGGTCCCCACAGCGAATCATCTGCCTCCATCTTACCCTAGCGTCTGCATCTTCTTCTTTTACTCTAACTACCTTCATGTCTTCCTTCACCACATCCATAAATCTTCTCTTAGGTCTTCTGACGCTTCTTCACCTCTTTTTCCACACTCTTCATTGCTCTGGATTGTTGAGCCTAAGTACTTAAAATCCTCCACCCTCTTTATCTCTGCTCCCTGTAACCTCACTGTTCCTTTTGGGTCATTCTCGTTCACACACATGCATTCTGTTTTACTGAGTCTAA
This sequence comes from Plotosus lineatus, assembly GCA_024760905.1. Classification (NCBI taxonomy): domain Eukaryota; kingdom Metazoa; phylum Chordata; class Actinopteri; order Siluriformes; family Plotosidae; genus Plotosus; species Plotosus lineatus. The sequence goes on along the minus strand of CM045729.1, from coordinate 28,232,130 downwards.
CCTTCATTCCTCTTCTTTCCAAGTCATACCTCCACCTCTCTAGATTTTCTTGCACTTGTTCTCTGCTCTCACTACAGATCACAATGTCAGCTGCAAACATCATAGTAAAGTGCATGTATTTGTGCTATGGGGGAAAAAAAAGAAAAGAAAAGGCTACACAGAGGAAGCACACACATGCACAGGACTCAAACCAAGAGTTTTCATCTTTTCTTTCTCCTGTTAAAACATCTAATTGTGTCCATGTTCCTGATGGCTTAAGGTTATCCTGAATCATTCTGAGGTAGTCTTTCATCTTCAGTATACCATCCTCATTCTGAAATGCACCAGTTCTAGCGCCAATAAAACAGCTCCAGAAAATGATTTGACCACCATAATTAACACTTGGTACAGTGTTTTTCGGGATAAATGCCTCACATTTACTTCTCAAAACATACTTCTGGTCATAGGATAAACCTTTCCCCAGAGGCCTTCTTTCTTTGTCCATGTGGTCAGCTGAAACCTTTATTCAAGATTCTCCATGCTGAGTTTGGAACACTGGCTTCTTTCTTAGATGGTATCCTTTCAGTTCATATATTTTATGAGATATAAAACTCACTTAACTGTCGACCAGGACACTGATATTCCAGAATCTTCCAATTAATGTCAGGCTTGTGCTGCCCCAGTAGTTTGTAGTTGTTACAGTTTTTAGAACTAATAATCTTGGAATTTACAGATGTTTATAAATCAAATCACTATAAACCATATCTTCCTGGCTTGTGTAACTCTAAAATCCTTCTTGTCACTTCTCCATTCAGCTTCTTTTACTTTCCCATTTGCAATTATTTCCAACAAACATTCTGTATATTGGTACTGAGAAGCAACCAGCTGTCGTCAATCATGATCACTAACAAGAAGTCAAAGGCTTTGACAAGTTAAAGTTCCCCGTTCGCTTGTGAATATCCAATGTGTTTTATCTTCTATTATCAGTTTATTTGGAATATATATAAAAGGTTCCTGATGAAACCACAACAGCTTACATGCTTACTGTCTCTTCTTCACCTGTTTTACATCTTGCTTTTACTTCTGTATCTGTTTACAATAACAAGAACAATAACAAGACTTCGTGACTAGAGGAACAATCTCACATATGTGAGATAATTTGGAGCACAGCACCGACTCACAGAAAGTGTAAACATCTGAGATCAGGGGTTAAAAAAGACAAAAGACTGGGTAGTATTTCAAAAGAAATAAAGAAGTTTGAGATGTTTAATAATATCATAATTCCTGGTGCAGGGATCATTAACACTTGCACACAGGAGTACTAATGGCTTCAGAAAAAAACATTGTGACCGATTACATTCTATTTATAAGACATACCACTGTATTTCATCTTTATTTAATATACATTTAAACTGAATGGGAAACTTTAAGTCATATTTTGGAACTTTAAGCAACACTAAAACTCATAATACAACTAGCTATATGTACAGTTTTGAGCATGTATACTGTACACATATTTGCTATTATTATTATTATTATTATTATTATTATTATTATTATTTCAGAAACGTAAATAAATCAAGCAATTTCATTAAAGTTCTCGTTTTATTTATTTATTTTATTCATTTATTTCAGATGCACATGTCATAAAGGAATCATGATTATATGCATATCACACATACACCAACTTGTGCATGCAGTTCACACATATTTTGGCTCATGCAGTGTTAATTTGTCCTTCACCCCTTGTAGGCTGCCTAAAGCTAGGGCCAGTGAAGGTCTCGTTTGCATAGGAGCTGACAGGATCTCAAATGGGGCTGATCCATCAGATGCGTCTCAAGTGAAGTGAAGGTCTTTTTCCTTTATGACGAGACCTCAGACTTATTTGTTGATTCTTGGGCCCCAAGATCATTCATTTAGACTGTCAGGACAAACGGAGAGAGTAATCAAGAAACTTGAGAAAAGCCCTTGACTACAAATCTCCTTCCCTGCCTTTGCCATTTTCTCCACGAGCTCCATAACAAATGATGGCACCTCCATTTAATTACTTTGAGATTGTTTATTTATTTACATGTAATGGATGATTCTACATTGACCAAGCTGTGACTAAACACAGAGCCACTCATGGAATGTGAACTGGGCCTCCACAGGCCCTTTTTTCTTGGTTTCTTTATTTTTGTCTGACCATCAAAGCTGAAAAAAAAAAACAAAACAAAACAAAAAAAAAACTGGGGAAAAAACAGGAAATAAATAAACAGAATTGTTTGTTTATTTCAGCTTTTCTCACTATCGTTTAAAGAAATCTGATGGGATGGTTATTTTGAAAGTGGTGTGCTGCACAGTCATGGGATGCCTTGACACAGCCAGATGTGCGCGCACACACACACACACACACACACACACACACACACACACACACACACACACACACACACACACACACACACACATATATAGCACAGAGGTTTAACTTCAGTCACTGTATGTTTCCAAAGCCCCACTTCCCTTTGCACTTGCAAAAATGAAGCTACTGCATATAATGCTGTCTTGGGACAATGAACAATTACATAAAGGTGTGTTGCTTTAGATGTAGAAAGACTGAAGGAAGCCATGTGACAGAACCAACAAAATGGCTCCGATGTGACTGTTGGAAAACTTGCTTGAAGTCATGTGCAAAACTACTCAGTGCCTTAAAAACCTCTGAAATCAAAACCACTCTCACTCACTCACTACTTATCAACCTATCTCAACCAATGCTGAGTGAAGGAAAGGTACACCATGAACAGCTTGCTAGATCATCACAGGGCTAACATGCATGCACCTTTACACTCACATTCACATTTAGGGACACCTGGAAAAGTCAAATACACAAAGGAATGCACGCAAGTACCAAGAGAACATACAGGCTCGTTCGTGGTGAACATGGTTTTGACTTCTCAGACCATCGTCTCTTTGAAAAAAAGTGTTTATTTTTTATGTATGAAGTTGCAGTTATCTGACAGGCTCTTTTCAAAGTTGTTTTATCAACTTGTGGTTTTCTGTGCTAGAAAAACACAGTGCTTTTTCAGATGCAGGGAAAATCCAATCCCATATACTGGCTCTCATTAATCTCACTACTTAAACTTTTCTCCCTATTTAGCTAGCTTGGTAACCTAGTGAAGTTTGTTCACTCTGACTTCCTCTTTGAAAAGATAGCTGAAAAGAACACACAGAATCAATTCACCACTCACAACCCTTTTTTTTAAACTATGTTCTTCTTCTTCTTCTTCTTCTTCTTCTTCTTCTTCTTCTTCTTTTCCTTTCGGCTGTTCCCTTCAGGGGTCGCTACAGCGAAACATCTGCCTCCATCTCACCCTATCCTCTGCATCTTCTTCTCTTACACCAACTACCTTCATGTCCTCCTTCACCACATCCATGAATCGTCTCTTTGGTCTTCCTTTAGACCTTCTGCCTGGTAGTTCCAACCTCAGCATCCTACTACCAATATACTCACTATCCCTCCTCTGTCCATGTCCAAACTATCTCAATCTTGCCTCTCTGACTTTGTCTCCAAAACGTCTTACATGTGCTGTCCCTCTGATGTGCTCATTCCTGACCTATCCATACTCATTACTCCCAAAGAGAACCTCAACATTTTCATCTTCGCTACCTCCAGCTCTGCCTCCTGTCTTTTCCCTAGGGCCGCTGTTTCTAAACCATACAACATCACTGACCTCATCACCGTCTTGTACACTTTTCCTTTCATTCCTGCCGATACCTTCCTATCACACACCACACCGGATACTTTTCTCCAACCATTCTAACCTGCCTGCATACGTTTTTTTCACCTCTCCATTGCGCTGGATTGTTGAGCCTAGGTACTTAAAATCCTCCACCTTTCTTATCACTGCTCCCTGTAACATCACCGTTCCTCTTGGGTCATTCTCGTTCACACACATGCATTCTGTTTTACTGAGTCTAACCTTCATTCCTCTTCTTTCCAAGTCATACCTCCACCTCTCTAGATTTTCTTGCACTTGTTCTCTGCTCTCACTACAGATCACAATGTCATTCATACACATGTATTCTGTCTTACTGAGGTTAACCTTCATTCCCCTCCTTTCCAGGGCATACCTCCACTTCTCTAGATTTTCCTGCACTTGTTCTCTGCTCTCACTGCAGATCACAATGTCATCTGCAAACATCATAGTCCATGGGAAATCTTGTTTAACCTCGTCTGTCAGCCTGTCAGCCTTGAACTCTTCTGTCACACCTACAGCACACCTCACCACTGCCTTCCATCTCTCATACATGTGCTGCACCACTCTAACATACTTCTCTGTCACTCCAGACCTCCTCATGCAATACCACAGTTCCTCTCTTGGCACCCTGTCATATGCTTTGTCCAGATCCACAAAGGCACAATGCAGCTCCCTCTGACCTTCTCTGTACTTCTTTATTAACATCCTCAAGGCAAACACTGCATCTGTGGTGCTCTTTCTTGGCTTGAAACCAAACTGTTGTTCACAAATGCTGACCTCTGCCCTTAGTCTTGCTTCTACTATTCTTTCCCATAACTTCATCGTATGGCTCATCAACTTTATTCCTCTGTAGTTGCCACAACTCTGCATGTCTCCCTTGTTCTTAAAAATGGGCACAAGCACACTTCTCCTCTATTCCTCTGGAATCCTCTCACTATCTAAGACCTTGTTGAATGTTCTTGTCAGAAAATCTACTGCTACCTCTCCTAGACACTTCCATACCTCCACAGGTATGGCATCAGGACCAACTGCCTTTCCATTCTTCATCCTCTTCAATGCCCTCCTCATGTCACCTTTACTAATCTTTGCTATTTCCTGGTCCTCAACAGTCACCTCTTCTACACTTTCTTCTCTCTCATTTTGCTCATTCATCAGCTCTTGAAAGTACTCTTTCCATCTTCCCAGCACACTTCTGTCATCAGTCAATACATTTCCCACTATGTCCTTAATCACTCTAACTTGCTGCACATCCTTCCCATCTTTATTTCTCTGCTGTGCCAACTGGTATAAATCATTTTCTCCCTCTTTACTTACCAACCCGCAACACTCTCACCCACTACTACTTTGCAGTCACTGACTTCCTTCAAATTACATCGCCTACACAAGATGTAGTCTCCCTGTGTGTTCCTACCTCTGCTTTCATAAGTCACCCTATGCTTCTGTCTCTTTTGGAAGAAAGTATTTACCACAGCCATTTCCATCCTTTTTGCAAAATCTACCAACATTTGTCCTTCTGCGTTCCTGTCCTGGATACCAAACCTGCCCATCACTTCCTTGTCCCCTCTGTTTACTGCACCAACATGTCCATTGAAGTCTGCCCCAATGCCCACTCTTTCACCTCTGGATCACCTCTGCATCACTTCACCTAACTTACTCCAGAATCTCTCCTTCTCTTCTAGCTCACATCCTGCCTGTGGGGCATAAGCACTAACAACATTGAACATCACACCTTCAATTTCTAACCTGAGACTCATCACTCTGTCTGACACTCTTTTCGCTTCTAGAACATTCCGGACAAACTCCTCCTTCAAGATGACTCCTACTTCATTTCTCTTCCCATCCACACCATGAAAAAACAGCTTAAACCCTGCTCCTAAGCTTTAGCCTTGCTACCTTTCCACCTGGTCTCCTGAACACACATTATGTCCAACATCCTCCTCTGCATCATGTCAGCCAGCTCTCTACCTTTTCCTGTCATAGTTCAAAACATTAAAAGTCCCTACTTTCAGTCCTAGGCTCATGCCTTTCCTCTTCTCTCTCTGCCTACGGACACGCCTCCTGCCTCTCTTTTTCGACCCCTCCTTCTTTGACCAACAGTAGTCCAATTTCCACCAGCATCCTGTTGGTTAACAGCACTGATGGCAGTCATTGTTAACCCGAGCCTCGACCAATCTGGTATGAAATTCTTTGTTGTGACTCGCATATTTTATTTGGCATTTGTTTTACGCCAGATCCCCTTCCTGACGCAACCCTCTGCATTAATCTGGGCTTGGGACCGGCGTGAGGGAGAGACACTGGCTTGTGCCCCTCCCTCACGGCTGCATTTAGTGCTTGTTAGTGCTTTTAGAATGGCTCTGTTCACAGTGCCAGGGGTGCAACAATTGCAGCAAAAATTACATATATGGAGAGAGATAAAAGTAGAATTACATTAATCCATTCACCCCTATTACTCAGGTCTGTATTATATTTTATCCACATTTTTGCACTTCATGTTTAATTTTCATCTTTTTTTTTTTTTTTTTTTTTTTTTAAGCTGCGCTTTTCATAGTGGCGCTCCCAAATTGAGCACAAAAGTCATGAAATATGGCGTGGATGGTTGTCCTGTGTGCTGTCTGGTGTCTCAACAAGAAACACAATCAGGATCCCATGACACTGAGTTTTGTATTGCTGACTTGCATGACAATGGGGTTCAGCAAAAAAAAAAAAAAAAAAGCAATCAATCAAAATAATTATAAAAATAGCAAAACTAAATAACATTAATAGGACTAAAATAAATAGATAAACTTAGAAGCAACAAAAAGCAAACAGCAAAATGAGAAGTTCGCTAAAAACACTTAATCTAACAAGAATGAAATCAACACAATACAACAAAACACAATAAGAATGAAATCAACACAATATAACAAGACAAATAAAATCAACTAGTGTGAGGAAAGACTCATAAAATATGAAAAGGAAATTTAGGCTTAGACACATAGTAGAATCACCCAACAGCGCTCTGTTTTTAGGCAGTGTCTAAATCTACAGTATATGAAAGGCACATCCGCTATTCATCACTGTACATTAAACAATCCTGATGAACTGTTAGAAGTTTTAATTGGAAAGCAAATGGTGCAAGTAAATTTTGATAATCTTTATAATGTTTAATAATGTGATTTTCATTAAAAATGCAAAAGTCACTTTAAGAGTAAGTACTGCTTGGCCCTATTGCCAAAGTAGAATAATTTAAAGACTTTTCAACAGTGACTTTGATGTTATTGACAATAAAGTGGGCTTTAAAAAGGCCATGTAAAGAGAGGCAGAATGAGGAGGGGTGAATGTAGGGCAATAAATAAAGACATTAAGGAATACACACTAATGGTAGAAATAGCAATTTAAATTAAGGCAGCAGGGAAATATAATTAGCTCAGTGGAGTGAGCTTGTCAGAATGTTGCTTCTCACTGAGACCTCTACTTAATTGGACATTCATGGCTGGTGATACACCAGTTGCTCACACACACACTATCTCTTTCCAGATCTGTCCAATTAACCCAGAACTGGCATAGGTGCTGCATTGGCAAGAGGTCAGTACATGCTACTGACATGACAAATATACATTTACTCAGAATGTTTTGCGGTAACTCGCATCTTGTCTCACCTTTTTAGCAAGGAAGTAAGGCGAACATTTGGGCAACATATGGGCTGTCATCTACCCTCCTGCCTCAACATGTCACCTTGCAGTGTGGGTTTTATGGCTGCTACTGAGCAGGCTTCCTCCCTTTTTCTATCCCAGAGCAGAGCTAAAGTAATGGTGCATTGCCCCTGTGCTAATGAGAGACCAGCCTGAGGGGTACAGGATGGGGAGAGGAACAAGGGCTATTAGGGGTGTGAGATTTGAAAAGGTAGAGAGAATGGGTGTGGATATAGGTATACATTGGAATGCTGAAAAAAGCACGATCCCATGGTCTGGTTAAACAAAAGCTATTCTGTTTTCTCATGTTTGGAGGTGGAGTGACAAACATGTACTATATGAAGTTTGTACGGTGTTCTTAACGCTGTGTGTGTGTGTGTGTGTGTGTGTGTGTGTGTGTGTGTGTGTGTGTGTGTGTGTGTGTGTGTGTGAAAGAACATAGAGTAAGTCTATTAGCAGAGCTTTATTGGAGTTACCTCTGCACATGTTCATTAGTTGCATCTGTAAAGTTATATTGTATAGCCCCAATCGGTGCATGCTGGGAGTGTGCATGAGCGTGCTCGGGAGCATGTTTGTTGACAGAGAGCACTATTTTCTCTTTTCATTATGTTTTCCTTTTTCTTTTTCTCTTTTATTTCTTCCTTAGTTTTGTTTATTTTCTTGTTTAAGTTTTCTGTGGGAGTGTGGTGACGACAAAGGTGGAGGTGAGCACTTGTGCTCAGCACAGCGAGAAAATGTTGGTTGACTCTGGGCTGGAGAAGCAGACTCACCGGCACGCCATTAAAATGGTCCCAACAGTCAGCTGCACGGTGGGGGACTGTGTTCTGGCTGTGGGTGAACTAGTCGGTTTTGAAAGCATGAAATCAGCGGTGGTAATGTTTTTGGATAGTGTTGATAAAGTGAACAAGACTGTAGAGAGTGGGGTTGTTGTTCAGAGAACTTTCACCCCCGTCCCTTCCCTGCTCAGCCCTTCCAAGCGAGTCACCATTTCTAATGTTCCTCCATTCGTACGCAACAAGGTTTTACAGAGGGAGTTGTCCTGCTGCGGCTAGATCTTATCCACAGTAAAAATGATCTTGCTGAACTGCAAATCCCCTCACCTGAAGCATGTCGCTTCCTTCAGACTGCAAGTGATGATGATCCTTAAAAGTCCCGAGGAGCTGAATTTGCCTCTGAAATTTAAAGTGGACAACTTTGATTACACCATACATGTAACGTTGGGGAATATGAAATGTTTCAGGTGTGGAATGGAGGGACACCTTATCCGCTCATGCCAGAATGGAGACAAAACCAAGCAGCTAGCTGCTGTCTCCTGCTCTCTGACAGAGCAGAGAGCAGAGCCAGCAGCCACACCTCCAGGACCTACGGCGTCGTTCCCGCCGCGAGATCCGACAGCAACACCGAAGTGCTGGGGGAGATTACTTTACAATTACCTGATAAAAATACCGCTTCAAAAACTAAGCCGGCGAGTTCTCACAGCCCAGAAACACAGGCAGATCGTGTGCAGGGCATAACAGACACTATAGTGGACACACAGGTAAAAAACACAGACACACAGATTGATGGTGAAGGGTGTATAGAAGATTCATATAGTGAACAGATTCAGATAGGGACACAGCAGGAAAGTATGGGGCAGATAGCAGTCAGGGTGGCTGAGTCAGTGTTAAAGGAAGTTGATGATCAGGAAGACACAGTCGTTGATGAGTTGTTAAAACTAACAAATAAAAGAAAAATCATAGAAAAGAAGACAGCACCAATAGTCAAAAAGGCCTCAAAGGAGGAAACCTCTTTGTCCCAGGGCTTATCTGAAAGCGAGGATGATAACAGAGAAAACTGGCATCGAAAGTGTGTACACTGTGGCAAAAATTTAAAAATTTTCTTCAAGATACCAAAGATTTTCGAGTCAAAGTTGAAAATTTCTTTCCCACTCTCAAACTGTTCCTAGACTCTGCCCATTTTCATATCAGAAAGCCAGTTGAACCCGGGAGCCAGGTTTCACAGACCAGGTTTACAGACTCAAAAAAAAAATAATCTTAAAGCTTAAGAATCAACTCATTGAAGAGGTCTAATTGTTTTTGGGTTTTTTTCCCCATGTGCTATAATTCAACCTACTTTTACTCTCTCGTGTCTCTCTTTCTTCCCTCTTTCTATTTTTCAATATCTGTACTTTTAAAATCGCCACACTAAATACAAATGGAGCAAGACAGGACATAAAAAGAGCCTCGATTTTTAGTTTAATTAACATGAAAAACCTAAATGTTGATTTTATCCATGAGACCCACAGCACTGTGGACAATGAAAACAACTGGAGGAGGGAATGGAACAGACAGGTTTATTTTAATCACAAAAGTCCCCATAGTGGGGGAGTTGGCGTTTTATTCTCCCGAGATTTTAACCCACTTTCCATTATTATCGAATATGCAATGTCGGGTCACATTTTAAAAATTACACCAGAGCCGGAAAGGATTAAGATTTTTTAAAATGTTTACACTCCGACCGTAGGTACAGAAAAAAGTATTTTCACGTGCCTTGGACAATGTGATCCAGAGGTGCAGTCAGGATGACTACCTGATCATTGGAGGAGATTTTAATGGCATGGGAAATCATTTTTTAGACCAGAATCACCCTGAACCCCACACTACCTCGCAAAGGACATTAAAGAAACTTGTTGAGACACATGAGCTTTTAGATGTGTTGAGAAACCTTTACGACAACAGCCGGCAGTACACCTGGCTGCACTCAAAAGACGGACTACTGTCCATGGCCAGGCTCAACAGTTTTTAATGTTTTAAATAACCATTTTAATGTTTTTAAAAATTGTTCCATTGGGCCGGTGGGCTTTTCAGACCATTTGTTGGTCGAGTGCTGCATTTTAATTAACAATATCCTGACTTCAAGAAAACCCATCTGGTCTAACCTGCCCACAACAAACTACTCCATGGTAGAAAACTGGCAATCCAGATGGAATAAGGGAACAGCACCAAACAGGGACATCGTGAATGATCCAACAACTGCACTAAATGGTATGGATAGTCGTCGAGACCTGTGGTGTAAATTGAATCGTTTTCGCTGCGGTACTGGCCCGTGCCGATACATGTTGGAAAAATGGGGATACATTGACTCACCAAATTGTGATTGTGGAGCTATCCAAACTATGCAGCACATACTACAAGAGTGCCCTGAAACACAACTGACAGGAGGCCTCTATGAACTACATGAGGCCACGGATGTCGCGGTTGAATGGCTGAGAAACAACAGCATACGATAGAAGAAGATTAACAATATCAGGTGCAGAAATGTATACTGGCATTTTAACACAGCACTCTTATCTGACCAAGGTTTAAGAAAAGCTTTTACTGTTTTTTGGGAGAATTTTAGACAAACAAAAACTGGTTTTAGTTCTTTGCAGCAGTGGTGGAACATCGAGCAAACAAAATTAAATCTCTCAGAACTTGGGCAGGTCCATTAAGGATTTGGAGAAAGAGATGGTGGAGCTGCAAACTTTTGTAGACTCCACAGGAGAAAGAAGACATGTTGAAGTCTTCAAAGCCAAAAAGCATATGTTAGCTGACTTGCTAGGCGTACCCACTAGGGCCACCGTGGTATGTAGCCGGTTTCAAAATGTGATTATGATGGATGCTCCCTCTCACTTTTTCTTTGGGCTTGAAAGAAAAAAAAAAATGGGCAGAGGAGGCTGATACACTGCCTGCGCTCCGGGGATCGATGTCTGCTCCAGGAATCTGCAGACATTTGCAGGTACAGAGCAGGTTTCTATGATGAATTGTATCAATGAGAATATTCTGAGAAACCATTTGTTTGGATTTGTTTCTCACTGGTCTGGCAAAGGTGTCAGCAGATGCCAACAGACATCTGGAGGCTGACAACTCCCTGCAAGAACTGTTGGTGGTGCTGCAGAGCCTCAAACTGGGGGAAGCCCGAGGTATAGATGGCCTGCCAGCCGATTTATATAAAGCCTTCTGCGCAGTGACTGGTGAGGACCTGCTGGGTGTTCTCGGGGACAGTCTGGTGAAAGGCTGGTTGCCCCTGATTTGCAGAAGAGCAGTTCTCACCCTCCTGCCAAAGAGAGGAGACATGCAAAATCTGAAAAACTGGCAACCAGTGTCCCTCCTCTATACCAACCAAAAAAACTCCTTTCCAAAGTCCTAGTGAACAAGTTGCGGAAAGTAATTGAGCAGGTAATTCATGTAGACCAGACCTACCATGTTCCAGGCAGGCTGATAACAGACGATATCTTTTTAATCCGGGACATTTTGGAGCCCTCTAGTTCTCCGGTGGGTAGTGGTGGTCTGTGGGCAGTGGTGGTCAAGTGGTATAGAATGCTGGATCGCTGATCCGAAAGTTGGGGGTTCGAGTCCCACTCTCCACAAGGTTGTCACTGTCCCCCCAGTGCAGCTAACTGGGTTATCAAAGGCGGGACATGTCTCTCACTGTCTATCGCGAGAGGAATGTAAAAGAAACATTGCTGAATTTCGTAAAGAGTAGACTGCAAAGCCGTCAGAGTATTTCTGTCCCTTGCTAAAGAGTTGTATCAGAAAGGACATCCGACGTAAAAAACCTATGCCAAATCAAACGTGCGAAACATTCACTGTGGGGACCCCTGAGAAAGGGAACAAGCTGAAAGGAAATCTCTCTCTCTCTCTCTCGCTCCCAGTTCATTGGGAGTGAAATTTGATCTCATTTCTATAAATCAAGAGAAGGCATTTGATCGGGTTGCGCACGCATACCTCTGCCAAACACTGGAGGGTTTTGGGTTCAGCTCAGGTCTCATTGCTAGGACTCAGGCCTTGTATGGAGACATTGAGAGTGTATTAAAAATCAACAATGGTTTGACTGCTCCTTTTAAAGTGCAGAGGGGTATCAGGCAGAGTTGCCCCCTATCAGGCATGTTGTACTCCCTCACAATAGAGCCTCTCTTGCACCAACTCAGAGCAGGTCTCTCTGGGTTTAAGGTCGTGTACTGCGATTCAGTTTGTAAACTGTCTGCATATGCAGACTACCTTATTATTGTTGTTAAAAATCAGAGTGTCATCAGTTTTTTAACAAATACTGTAAAAGATTATAGTCTAGTGAAATCTCATCAGCCAAGGTAAACTGGGGAAAAAGTGAAGCTCTGTGGGTGGGAGACGAGCCACAGGGTATTGTAGTGCCTGGCGGTTTCACCTGGGATCAAGTACCTGGGAATCTACCTTGGTGAAGTAAACAGTGTAAACAAGAATTGTGAAAATGTTTTAGATAATGTGGAAGGGAGGCTGAAAAAAATGGATTTTTTCCCTTTCGGCTCTACCATTCAGGGGTCATCACAGTGAATCATCTGCCTCCATCTCACCGTATCCTCTGCATCTTCTTCAGATTTTACCAAAAATGTCTTTTAAAGGCGGTGTTTTAATTATCAATAATTTGGTTGTTTCCATGTTGTGGTACTGTCTCTCCTGTGTAGACCTCCTTGTGTCCCTACTTACAAAAGCCCAGGCTGAGATTATAAATTGCTTTTGGGACTAGCTGCATTGGGTCCCACAGAGTGCCCTCTTCCTCCCCAAAGAGGAAGGGGGAAAGATCTTATACATCTGGCCAACAGGAGAGCAACATTTATGCTCCTTTTCATCCACAGACTGTTGACTTGATCAAAAGACCTCGTGTGGAGACCTGCAGCTCTCGCAGTTCTAGCTCGGTACTGGGAGCCAGGACTGCAGGACTATCTGTTTGTAATGGACTTAAACAAACATGACCTAAAAGTATTTCCAGAGTTTTACCAGAGCCTTTTAAAATCTAGGGACTTTTTAAAAAGAAAAGATCACAGAAACACATCTCACGATTGTGGACTCTAAAATAACCCGTTGTCTGTGGAACTTGTTTTAATATGAGACTGACTGCTGACCCATCTGTTGCAGAGAAGTTTATAGCGGCACACATCACCACACTGGGTCACGTGTTTGACCTGTGTGGTCCATACCTGGAGGATGCCTCTGCTGTCTCTGCTGCTGTTGGGGTTTCTTCAGTGAGACTTCTGGGAAACATGCTGAGGGTCTGGAAGGACCAGCTCTCCTCTAATTTCTAAATAGGCAGAGGAACCAAGTGCCTTCTTGCAGGCTAAATTCAAAATAACAGTTTCAAGCTTCTTGATCATAAAAAGGAGCTGTGTTGATGTTTATGTCCCTGGCATTTTTGTCCTTAAAGCTCATTGAACTGCCAGCGTTCTAGTCAGACATCCAAAATTCGAAATATAGGAATACAGATCAATGCAAAATACACAGCTAACATAGACAATATTTATTGTTATAAAAACATTGAACAAAAATGTATTTTGATTACAGAAAGTTAGCCCTGCAATGGCCTGGCAAGCTATTCAGGGTATACCCCACCCTCACCCAGAAACAGTTAAGATGGGGGTCCACCTCCCTGCAACAATAATTACTTTGAAGGGGCTTAGAAAATGAATGAATGAATGAATGAATAATTACAGGAAGTAGAGCAGACTTGGTTTCATTTTATATGAAGTGTATATTTAACTGTAGGTTTGTGTGAGAATTCATTTATTATTATTATTATTATTATTATTATTATTAACAAAATCTGATTAAGTCATAATTTTGGAAATTCCCTCTGTTCAATTTCTGATCGAAGATTTTTTGATAAAAATCAATTTGTTTTGATCACTTTGTAATAATATTTTGTCCTAATTTTTATTGGATGAATGTTCCTTTATACCATGGCCTGCAGGATGTACAAATAAATAAACAAATAAATACAATCTACACACTAGTGTTGGTTTGTCAACAACAAATCTGGCTGGATCCCATCCGGGCCAACACCGGGTAAAGGCTGGATACACCTTGTTCACCAAGCATCACAGGGCAAAACACACAATCATCCGTACTCTCACTCATACCTAGAGGCAGTGGGGCAGTAAATAAACCTAAGGTGCATGTACGTCGACTGTGGGAAGGAATAGGAGGACCCATATGAAGCCCATGCAATTATGGGGGGAAACATTTAAAATCCACATAGAAATGCCCTAGCCCAGGAATTGAACACATGACCTTCTTGCTGCAAAGCAGTCTTGCTAATCGCTATGTCATGTTTTCTGGCATTCGATTTTATTTGATATATATAAGATGCAGACAGAGTGGCTCTTGGCTACTTTTACAGCAGGTTGCTTAAACTAGTTATCCATAACAGTGACACCATCTGACTGGTTTGTGACTAGGCAGCCCTCTACCAGTGCTGTCTACTCAAAGATTACAAGGGGCATTTCTCTCGTATTTCTTTAACATGTTACAAAAGATTTTTTTATAAAAGATTTTTCATATATGTATATGTATATATATATATATATATATATATATATATATATATATATATATATATATATATATATATATATATATATATATATATATGTGTGTGTGTATGTATATACACTCATTTTTAATAAGTGCGACATATTCAAATATCTGGTCACAGAATACAGAAACAATAATTTCTTGCAGGTAATCCAACATGATTTTTTCCGCTCTTATATCCCCATGACCATGCAATTCATTAAAATCTACTGATGCACAGCTTCTCCACAGCCTTATGGCATTTGAGATATGCTCTGCTTTCAGTGTCGGAATACAAGGCATTCTTTATTTATTGGACAAATGCTTGTAAAACATTCAGCCCCTGGAAGCCGAGCTTTTCTGGCAGTCAGTGAGAAGTGGGCGAGTCAAAATGCTGGGCTGCTGAATGATGAATTGAAAAACTGTCAAAGTGGCTGGAAGTTTTTAATTGAAAGCCATACTGAAGCTTCTTAAGTTTAGTTGACTCTGCAACCACCTCTGTTATTTTGAAAAATGAAAATAAGCTACACAAACTGATTGAAGAGTATGACAATGCGTGGCTTTATGAATGTTTTTAACAACATGAACAATTCAAAAAAAAAAAAAAAAAAGCGCTACCCATGTACCCATGGAGACTAAGTCCTCCAGTCACTGTGTGACTTTAAAGGTCCTTGTATATGATCATTATTTTTATCATGGAACAAATTCTGAGTTAGTTGACTCAAAATGGAGTACAGTAGGCCCTTGACTGTTTGCAGTTTTGCACCCACGGTTTGAGTATTCGCTGACTGCCGAGCAACCGGCACGTATTTCAAATTCAGCCAAAGGCTGTCCTCCGTTCTCCTGATTGGTTGAGCTGATGCCCCGCCCCTTTTTCCTCATTCACGCACAAGTTGTCAATGAGCCTATTTTTTAGTGTGTTTTAATTACCAGATAAGCTCTATGATACCACTCAAATGCTATGCGTCTTCTCTGGCTAAGCGATAGAAAACGCTGGATGTCTCATTCTGAAGAAATAAGACTTTCTCCTGAGAAACAACGGTTTTCTCGAAACTGTTATATTAAATCTTTTTCAATTATTATTCCAGTACAGTAACTAAGTTCATGTTTATGCATGAGATTTTCTGTTCTGTAGCATGTTTAACAAATGATACCAAATGGATAAACTTTATTACGCTTCATGTCCTTTTACATTAAACTTGGAGTGACGTCTTGGAGTGACGTCTCCAAGATGGCGCTGCCCAGAGGATGACGTCGCGGATTTCTCAGAGTCAAATTGTTTCTTTGTTCATTTTAATTTGTTTTATTTGTTGTTTTGTTTGTTCATATTTTGCACCATGCTCATCTATGACCGGTCGACTCTACTACAGCTATAAGATCGAAGTATCTTCGGGCGTGTATAACTAAGCATGCTCAACTGGGCTGGTTAGCCGGGCTGCGGCGCTTGGGATTGCAGGGGATGAAGGCCGTGTAGCCGGCTGGTGCAATCACCTCAAGCCATGTTTCACAGAAACACAGTCCTGTAGTTCCCTCTGCGCTGCAATCTGAGCATTAAGCTCGTCCATCTTGTTTTGCAGGGACTGAACATTTTCAAGCAGTATGGCCGGAAGTGCTAACCAAGCGCTGGAGACTGAGAACTCTGCCTGGGCTTATTGTTAAACGGAGTGCAGTTAGCATTGAGCTCCCATGTGAGCATATTAGCTCACGATAGAAGTTGTTGCATGCTTAGTTGCCCGAAGCTGAAGCTGCTCATAGCTGTAGTAGGGTCGACCGATCATAGACGAGCATAGTGCAAAACATGAACAAACAAATTAAAACGAACAAAGAAACAATTTGGGTCTGAGAACTTTGCGATGTTGCCCTCTAGGCAGCGCTATCTTGGAGATGCCACTCCGAGTTCAATGTAAAAGGACATGAAGCGTAATAAAGTTTATCCTTTTGGTATCATTTGTTAAACATGCCAGAGAACATAAATCTCATGCACAAACATTATCATAAACGCTCAATTTTAAGAGCACAAAAAATCACCTCTGATCCCTCTCACCCTGCCCATCATTTGTTTCAACCGCTGCCCTCTAGGAGGCGATATCGATCTCTACCCACCAGAACATCCCGTTTCAAGAACAGTTTTTTCCCTACAGTCATAAGGACCCCCCTCCTTGAATTGCCACCTTATCGTGGTGGAGGGGTTTGCGTGATCTAATGATCCTAGGAGCTATGTTGTCGGGGGCAAATGCCCCTGGTAGGGTCACCCAAGGCAAACAGGTCCGGGGTGAAGGTCCAGACAAAGTGCGATTCAAAACAAACCCCTAAGACACGAGACAACATAGGAATCAGTCTCCCTTGCCCGGACGCGGGTCACCGGGGTTCCCTCCTGGAGCCAGGCCCAGAAGAGGGGCTCGAAGGCGAGCGCCTGGTGGTCGGGCTTATGCCCATGGAGCCTGGCCGGGCCCAGCCCGAAAAGGAGACATGGGTCCGCCCTCCCATGGACCCACCACCCGTGGGAGGAGTTTTAGGGGTCGGGTGCAGTGTGAGTTGGGTGGCAGCCAAAGGCATGGGTTCTGTCGGACTGATCCTCGGCTACTTACTCTGACCTTCGGGACATGGAATGTCACCTCTCTGGCGGGAAAGGAGCCTGATTTGGTGCGTGAGGTGGAGAGATACCGACATCAACGCATAGCTTGGGCTCTGGAACCATCCATCTCGAAAGAGGCTGGACCTTCTTCTATTCTGGAGTTGCTCATGGGGAGAGGCGGCGAGCCGGTGTGGGTATTCTTGTTGCCCCCCGTCTCGGTGCCCAAATGTTGGGGTTCTCCCCGGTTGACGAAAGGGTAGCTTCCCTCCGTCTTCGGGTGGGGGGACGGGTCCTGACTGTTATTTGTGCTTATGCACCAAATGACAGTTCAGAGTACCCACCCTTTTTGGAGTCTTTGGGGGGGGTGTTGGAGAATGCTCCCTCGGGAGACTCGCTCGTTGTCTTGGGAGACTTCAATGCCCATGTGGGCAACGATAGTGTGACCTGGAAGGGTGTGATCGGTAGGTACGGCCTCTCCAGTCTGAATCCGAATGGTGTGTCGTTGTTGGACTTCTGTGCTCGTCATAGTTTGTCTATCACGAACACCATGTTCGAACATAAGGGTGTCCATAAGTGCACTTGGCACCAGGACACCCTAGGTCGCAGTTTGATGATTGACTTTGTAGTCATGTCATCGGACTTGCGACCATATGTTCTGGACACTCGGGTGAAGAGAGGAGCTGAGCTGTCTACCGATCACTACCTGGTGGTGAGTTGGCTTCGGTGGTGTGGGAGGTTGCCTTCCAGACCTGGCAGGCCAAGCGTGTAATCAGGGTCTGCTGGGAACGTTTGGCGGAGCCCCCTGTCCGAGAGGCCTTTAACTCCCACCTCCGGCAGAGCTACAACCACGTTCCGGAGGAGGCGGGGACATTGAATCCGAATGGGCCATGTTTCGTGCCTCCATTGCTGAGGCGGCAGCCCATAGCTGCGGCCGTAAGGGCGTCGGTGCTTGTCGTGGTGGATAACCCCGAACCCGGTGGTGGACACCTGCGGTGAAGGGGGCCGTCCAGCTGAAGAAGGAGGCCTATCGGGTTTTATTAGCCTGTGGGACTCCTGAGGCAGCAAACGGGTACCGGCAGGCCAAACGTGCTGCAGCCGAGGCTGTCGCAGATGCAAAATCTCGGGCGTGGGAGGAGTTCGGTGAGGGCCTGGAGAGTGATTATCGGTTGGCCTCAAAAAGGTTCTGGACCACCATCCGAAGCCTCAGGAGGGAGAAGCAGTTCTTCACAAACACTGTTTACGGTGGAGGTGGGGAGCTGCTTACCTTGACTGGGGATGTTGTTGAGAGGTGGAGGGAATACTTTGAGGACCTTCTCAATCCCACCAACACGCCCTCCGTGGAAGAGGAAGACCCTGGGGGTTCGGGTGAGGGTCCGCCCATCACTGGAGTGGAGGTCACTGAGGTTGTCAAAAAGCTCCTCGGTGGTCGAGCTCCGGGGTTGGACGAGATCCGCCCGGAATATCTCAGGGCTCTGGATGTTGTAAGGACTGTCTTGGTTGACACGTCTCTGCAACATCGCGTGGTCATCGGGGGCTGTACCTCTGGATTGGCAAACTGGGGTGGTGGTCCCAATTTTTAAGAAGGGGGACCGGAGGGTGTGTTCCAATTATTGGGGAATTACACTCCTCAGCCTACCTGGAAAAGTCTATGCAGGGGTACTAGAGAGGAGGATCCGACCAATAGTCGAACCTTGGATTCAGGAGGAACAATGTGGTTTTCGTCCTGGCCGCAGCACTCTTGACCAACTCTATACGCTCCACAGGATTCTGGAGGGGGCATGGGAGTTTGCCCAATCTGTCCATATGTGCTTTGTGGATTTGGAGAAGGCTTTTGACCGTGTCCCTCGAAAGATCTTGTGGGGGGTGCTCCGAGAATACGGCGTTCCGGATCCGTTGCTACGAGCTATTCGGTCGCTGTATCACCGGAGCCAGAGTTTGGTCCGTATTGGTAACAGCAGGTCGGATTCGTTTCCAGTGGGAGTTGGAGTCTGCCAAAGCTGTCCTTTGTCACCGATTCTGTTCATAATTTTTATGGACAGAATTTCTAGGCGCAGTCGAGGCGATGAGGGGTTCTGGTTTGGTGGCCATCGGATATCGTCTCTGCTTTTTGCGGATGATGTTGTCCTTTTGGCTTCATCAAGTCGGGCCCTCCAGCTCTCATTGGAGCGATTCGCAGCTGAGTGCGAAGCAACCGGGATGAAGATCAGTACCTCCAAGTCCGAGGCCATGGTTCTCAGTCGGACAATGGTGGAATGCACCCTCCGGGTTGGGAATGAGGTCTTGCCCCAAGTGGAGGAGTTTAAGTATCTTGGGGTCTTGTTTACAAGTGAGGGAAGGATGGAGCGAGAGATCGACAGACGGATCGCTGCAGCCTTTGCTGTTAAGCGTTGCCTGTACCGGTCCGTTGTGGTGAAAAAGTAGCTGAGCCGCAAGGCGAAGCTCTCAATTTACCAGTCGATCTACGTTCCAACCCTCACCTATGGTCACGAGCTTTGGGTAATGACCGAAAGAACAAGATCACGGATACAAGCGGCTGAAATGAGCTTTCTTCGCCGGGTGGCGGGGTTCTCCCTTAGAGATAGGGTGAGAAGCTCCACCATCCGGGGAGAGCTCGGAGTAGATCCGCTGCTCCTCCGCATTGAGAGGGGCCAGTTGAGGTGGCTCGGGCATCTGGTCAGAATGCCCCCCGGACGCCTCCCTGGTGTGGTGTTTCAGGCATGTCCAACCGGGAAGAGACCCCGGGGTCGACCTAGAACACGCTGGAGGGACTATGTCTCTCGGCTTGTCTGGGACCGCCTCGGTGTCCCCCTGGGAGAGTTGGAGGCAGTAGCTCGGGAGAGGGATGTCTGGACCTCTTTGCTAAGGTTGCTGCCCCCGCGACCCGACCCTGGACTAAGCGGAAGAAGATGATGATGATGATGATGATGATGATGAGTCATAAGGACTCTGAACTCTTTGCACTGAATGTACATTACAGCCTTGTCTGTCTTTTTGTTGTCTATTATTACTGTAGTTGTTATGGAAATGTTTGTAATCATTTGTTTTCATGTGTGCTGTCTTTGTTGTATGATGTGTGTTGTTAATGTCCTTTGTAACTTTTGTCATAGCTGAGTGCTGTACCGATAGCAAATTCCACCAACTTGGTTGTGTGGTCATTAATAAATAAATGAATGAATGAATAAATGAATGAATGAATGAATGAATAACTTAAGTACTGTACTGAATAATAATTGAACGAGCGCTTTACAACAGTATATGCTGTATAATGTTTATATTTTATCATCAATAAAAACAAGAGTACAAATTGAAAAGTTTTTCTTAATCATGACTACATTTTACTACATTAATACTGTATTAATGAGTAAGACTGTCTATAAAATGTGTTTAAGAAGCATATTTTAGCGCATGTAATAGATACATAGTATTTTACTGCCTGCTGCTCATTCGCACATGTGACATGATACATGGGGTTTCACTTCCGGGTACAAAACTCGCGGATTATCTCGATTCACGGGAGGTCTCGGAACCGAACCCCCGCGAATGTTGAGGGCCTACTGTATTGTACTTGGATCTAGAAAATACTGAATTTAATGTTGCTACTAGGAGGTAATTTCATCTATTTTCTCTTTCATTAAAAATGCCACAGGGTTTGTGTCCAGACATAAATTTAAATTGGGAAAACAATGTGAAGACCTCTCATATTTTAAATCATCGTGGTCTGAGCCATTTATTTCAGTTTTGTGTCTCCATGAACAAACTGACAAATCATAGTCCATCTGTAGGTAATACACACTGATCCAAATCAATATACTGCTCAATAATTAGTGTTATTGACTGAGTGTGTCATGACCACTGTGCCTTGATCAGGAAGAAACAAACTCTGTGGTTATTTTGGAAATCGCCATTAGAGAACTATGCATGGAACTGTTACATGAAGGCACTGCTTATGTCTATTATGTTGCATAGTGCCCTTATACAGTCCAACTTAAAGATGTAATGAGAGACATAAAAATCCCTGATTCTGTACGATGCATTTTCTTCAAATTTTGATTATGACCAGCACCAGTGGTTACTGTGCACACCTAAGTGTACAAGCCTCACCTTCATCCAGTGTTTTAAAATGCTGTTTTTCATTAGGTACTGATATTTACATTTACATTTACAAAATTTGGAAGATGTCCTTATAGAAAACAACTTACAAATGTGCTTTAAAGCCACTATTAGAGAATACACTCTGTTACTGGTTCCCTAGAGCCAGTATGCCATCAGTCAAAACTCAGTAGGTAGGTATTTTTTAAGTGTGTGTGTGTGTGTGTGTGTGTGTGTGTGTGTGTGTGTGTGTGTTGTTACATCGCTGTTGTGTATGTGTTTTCTTTCGTCTATAGGTCCAACTCACGGCTCTGAATCCTGTCCATGTCCTGTTCATGCTGCTTCCTGGTTAGTGATTGCTCTGGTTGTGTTTTTAAGCAGCAGACAAATCATAACTTTGGGCACAAATTGTCTCCTTTGTGTTTGGCAGTGTCTTCGCACGCCTTTCTGATTTTGTCATTTCTAGTTCTGTCTTTTTGTGTATGACCTTGTGCTTGGTTCCTGCTCCATTGATATATATGGGGGGTGGGGAGGGGCACAAACCAGTGTCTCTCCTTCACGCGGGTCCCAAGCTTGGATAAATGCAGAGGGTTGTGTCAGGAATGGCATCCGATGTAAAACCAATGCCAAACTTTATAATGCAAATCACAACTATTACTTCCATGTCGGATCAGTCGAGGCCTGGGTTAACAACGACCGTCATGAGTGCTGTTAACCAACAGGGTGCTGGTGGAAATTGGACTACCGTTGGTTGAAGAAGAAGTGGTGGGAGGCATGTCCGTAGGTAGAGAGAGAAGAGGAAAAGCATGAGTCTAGGACTGAGAGTAGGGACTTTGAATGTTGGAACTATGACAGGAAAAGCTAGAAAGCTGACTGACATGATGCAGAGGAGGAAGGTGGAAATACTCTGTGTTCAGGAGACCAGGTGGAAAGGTAGCAGAGCTAGAAGCTTAGGAGCAGGGTTTAAGCTGTTTTTTCATGGTGTGGATGGGAAGAGAAATGGAATAGGAGTCATCTTGAAGGAGGGGTTGGTCAGGAAGGTTCTAGAACTGAAAAGAGTGTCATACAGAGTGATGAGTCTCAAGTTTGAACATCACACCTTCAATTTCTATGTTGTTAGTGCTTATGCCACACAGGCAGGATGTGAGCTAGAAGACAAGGAGAGATTCTGGAGTGAGTTAGATGAAGTGATGCAGAGTACCCCAGAGGTTAAAAAGTGGTCATTGGTGCAGACTTCAATGGACATGTTGGTGCAGGCAATAAAGGAGATGAGGAAGTGATGGGCAGGTTTAGTATCAAGGACAGGAACACAGAAGGACATATGTTGTTAGATTTTGCAAAAAGGATGGAAATGGCTGTGGTGAATACTTTCTTCCAGAAGAGACAGGAGCACAGAGTAACTTATAAAAGCGGAGGTCGGAGCACACAGGTAGACTACATCTTGTGTAGACGATGCAGATTGAAGGAAGTCAGTGATTCCAAAGTAGTAGCGGGTGAGAGTGTTACCAAACAGCAGAGGATGGTGGTGTGCAGGATGACACTGATGGTGAGGAAGGTGAAGAAGGCAAAGGCAGAGCAGTAGACAAAGTGGGTGGAAGCTGATAAAGCAAGAGTGTCGGGTTGTCTTCAAGGAGGAGTTAAAACAGGCTTTTGGTGGTCAGGAAGTGCTTCCAGATGACTGGACAACCACGGCTAATGTGATCAGGGAGATAGGTAGGAGAGTACTTGATGTGTCCTCTGGACGGGAAGTAGATAAGGAGACTTGGTGGTGGAATGAGGAAGTGCAGGAGTGTGTACAAAGGAAGAGGTTAGCTAAGAAGACGTGGGACATTGAGAGGATCAAAGAGAGTAAACAGGACTACAGGGAGACACAGCGTAAGGTGAAAGTAGCGCTGTCAAAAGCCAAACAGAGTGCGTATGATGACTTGTATGCTAGGTTGGAAAGTAAGGAGAGAGAAAATGATTTATACAGGTTGGCACAGCAGAGAGATAGAGATGGGAAGAATGTGCAGCAAGTTAGAGTGATAAAGGACAGAGAGGGAAATGTATTGACTGATGACAGAAGTGTGCTGGGAAGATGGAAAGAGTACTTTGAAGAGTTGATGAATGAGGAAAATGAGAGAGAAAAAAGAGTAGAAGAAGTGACCGTTGAGGAGCAGGAAGTAGCAAAGATTAGTAAGGGTGAAGTGAGGAGGGCACTGAAGAGGATGAAGCGTAGAAAGGCAGTTGGTAATGATGATATACCTGCAAAGGTATGAAATTGTCCAGGGGAGGTAGCAGTAGATTTTCTGACAAGAACATTGAACATGGTCTTAGAGAGTGAGCAGATGTCAGAGGAATGGAGAAGTGTGCTTGTGCCCATTTTTAAGAACAAGGGCGACGTGCAGACTTATGGCAACTACAGAGGGATAAAGTCGATGAGCCATATGTTGAAGCTCATCATCATCATCATCTTCCGTTTAGTCCGGGGTCGGGTCGCGGGGGAAACAACTTAAGCAAAGAGGTCTAGACATCCCTCTCCCCAGCCGCACCCTCCGGTCCGCCTTCTTAAAAATCGGGACCACCGCCCCAGTTTGCCAACCCAGAGGTACAGCCCCCGATGACCACGCGATGTTGCAGAGAAGTGTCAACCAAGACAGTCCTACAGCATTCAGAGCCCTGAGATATTCCGGGCGGATCTTGTCCAACCCCAGAGCGGACCCCCACCTGAACCCCCTGGGTCTTCCTCTTCCACAGAAGGTGTGTTGGTGGGATTGAGGAGGTCATCAAAGTATTCCCTCCCCCTCTCGATGACATCCCCAGTCGAGGTAAGCAGCTCCACTGTAAACAGTGTTTGTGGAGAACTGCTTCCCCCTCCTAAGGCGTCGGATGGCGGTCCAGAACCTTTTTGAGGCCAACCGATAATCACTCTCCAAGTCCTCATGGAGCTCCTTCCATGCCCAAGATTTTGCATCTGCAATAGCCTCTGCTGCAGCACGTTTGGCTTGCCGGGACCTGTTTGCTGCCTCGGGAGTCCCACAGGCTAATAAAACCCAATAGCCCTCCTTATTCAGCTGGACGGCCCCCTTCACCGCAGGTGTCCACCACCGGGTTCGGGGATTACCGCCACGACAAGCACCGACGACCTTACGGTCACAGCTATGGGCTTCTGCCTCATCAATGGAGGCACGAAACATGGCCCGTTCGGATTCCATGTCCCCCGCCTCCTCCAGGACATGGTTGTAGCTCTGCCGGAGGTGGGAGTTAAATGCCTTTCGGACAGGGGACGCCACCAAACGTTCCCAGCAGACCCTGAATACACGCTTGGTCCTGCCAGGTCTGGAAGGCAGCCTCCCCCACCACCGAAGCCAACTCACCACCAGGTAGTGATCGGTAGACAGACCAACTCCTCTCTTCACCCGAGTGTCCATAACATATGGTTGCAAGTCCGATGACACGACTACAAAGTCAATCATTGAATTGCAACCTGTCCTGGTGCCAAGTGCACTTATGGGCACACTTATGTTCGAACAAGGTGTTTGTGATAGACAAACTGTGACGAGCACAGAAGTCCAACAACGAAACACCATTCGGGTTCAGACTGGAGAGGCCGTACCGACCGATCACACCCTTCCAGGTCACTATCGTTGCCCACATGGGCGTTGAAGTCTCCCAAGACAACAAGTGAGTCTCCCGAGGGGGCGTTCTCCAACACCCCCTCAAAGACTCCAAAAAGGGTGGGTACTCTGAACTGTCATTTGGTGCATAAGCACAAATACAGTCAGGACCCGTCCCCCCACCTGAAGACCGAGGGAAGCTACCCTTTCATCAACTGGGGAGAACCCCAACATTTGGGCACTGAGATGGGGGGCAACAAGAATACCCACACCGGCTCGTCGCCTCTCCCCATGAGTAACTCCAGACTAGAATAAGGTCCATCCTCTCTTGAGATGGATGGTTTCAGAGCCCAAGCTATGTGTTGAGGTGAGCAACCTCGCGCACTCGATCAGACTCCTTCCCTGCCAGAGTGGTGACGTTCCATGTCCCGAGGGTCAGAGTAAGTAGCCGAGGATCGGTCCGACAGAACCCATGCCTTCGGGTGCCACCCAACTCACACTGCACCCGACCCCTTAAACTTCTCTCACGGGTGGTGGGTCCATGGGAGGACAGACCCATGTCTCCTTTTCGGGCTAGGCCCGGCCAGGCTCCATGGGCAGAAGCCCGACCATCAGGTGCTCGCCTTCGGGCCCCTCCCCCAGGCCTGGCTCCAGGACGGAACCTCGGTGACCCGCGTCCGGGCAAGGGAGACTGCTTCCTGTGATCTCTCTTAGATGTCATAGGGGTCTTTTGAATCGCACTTTCTCTGAACCTTCACCCAGGACCTGTTTGCCTTGGGTGACCCTACCAGGGGCATTATGCCCCCAACAACATAGCTCCTAGGGTCATTAGATCATGCAAACCCCTCCACCACGATAAGGTGGCGATTCAGGGAGGGGACGATGAAGCTATGGGAAAGAATAGTGGAAGCTAGATGAAGGGCAGAGGTTAGCATTTGTGAACAACAGTTTGGTTTCATGCCAAGAAAGAGCACCACAGATGCAGTGTTTGCTGTGAGGATGTCAATAGAGAAGTACAGAGAAGGTCAGAGGGAGCTGCATTGTTCCTTTTTGGATCTGGAGAAGGCATATGACAGGGTGCCAAGAGAGGAACTGTGGTATTGCATGAGGAAGTCTGGAATGGCAGAGAAGTATGTTAGAGTGGTGCAGGACATGTATGAGTGATGTGCTGTCGGCGTGACTGACGAATTCAAGGTGGAGGTGGGACTGCATCAAGGGTCAGTTCTGAGCCCCTTCTTGTTTGCTATGGTGATGGACAGGCTGACATACGAGGTGAGACAAGAATCTCCATGGATTATGATGTTTGCAGATGACATTGTGATCTGTCGTGAGAGCAGAGAACAAGTGGAGGAAAATCTAGAGAGGTGGAGGTACGCCATTGAAAGGAGAGGAATGAAGGTTAGCCTCAGAAAATCAGAATACATGTGTGTGAATGAGAAGGACCCAGGAGGAACGGTGATGTTACAGGGAGCAGAGATAACGAAGGTGGAGGATTTTAAGTACCTAGGCTCAACAATCCAGAGCAATGGAGAGTGTGGAAAAGAGGTGAAGAAGCGTGTGCAGGCAGGCTGGAATGGTTGGAGAAAAGTGTCCAGTGTGATGTGCGATAGGCGAGTGTCAGCAAGAATGAAAGGAAAAGTGTACAAGACGGTGGTGAGGCCAGCGATGTTGTATGGCTCAGAAGCAGTGGCGCTGAGGAAAAGGCAGGAGGCTGAGCTGAAGGTAGCAGAGATTAAAATGCTGAGGTTCTCTCTCAGAGTAACGAGGATGGATAGGATCAGAAATGAGTACATCAGAGGGACAGCCCATGTAAGATGTTTTGGAGACAAAGTCAGAGAGGCTAGATTGAGATAGTTTGGACATGTACAGAGGAGGGATAGTGAGTATATTGGCAGTAGGATGCTGAGGTCGGTACTATCAGGCAGAAGGCCTTGAGGAAGACCAAAGAAGAGATTTATGGATGTGGTGAAGGAAGACATGAAGGTCATTGGAGTTAGAGCCAATGGGAGGCCAGTGGGGCGGGGTGTTGGGAGACAACGAATGAGAGAGCAACGCGTGCATTGGTTGAATTCTTGAAAATCAGAGATAACGAAGGTGGAGGATTTTAAGTACTTAGGCTCAACAATCCAGAGCAATGGAAAGTGTGGAAAAGAGGTGAAGAAGAGTGTGCAGGCAGGTTGGAATGTTTGGAGAAAAGTGTCCGGTGTGATGTGAGATAGCAGAGTATCAGCAAGAATGAAAGGAAAAGTGCACAAGACGGTGTTAATGCCAGCGATGTTGTATTGTTTAGAAACAGTGGCGCTGACGAAAAGACAGGAGGCAGAGCTGGAGGTAGCGAAGATGAAAATGTTGAGGTTCTCTTTGGGAGTAACGAGGATGGATAGGATTAGGAATGAGCACATCAGAGGGACAGCACATGTAAGACGTTTTGGAGACAAAGTCAGAAAGGCTAGATTGAGATGGCTTGGACATGTGCAGAGGGAGGGATAGTGAATATATTGGTAGTCGGATGCTGAGGTTGGAACTACAAGGCAGAAGGCCTAGAAGAAGACCAAAGAAGAGCTTTATGGATGTGGTAAATGAAAGCCTGAAGGTCGTTGGCGTAAGAGAAGAAGATGCAGAGGACAGGGTGAGATGGAGGCAGATGAGGCAGATGATTTGCTGTGGCTACCCCTGAAGGGAGCAGCCGAAAAGAGAAGACGAAGAAGACGAAGAAGAAGAGGAGGAAGAAGAAGAAGCTTCAGATGGTATTTATGGTACTTCATTTTGACAATTACATGTTTCAGATAGTACAGCCATCTAATTCGTATTTCTATTTCCATATTTCAGTTATCCTACCACAATGTAATACATATTTTATCCAAATCAACTGTCCTTTTTGTTATTTGTTTTCATTTTTTGATGCAAAGCAAAAAAATTGCAATGAAATAAAGGGTAATATGCATATTACAAGATATAACAGACAAGGATTCTCTGAATAAATGCAATATTGTTCTATCATTGTGTGTTTTTGGTTGCTTTTTTTGTAAAAAAAACAAAACAAACAAAAAAACCAAACAAAACAAATATATATTCTATAACCACCTGAAGAGAGAGGATGGTTTCACCACCCCTCGAAACAGATCTGTAGTGATAAATGGAGTTTCAATAGAAAGTCTTTGTCCTGTCCTTTTATTTATTTATTTATTTATATATATATATATATATATATATATATATATATATATATATATATATATATATATATATACATATATATATCAAATTCCGTACCTTATAACACAAGATGATGGACATAAGATGAAGATGTTGGACATGGGGTATTGGTAGCCTAGTAGTACCTGAGGTTCACTCTTAAGGGAGGGGTGTTACTTCCCTGTCTTGTATGTGTTTTGTTTCTTCTCATCTGTAGGTCCAGCTCACAGCATTGAATCTTGTCCATGTCATATGAGGGGATAACCTTGAACTTGGCCCTGTCTCCCAATTGGTGATTGGTGGTGCGCACTTCCTGTTGTGTTTTTAAACAGCAGACAAGTCACAGTTCAGAGCATGAATTATCTCCTCTCTGTTTGGCAGTGTCTGTGCATGCCTTTCTGATTTTGTCATATCTAGTTTTGTCTTTTCATGTATGACCTTGTGCCTGGTTCCTGGTCTGTTGATATTTCCCCCTGATCTGATTGTTAACTTTGTATATATTGTCACAATACCTTGTGTGTGTGTGTGTGTGTGTGTGTGTGTGTGTGTGTGTGTGTGTGTGTGTGTGTGTGTGTGTGTGTGTGTGCAATGGTACCTCACCTTACGAAAGACCCAACAAATGAAAAATCCAGGTTACGAAACGCATTTACCTAAAATTCCGATCTCGGGATACAAAACAAATTCACGTTACTAAACGTGCCATCTCAAAAATTCAAACAATGCGCGAGTTGCTCTTCCATTGGCTATCTCCCAACATCCCGCCCCGCTGGCCTCCCATTGGCTAGGAGGGAGCTGCATCTCCATAATTCCCATAATGCTTTTTGTGTGCCTTCGACCCATTGTTCTTTCACGGAGTGCTAATACGTGTAAAGGACAGAGTTACTGTTGTTTCGTGAGTTTTTCAAGTGTGCTCACTGCAACTTTGTTTTTTGTCTCAGGCTTTTAACCTTGCATAAACATTTGTAAGATTATAACTCTGCTAAGAAGACATGGTCAACACACACACGCGCGCGCGCACACACAGACACATGCACGCGTGCGTGAGCGTGTGATTCCCGGTGAAAGTGATTTCCTGTGCAAGTGAAAAAAAGAAGCAGGCTCGTGGCATGCGGTTGAGTGATATCGCAAAGGAATATGGCCGAAATCCGTCTAAAATAGGTACAATATTGAAACAGAAGGATGCCTTAAAAGGTATACTTTTATAAATTGTCGAGTTAGTTTTAGTTAGTTTCAAGGTAGTTTTGGGGGCCTTCGAATGAATCAGGCCTTTTACATGTAAAATGCAGCACAGATGACAAGGAACTGAACAATATCTGTGAGTGGCCTTAGTGAAAAGAAATGGACATAACATTCAGATGGAAAAAAAAAAAACATGATCACAAAAAAAAAAAAAAAAAAGCAACATGAACAGATAAGAATATGCAATTGTCCTTCATTACCTAAAGGCTTCATGCATTCACCAAAGAAGAAATAAAAGAGTTGTACAGGGAGAGTCAGCCAGAATAAACAGCAGTTCATTTCCCCCCCCCCCCCATGGGATTCAGCTGGCAAGCTGCCATTCATGATGAAATACTTGCCAGACATTCAGAGATCTGGACAGTAACATTAGTGTCTCGGGGAGGAACAGGGAGCAGAAGTGGAGTGTCTTCTGTATGGCAGTCATACAAGAACCCATGTAAGAATATAACATCACCAAGGCACCCATTATAAAGGAAAAACACAAGTGGACCAAATGCTGAGCCCTGGGGAATACCAGTGGAGAGTCTGCATGAAACAGATGTGGATCCCCTCCATGCAACCTAAAATGAGCAACCTTCTGGCTAGGAAGCAACTCACTAGCATGCTGAGCTACAAATTTACAGACTGCTGAGGATGGACAAGAGAGTTTTATCGTTAACCATGTTAAATACAGCCGAAAGGTCGAGGAGGATAAGGTCTGATGACATTTTAACTGAGCTTGCTGTAGCTTATCTGTCACAGCCAAAAGGGCAGTCTTTGGGAAATGTTTTCCTTTATAGTAAGACTAATTAAAGTTTTTGAAGTTGGATAGGAGTTGTGGTGAAATTGAAAATCTGACAGATTTCTTTAATCTCCCCATCAATTGCTGTCTTAAGTCTTCAGGGAGTACAGTGCAAGTGGTATATTTACAGGGTGCATGACTATCAACCCAGAGATCACAGGTTCAAACCTGGGATGATGCCACAGCCATGCATGAACTGAAGTCTATGCACTAATTGGCTAGGCACTAACTGGATGGAGGAATGGCATATCCTTACTTCCCTGTCACTCAGAGCAATTGCCAGCCAATCATGGGCATCTGTGAATTTATTTATGTGTGTGTGTGTGTGTGGGGGGGGTATTTGTATTTGGGAGAGAGTGTGTTAGACCCCTCCCAGGTTGGTGGCAGTTGTGTGATAGGGAAGACAATACTTGATAGATGGTTGGAATTGAATCCAACCAAATTAGGGAGAAAAATGGTAGTGGGAAAATCAAGGCTATATACTGCAGTTTGACACAACGTTGTTTTTCCCTCAACAATAATCCGCTTATCTTTGACAAATAGAAACAAATTAATATAGCACACCTCTAATATCTTTTCCACGATAACAATTTCACCACTTTTTAATATTTTGTTCAAAATATAGTTTTGGGAAAGACCATTATCTCTTTAACAAACTCAATCAAAATTGAAAACTATATAAATTAATATGGGGGTGGTGGTATCCCATTGGTAAGGTGTAAGAGTATGCTGAAAAGTCATCAGCATGTTTCTGCCTTGTAATGGCCTGTCAAGCCATGCAGGGTGTATCCTGTTTTAGCCTAGAGTCAGCTGAGATGGGTGCCAGCGTCCCTGTGACCCTAATTAGGATTAAGTTATTCAGAAATGAATGAATGAATGGAACCTTCTGCAGGGCAATGGTGGCCCGGTGGCAATGTACTGGATTCCTGATCCCATGGTTTATAGTTCAAGCTCCACTGTCAATGGTTGTCACTCCTATCCTCCAGTGCAGCTAACTGGGTTATCAATAGTCGACCTTGTCTTTCGCTGTCTGTGATGAGAGGTATGTTAAAGACCCACTGCTAACTTTTGTCAAGAGTAGGCTGTGTAGCCATCACTGTGTTCTTGCCTGGCGAGCTGTCCAGAGTGTACTCTTCCCTCGCTCAGAGTCAACCGAGATGGGTTCGGTCTCCCCACGGCGGTTCCATAAATAAAAAAACTAATTATACTTTAAATATTATTCAATGATTAGTCCTCCTCAAAGATTGCATCTTCTTCTTCTTCTTTTACTTTCGGCTGCTCCCTTCAGGGGTCGCCACAGCAAATCATCCGCCTCCACCTCATCCTGTCCTCCGCATCTTCTTTTCTGACTCCAGCGACCTTCATGTCTTCCTTCACCACATCCATAAATCTCTTTTTTGGTCTTCCTCGAGGCCTTCTGCCTGGTAGTTCCAACCTCAGCATCCTACTGCCAATAACTCATTATCCCTCCTCTGTACATGTCCAAACCATCTCAATCTAGCCTCTCTGACTTTGTCTCCAAAACATCTTACATGGGCTGTCCCTCTGATATACTCATTTCTGATCCTATCCATCCTCGTTACTCTGAGAGAGAACCTCAACATTTTCATCTCAGCTACCTCCAGCTCTGCCTCCTGCCTTTTCCCCAGCGCCACTGATTCTAAGCCATGCAACATCGCTGGCCTCACCACCGTCTTGTACACTTTTCCTTTCATTCTTGCTGACACTCTCCTATTGCACATCACACCGGACACTTTTCTCCAACCATTCCAGCCTGCCTGCACACGCTTCTTCACCTCTTTTTCACACCCTTCATTGCTCTGGATTGTTGAGCCGAAGTACTTAAAATCCTCCACCTTCGTTATCTCTGCTCCCTGTAACATCACCGTTCCTCCTGGGTCCTTCTCATTTACACACATGTATTCTGATTTTCTGAAGCTAACCTTCATTCCTCTCCTTTCCACGGCATACCTCCACTTCTCTAGATTTTCTCGCACTTGTTCTCTGCTCTCAATACAGATCACAATGTCATCTGCAAACATCATAGTCCATGGAGATTCTTGTCTCACCTAGTCTGTCAACCTGTCCATCACCATAGCAAACAGGAAGGGGCTCAAAGCTGACCCTTGATGCAGTCCCACCTCCACCTTGAATTCGTCGGTCACACAGACAGCACACCTCACCACTGTCTTACATCTCTCATACATGTCCTGCACCACTCTAACATACTTCTCTGCCACTCCAGACTTCCTCATGCAATACCACAGTTCTTCTCTTGGCACCCTGTCATATGCTTTTTCCAGATCCACAAAGGCACAATGCATTTCCCGCTGACCTTCTCTGTACTTCTCTATTGACATCCTCAGAGCAAACATTGCATCTGTGGTGCTCTTTCTTGGCATGAAACCAAACTGTTGTTCACAAATGCTGACCTCTGCCCTTAGTCTAGCTTCCACTATTATTTCCCATAACTTCATTGTATGGCTCATCAACTTTATCCCTCTGTAGTTGCCGCAACTCTGCACGTCTCCCTTGTTCTTAAAAATGGGCACCAGCACACTTCTCCTCCACTCCTCCGGTATCTGCTCACTCTCTAGGACCTTGTTGAATGTTCTTGTCAGAAAATCTACTGCTACCTCTCCTAGACACTTCCATACCTCCACAGGTATATCATCAGGACCAACTGCCTTTCCATTCTTCATCCTCTTCAATGCCCTTCTCACTTCACCCTTACTGATCTTTGCTACATCCTGCTCCTCAATGGTCACCTCTTCTACTCTTTTTTCTCTCTCATTTTCCTCATTCATCAACTCTTCAAAGTACTCTTTCCATCTTCCCAGCACACTTCTGTCACCAGTCAATACATTTCCCTCTCTGTCCTTTATCACTCTAACTTGCTGCGCGTTCTTCCCATCTCTATCTCTCTGCTGTGCCAACCTGTATAAATCATTTTCTCTCTCCTTACTTTCCAACCTAGCATACAAGTCATCATACGCCTTAGCTACTGCTACTTTCGCCTTACGCTGTGTTACCCTGTACTCCTGTTTACTCTCTTCGGTCCTCTCCATGTCCCACTTCTTCTTAGCTAACCTCATCCTTCGTACACACTCCTACACTTCCTCACTCCACCACCAAGTCTCCTTATCAACTTTCCTTCCAGAGGACACACCAAGTACTCTCCTACCTGTGTCCCTGATCATATTTGCTGTGGTTGTCCAGTCATTTGGAAGCACTTCCTGGCCACCTAAAGCCTGTTTCAACTCCTCTTTGAAGACAACATGACACTCTTCCTTTTTCAGCTTCCACTACTTTGTCTTCTGCTCTGCCTTTGCCTTCTTAGCTTCCTCACCATCAGTACCTCATGCCTTTCCTCTTCTCTCTCTGCCTACGGACACGCCTCCCGCCTCTCCTTCTTCGACGTCTTCGACCAACAGTAGTCCAATTTCCATCAGCACTCTGTTGATTGACAGCACTGATGGCGGTCATTGTTAACCCAGGCCTCGACCGATCCGGTATGGGGGTAATACTTCTGATTTGCATCATAAAAGTTTGGCATTGGTTTTACATCGGATGCCCTTCCTGACACAACCCTTTGCATTTCTCCGGGCTTGGGACCGGCATAAGGGGGAGAGACACTGGTTAGTGTGCCCCCCACCCCCCACCCCCCGCCTCATGGCTGCATTTGGTTGGTTATACAACTGTAAGTCCTAAATAATTGTGAGGAAAGAGTTTATATCACCAGCAGTGAAAAGTCTTCAGTTTTTTATTGCATATCTGGGTTCATATGAAGAGTTCTGATGCAAAACCCGCTAAACGCCATCACAAAAAAATTGAAACGGTGCTGCCAAATGGTAGCTCTTGCCTCTAAGTACAAGCTTATCAAATCAAATTAGTTGCAAAACCTGCTATATCCCATGCATTACTGACCTGAAGACATCGGTTTTTATCAAGATCCGCCAAATGTCATTGACATAATTTACCAGAATCCGCAATATC
Source organism: Plotosus lineatus (assembly GCA_024760905.1). Classification (NCBI taxonomy): domain Eukaryota; kingdom Metazoa; phylum Chordata; class Actinopteri; order Siluriformes; family Plotosidae; genus Plotosus; species Plotosus lineatus. Next base: position 28,197,929 of record CM045729.1, on the reverse strand, counting down.
CATTCCGCCAATCAAAATTGCACATTAAATCATGTGACGCTGAACATGGCATCGCCCATGGTTAGCTGCTAAAGTCGGGTAAATTTTTCAGTTTTCTCGCTAATTTTGCAGCAGAAACATGGGGGGCTTTGATGAAATGGATACCTATGATGGTTTCATCAACAGGTAAACGTAAACACAGCAGGCTGAAAAGTTCTGCCCGTTAGATGGAGTTGAGGTCTAAGCGAGCGTCCATGCCAGCCCTAAAGTGAGGGGGTTATAAAGGACGGTTAGTCCCTTAAGTGAGCTCTCTTGGCATTGCTTTACAGTTGAGACATTGTGTCTATTCTTATCTGATGTTAACAGCACCATTTTATACTGCTTTCAGACAATTCCTTGTTGTTTGGTCATTAATTGGGATCTAGAGGTTTTTGCAAAAAAAAAAAAAAAAAAAAAAAAAACCAATATGGATTTAGCAAGTATTGCAACCAAACATAATTAGCTGTTGATGAAATTAATTAGTTAAATAAATACAAGATTTTTGAAATTCTGACTTTTTATTCAATGAGACACTAGCATCTATTATAATGGAAATGGACGAGGAGAACATTAATATAATGCTCCCTCCAAAAAACCTCATTTAAAACAAAAGACCTCAAGTGGATTCAGAGGCTTTCGCATGTGAACTCGTCATATAGATTTTCAGCAGGAGGGATGTGCTTCCAAGATGAGAACTCCAGCCAGCATCAACACACCAGGACAGACAACAAGACTCATAAAGCTGAAGGATGAAGACCACCAGCATCCCAGAAGAAGAACATGTACCTCATCAAGGAACAGAGAGAGAGAGAGCGAGAGAGAGAGAGAGAGAGAGAGAGAGAGAGTGGTATACTCATAATAGTGGAATAAAATAGAAGAGTGTATTAGTGCTGAGTGCAAGCAGGAACTCTGGCATAACTGGCTATGGAAGCATAACTAAAGGAGAGAGAACCAGAAATAAGGCAGACATGAGGGCACCCTGTAACCTGAGTCTTTAACATTAACTGGAAGGTTATTTCATAAGAGAAAACTCTGCCCCCTGCAGCAGGTCATTTACCACGTAATTGAGTGCTGTCTCTGTGCTTTGTTGAAGCCTAAATCCTCTGATACAATTTGTGAATGTTCTTACAAATATATGAACATAACTGCTGCACAACAGATTTTTCTACCATCTTAGAGATAAAAAGGATATTTGATATTTGATAAAGGTCTATAGTTGGACAGCTGATATATGTCAGGATGAGGTTTTTAATACAAAACAAAAGTTTAAAAAATGGCTTTCAATCAGAGTTTTCATAAATGCTAGTTCAATAATTTAATTGCATAACCAGTGCTAAGGGAAGAATTAATTACACTTAATAAAACTCTTACAACAATCATGCTTCATACTTTTCATTTTGTGATCTCATTTCTTATACAGTACATCAATTATATGAAATACATAGTTTTGTTAATCTGTGCGTCTGTCTGTCATTCCATTTGCATGGCCTTGTCATGTCTGTTCATGTCTTGTCATGTTTGAGTGTTTGAGTTTCTGTACTTGTGCTTGTTACGTAGTTGTTCTTGTCATGTCTCATCACAGCTTGTCGGTATCTCTGTGTATCTATTGTGGTATTAACATGTGGTTTGTTGGGTGAGGGAGTAGCTTCACTGTTGATATTGAATTTTCTCAGAGGAGATGGTCATGCCATTGGCAGTGGTCCTGGAATTTTTTTCATACAAACTTCTCCATTCATCCATTTTCCTACTTCTAAACATATCAACTTTTGCTAGCTCACCAGTGTCCTTGCAGCATCTTTGATACGGAATACCCCACAATATCTGTGAAATGGGTTCACTGGGAACACCCCACAAAACCAGACATGTTGGAGGTGCTCTGATCCACTCAAATCTTTACACTTGACATTTTTTCTTGCTTACAGACACATTAACTTTTTTTCTGTTTGCAACAGTCTATTTATTTTCAATGTCTGTCCATCTGTCCCTCCAGCGTATGTGTACATATTGTAGTCCTGTAGTGATATTTCTCATGCTGGGACACTGCCCTCCATATTTATCAGCACCATTCTCGTATTGAAAATTATAGAAAAATGTACCCTTCAACTCAAGTGAATTTTAAGAGAAAAAAACTTGCTAAGAAATAAATATTTTTCATAAAATCACCTGTTCCACCATTATTGGCCCCCCCGAACAATTCCTAGGAAATAAATGTAATTGAGGTATTTATGTAATTTCTACAGTAGTTTACAATGTTGATCAGAGGATCTGGGAACATTTAATTAATAATTCATCAATTCCTGTTTCCCTGGGGAATAAATATCATGTGACACAGAGGCCATTTCTCTTATCCACTCTTCAACATGGGAAAGACAAAGGAACACACTATTCAATTAAGGCAGATATGTCAACCTTCACAAGTCAGGGAATGGCTACAGGAAAGCAGCCCATCACCTGCACTGGTCCATGTCTAATGTCAGCCGGATCATTAAGAAGTTTAAAACCACTGAAACAGTGGTAAACAAGCCTGGACAAAGACACAAGGTTATTTTGCCACCACTGCACAGTGAGGAGGATGTGAAGAGAAATAAGTTCACCAAAGATCACTGTTAAAGAATTGCAACAAATGGCAAGATCTTTGTGTCACAAAGTCTACAAAACAACCATTAGGTACCACCTACATGTTAACAAGCTGTTTGAGAGGCATGCATGGAAAAAACCTTTTCTCAATCACAATCATAAATGTAAATACCTGAGGTTTGCTAAGCGGTACTGGAACTTCAACTGGGACCATGTGGTTTGGTTAGATGACACTAAGGTCTTTTTTGGCAAACAGCACTCTAAGTGGGTCTGGCAGAACACAAAGGATGAGTATGCAGAAAAGTACCTCATGCCCACTGTGAAGTATGGGGAAGGATTGTTAATGTTATGGGCCTGTTTCTCCTCCAGAGGGCCTGGGTACCTTGTTAGCATGCATGGTATCATGAATGCTTTGAAATACCAGGAGATTGTAAATCAAAATCTGGTGGCCTCTGTCCAAAAGCTGAAGATGGATTGTCACTAGGTTTTTCAGCAAGACAATGACCCTAAACATGTGGCCAAATCTACACAGAAATGGCTCATTAGACACAGAATCAGGCTTCTCCCATGGCCATATCAGTGCACAAACCTCAACTCTATTGAAAATCTGTGGAGTGAGATGAAGAGGAGAGTATAGAGGAGAGGACCCAGATCGCTGGATGCTCAAGAGAAATTGTTCAAAGAGGACTGGTTGTCCAACTTGAGAAACATTGTAGGTAAAGATTAGATACTGTTTCATTTGCAAAAGTGGGTTGTACAAAGTATTAACATCAGGGGTGCTAATAATTGGGGTACACATGATTTGATGTAAAATAATTATTACTTAATGTGGGATTCTTTTTCCCCACAGAATAAATGCACTTGAATTAAAGGATTTTTTTGTTTGTTTGTTTGTTTTTTGTAAAGGATTTTTCCCACTGTGGTCTGATATTATTTAGGAAAAAAAAAAAGATAAAATTACTAGAAACTAAAGAACACAACTTAACCAGGGGTGCCAATAATTATGGAGAGTAGTGTAAATAACTGTCATAACAGGACTGAATGCCTGAGTGATGATAATTTCTTGTACTCTGGTTTCCCTTCCAAATTGTTTCTTGTTTCAAGAAATAAAATAAAATGCACTTTTTAACAGCATAAAATAAAAATTCTGTGTGCCATATGCCGTAGGTATCTTTCTTTTCTTTTTTTCTTTTTTTTTTGACTGTCAAAAAAGAGGGTGAGGAAGCCATAGCTTAAAGGTAAGAGAACCTGCTTTGGGACCGACAGGTTCGATTCAGAACCAGCAGGGAAAATTTGAGCTATATCTTCCCTTCCTCCACATTAGTATGGCTGAAGTGCCCTTGAGCAAGGCACCTAACCCCCAACTGCTCTCCAGGCACCCCCAATGTGTGTGGCAGCTCACTGCTCCTAGTGTGTGTGCTCATCCTGTATGGGTTAAATGTAGAGGAAATAATTGCCCTCATGGTATTAATACAGTATATCAAAAACAAGAAATAAACTATATCTGTCACACATTATTTTAAATATAAGTACCTTGAATTTGCATAGAAGGTTTTCACCGCAATCATATTAAAGGGGAAATGAAGCACATCACAGCGTAACATTGTCTCGCTTCATTTGGTCCTCACGATCACATTTTTGCAGCTGATCAGTTAAAAATCGCCCTGATAATAATGTCAATCCAATTTGAAATTCACAGTTTGACACCATGTACGCCGCCATTGGTCCCCGGCCGAGAACAAATTTTCCTGTGACATCACTGGGTTGGTGGTGCCGCAATGGCTAGCAATGCATCAATGCATAATAATAAAAAACCCTTAAGTACCGGTTATTATTGTATCGCACTGGGCTGTACAAACAGCTATTATAAACATAAAGGTGTGCACTTTCACTGGCTACCTGTAAGCAACAGTAAGCTATTGAAAACCTGGCTCAGTGCATTGATACGTGCCGACCCACCAGTGAATGAAAGTGCACGCATTTCCAGTGCCCATTTCAGAACAGAAGACTATGTACACACATACAAATCTGACGAAACTGGCCACATGGTGTGGTCCAAAACCGCATCGTTGAAACCAGGATCAGTTCCGACCGTATTTGACTTTTCTGCATACAATATTACAAGCACAGACAGACCAAGCACAATGCAAAGTAATACAGCATTGGCACATAAGCGAAGGGCGGAAAAACGAGCTCTCCAGGCTGAACACATCGAGGTATGGAATATTAGACAACCATAGACAACAACATGACAACCATAGATAATAACATGACAATTCTGACTTGATCTGTAAACATATTATGGGACGTTCAAGGGTTTCAGCACAGACATCTCTCATGGAGACCATGGCTACCTTTAAAATATCCCTTTCAAGGCACCGCATAGGAAACAGTCTGTGGATTGTTATGCAGGTCAGCTCCCCCTCAGCTCGCAAGAGATGGTCAAGCACGGCGTCCTGGCAGCAAGGCAGTTGGGGTAGCGGTGTACAATTGTCACAAGTGCACATAAAATTGCCGATCTGATCATGTCCACCGGCATGTCCGTGATCACTGTCAATATCGTGATCACTGTCAATATTATCGCTTTTGGCATCAGATTCAGCCGGGGTTCTTGGACTAACGTTGGCGATAGGCTCGAAAACATGTGTGAAGCGCTCCACCGGAGCTTTTGAGACAAAACGAGGGCTTATCCGGACTTCTGATCTTTCAAATAAGAAAGTGAATGTTGAGTACTAAACAAGTATTCAAAGCATACTTACTTACTTGACAGATCGGAAGTCCGGATAAGCCATGTTTTGTCTCAAAAGCTCCAGTGTCAGTTGCGGCACTACATTCATTGGAGCGCGTCACAACTGCCTGTGGATTAGCAGGCATTTCCTCTACCCCCATATCGCCTTCATCTTCAGAAAAATAACCGTCTTCTGGTGAAAAACTGCATGTTGTTGGAATGAGATTTCATGTTGTTTATATCATATAATATGCTGTGATATTCATGCACTATATTTCATGTGGTACTTTGTACCAACTCAGTGACGTCACGGTAACTTTGTGTAGAAGGGCACCTAGTATTGGTGTCTTTCAGGCCAATAGCTTATACGACAAGCACATAAAACAAAACCGCTGCGTGTGCAATGGTTTATTTATGATATAAAATTTAAGCCACAATCACTTCAATAAACTATACTTAAGCTACCGCCAACTTATTTAGTCGGCGTTTCATTTCCCCCTTAAGGAATCACATGAGTATTCTGGCACATATAAAATGCTTATGGAAGTGAATCTTTGCCATAGTCTGGCATCTTGCTACCCTGTGATGATAGCGGAGCTCGCATCCAATAGACACTCACCATTTTACTAGGATAAATGATTTTGTAGCTGATTGTCACTGATTCTGTCAGCAAACCATATAATTTACAGAATAAGTAGTTCATGAATAAACACCAAATTATACTCTTGTTTTCTTGTATTGAAATGTTTTCTAAACCTAAAATTTCTAAATGGTGTACGGTATGCCCTTGACTATTCTTTGTTTTGCACTCACGGTTTGCATATTCATGGACTGCCAAGCAACTGTCACGTCATTCAAATTCAGCCAATGGCTGTCCTCCTACCTGCTGATTGGTTGAGATGATGTTATGCCCCTTTTCCCTCATTCGCGCACAAGTTGTCAATGAGCCTTTTTTAGTGTGTTTTAATTACCAGTTAAGCTCTATAGATGCCACTCAAATGTCGGCTAAGCGCCAGAAAAAGGTAATGACGTTGTATGTCTCTTCTGAAGAAATAAGACTTTCTCTGGAATAAATGACAGTTTCCTCTGAAGTGCCTGAAGAGGAATAATCATCTGAACTTTTGTAAAACACTCCACTATTAAAGTCTTTTTCAATTATTATTCCAGTACAATACCTAAGTTAATGTTTAGAATGTTTGTGTGTGTGATTTTATTTACTATGGTGTAGCATGTTTCTCATTTTGTTTATACAATTTGTTACACTTCTTGTTTTTTATTTCCTTTTTGCTATGGCCTGTGTTTTGGGAGAACTTTGATTTTGGCGGCTGTGCCTCTAACTTACTGTTTTCTCTTCGCTTCAGCTGAGGGGCGTGGCTGAGCTGCCTGGTGGCTCACAACTGAATTCACTATTCTCATCTACTCCCAATAATCAAAAGCACGCTCACTTCTGTGGCAGAAGATTAACTCGCATCATGTCACTGCTTCTTTGGTTTGTAAAGCTCTCTAACTTTCTCACTCTAAAACTCTGTTTTCTACCTGCTCCAGCTGAGAGGCGTGGCTGAGCTGTTCAGACTGAATGCATTCATGAATTCAGTCATGTCATGCCTCACAAATAATGCAATACCTTCCTCTAGTGGGCATTTTTGAAAACTAAAGTGCTGTGTATGTTTCAAGGAAAATGCATTTAAAGGTGTTCTTATATATACACTACAGAAAAAATGTTAAGGATATTTGGAAATTTTCTAGATATTTTTTTTTGGTTTTGTGAATTGGTCTTAATTTCATTTTTTTATTGACAAATATCCTTAACTTTTTTTGTGTAGTATGTATATATGTATATATATATATATATATATATATATATATATATATATATATATATATATATATATATATATATATATATACATACTACACAAAAAAGTTAAGTATATATATATATATATATATATATATATATATATATATATATATATATATATATATGCTGTATAATGTTTCTATTTTATTATCAATAAATATCACAGTGAAAATTAAGTTTTTCTTAATCATTACTACATTTTACTACATTAATACTGTATTAATGAGTAAGACTGTCTATAGAAGGTGTTTAAGAAGCATATTTTAGTGTATGTAATGGATACATAGTATTTTACTTCCGGTTGCTCATTCGCACATGTAATATGATACATGGGGTTTTACTTCCGGGCACAGAACTCACGGATTATCTTCATTCGCGGGAGGGGCCACAACCAAACCCCCGCGAATAACGAGGATTTTATCGAAATTCGGATTTTTGCATAAACCATTAAAGCAAGTATTCAACTATCACTTGCTCAAGTGAAATCGACTAAAACTGTTAGTTACTGTTTTAATATTAGAATGCTGTTTCAATCAATAAAATAATGGTTATAAAGACGATATGCACGTAAACAATGCAGGCTAGTTGTTAAGGAAGATCTGAAACAAGCCCCCTGATTGGTGAGCTCGGGCTTGCACATGCGCAGTGCCCGTCACACGTTAATTTCTGGTTTACTTCCTGACTGTAGTATACCGCATGCGGAACTTATCTCCAACTTTCTCCTCAATAACAGTAAGTTTATTTATAAGATTGTGAATACACATAATTTCTGGAAAAGCAGAGTGAAATGTCATCTGTGATGTCGAGTATAGATGTTAAATTCGATGCTGGAATTTGGCTTTGAAGAAGAGTATTTCTCTCTCTCTCTCTCACACACACACACACACACACACACACACACACACACACACACACACACACACACACACACACACACACACACACACACACACACACACACACACACACTCACACACACACTTTGTGCAAACGGCTAAACTAGCAGCATCCAGATGATCTAGTGCAATTTGAATGGAAGAAAATACAGTATATGAAGGGAGTGGGGAAAATGAGTGCAAATGATGCGATAGATGTACAAATGAGCAGTCACCCACTGTTTACAGTCTGTCTGTGTATCTGTGTGTGTGTGTGTGTGTGTGTGTGTGTGTGTGTGTGTGTGTGTGTGTGTGTGTGTGTGTGTGATACCTCAGGTCTGCTGGAATTTTAAGAAAAAGACATGATTCCATTGCAATTCAGTCAAGGAAAATCCCATATGCTTAGTATTATAGTATTATGTACTTTAGAAACTTAATGAGTATTGTATGAGTATTGGTATTTTTCTCTACATGCAAAATTCGATTGTGGATTGTTTTTTTTTTTTTTTGATCATTTGATTTGTGTGGAATCTTGTCTGGACTGGACATGCTGGATTGTGGGTTGTTTAGTTTTGTATGAAAATTAGTCAAGACCTGAATACTTAAATATTTCATACCTTTTACATATAAACAAACTGATAATGATGATGCCAGCTGTGTTGATGAAGATTTTGATTTTGATGTTGATGAAGAAGAGGCATCTGTTAATAAAAGTGTGATGACTGGTGTTTGTGAAGAAGATGTGATTTTATCTGCTGAGCAGGATATAGATGAAGATGATAATGCTGACGGCAGAGTTGATGAAGCTTACTTGTATAAGGAGATCAGAGAGTTTTGTTATATGGTGATCTTATAGTTTTCTTAATTTCAGTGTGAGTGTTTGATCCTGACAGTGTTTGTTTTGTTTTGTTTTGGGTTTTTTTTTTCAATCAGTATCAGTTGAAGGTATTTTAAACTTTATATAATGGTCAAAAAGATATGTACTGATCTTATTGGAATACACAGAAATGAAAAAAAAAAAAAAGTTTGTTTTTTTTTGTTAGTTTTTGGGGCTTACCACGGTGACTGATGGGTTTAAAAAGGCATGTCAGATTAAAATGAGGATGATTTCTCTGATCACCTCTTCATAAAACTCTTCCTAGACATGTTTATATGGCTGAGGTGCATAAAAATGTTTGGTTGCTAAAGACTAATGATCTTGGAAGAAGTGCAATCTTTGTGCTTATTTTTCTCTAAAACGTCTTTTGAAATTTTTAGTTGAATCCTGACACAAGAAATGGCATAGCTCGCTCAGTTTTCAAGGTATTGACAAACTTCTTGCTGCATTTTGCAGCTTTGGGCCTCCTCTATCTGACTGTGTAAAAAGCTAATTTTTCATTTTTGGACCCAAGAGCCTACTTTCGGTGGAGTGGCTCACAAATGTGGGATATGTATATGAGGTTTGAGAGTTTCCACAAAAAACTTGTCAAGCAAGTAAAATCATAATCATATTTTGGCAGTGCTTAAATCTCTATATTAGTTTTATCCAGGTCCTATCTGTCAAGTGTTGCCAATCTATAACATATGACCACCATCACCCAGGATGGGCCGTAAGTATGCACACCCCTCCATGACAGTCAATGCTGTCACCAGCCTCTTTACATACTGCTGTTCATGCGCATTTGGAGGCTGCATAATACCCTTGGGGGGAAAGTGCTACCTTCCCCTTTGTACGAATGAGCTCTCAGACATCCATGATATGGCTGGTGACTGCTGTGAGTAACAAGTGTATATGTACGTATGCCATCTTTCCCTCCTGTGAGAACTCAGCCACCATGGACTCCCGATCAATGATGGCAGCGGCATCAATCTGGATACGAATTAGTGGTCTCCAGGTCACACACCTTGTTGATGTGATTCTCTGAAATCACTGTCTCTTGTTCATTCATTCACTCATTAATTTTCTGAACCATTTCATCCTAATTAGAGTCGTGGGGAGGCTGGCGCCCGTCTCAGCCAACTCCGGGTGAGGGCAGAGTGCACCCTGGACAGCTCACCAGGCCATCGCAGGTAAAACACTCACACAACCATTCACACTTAGAGATTTGTAACAACCAATTAACCTACTGTGCATGTTTTTTGGACTGTGGGAGGAACCCGGAGTAGCAAGAGGAAACCCTTCTCAGCAGAGGGAGAATATGCAAACCCCACACAAAAATGCTCAGACTGGGACTCAAACCAAGGACGTTCTTGCTGTGAGTCAGATGTGCTAACTACTATACCACAGTGCTGCCCACAGTCTATTATTTAAATTTTAAAAACATCAATTAATTTGTTTGTTTATTACATTGTGACTGAGACTAAAATATCCATACAAATATATGAATACTTGATAGAGTTGAGCTTGAGGAAACAGTCCCCACAAGAAGTTTTTTTAATAGAAAATAATTAAAAATAAAAAAGCTTATTTATTTGATCCATTTCTGTCTGTCTGTCTTCCTTTTGGCTTTTTCCCTTTTACTCGGGAGTCGCCACAGCGAATCATCTGATTCGCACATTTGATTTGGCAGAGGTTTTTACGTCGGATGCCCTTCCTGTCACAACCCTTTTTTTAGCAAGGGACAGAAACACGCTGACGACTTTGCAGCTACTCTTTACGAAAGTCAGCAATGGTTCTTTTACATGCCTCTCACCATAGACAGTGAGAGACATGGCCCGCCTTTGATAACCCAGTTAGCTGCACTGGGGGGGGGGCAGTGACAACCTTGTGGAGCGTGGGACTCGAACCCCCAACCTTTGGATCAGCGATCCAGCGCCCTATACCACTAGACCACCACATCCATTTCTAAGTTTAGTAAATCTTTCTCACATCAATATTTTGACTCGTGTTTGTCTCATGGTGTGTGTGTGTGTGTGTGTGTGTGTGTGTGTGTGTGTGTGTGTGTGTGTGTGTGTGTGTGTGTGTGTGTGTGTGTGTGTGTGTGTGTGTGTGTGTGTGCGTGTGTGTGTGAACAACTCAGTTTTGGTGTGTGCACTTGAAAGGAGCCAATAGATAGAATTTATTATTTACAATAAGTTAGCGTTTGGTTCACATACTTTGTACAACTGAGAAACAGTATTAAATTAAAGAGTTCAATGTGGTTGTTTAAATTGCAGAGTTGTCCACCTCTGTTAGAGAGTTCTACAGCCCTAACATGAAAACTATTGGCATGCCTTGGTGTGTGGGTAATTCTGATCTTGAATCTACAACCAGATGGATGAGGGTGCAAGGCTTGATATCCAGGTTGAGGGAGGGCACTTATAATCTTAGTGGTGTGCTTTATGATCCTGCTGTTGTGGGTGTCCTTAAGAAATAGCAGAGTACAGCCGTTAATTAACGCCACTGTCTTGACTGCATACCGGAGTTTGGCTCACTCTGAATAAATGGATGAATAAAGTATGAAACTCATTGATCTCTGTAAACATCATCTGCGATCTGAGCCAGGATAAGTTCCTTCAGCTGCCACAGGAAGAATATTATCTATTATTGTGACTATTGGTTGTACTGTATTCCTTTATGTTTGTTTTTAATATTTTATTTCTCACAATTTTTTGTGGGTTTCATCGAATAACTGGAATTTCAACTCAATACATTCATTCATTAATTTGCCTTACCATTCTATCCTACATGGGTCGAGGGGTCGGGGAGGGGCCGGAGTCTATCTCAACCAAGACTGGGCAGAGTACACCCTGAATTGCTCACCAAACCATCGCAGAGCAACACACACAACCATTCACACTCATAGTCACAAATACGGAAAATTTGAAACCGCTAATTAGCCCCAATATGAACTTTTAACTGTGGGAGAAAACCAGAGCACCCAGAGGAAACCTAGCAATCACAGGGAGAACATACAAACTCCACACAGAAACGCCTTCAGCAGAGGAAATAGTATAGAATGAAGCGTCTTCTTCATCATGAACCAGGAAGAGTAAAACATATAAATATAAATTCATGTGAACTGAACTGCAGGCCATTTTGGAACCATAGACCCAAGCATGACATTTCTGGGTATTAATCCTTCTAAAATTTTTGTGTGAAGTCATAAAGGACACTGCAATAATGAGTTATTCTCTCATGTTGAGGTAAGTGAAGTCATTGAACTCGTGTTCACTGTTTCCATATAGAAAATATTTTTGTGAACTCAGTGTTTGGTGGCACCTGTCAATCAATGGTATCTTAAAGGTGTGATTGGTAATTGCTTGAATCATGTTAAATGAAAGTTCTCAGCTGAACTCTGTGAGCACTCGCTTTACATCACTTGATAAAATTTAATCTATCATTGCTCATTTTGCTGTTATTCACTTTGCATGACTGCATGTCACTTGTCATTTCTTGTGTGAAAGCAGCTTTAAGTGAGGTACCTTACTAACATTTTACTCTCTCTCTCTCTTACGCACACACACACACACACACACACACACACACACACACACATACACACACACTAAAAATATCAGTGCTATCCAGATAAGAAAGCATTGAATGCTAAGATGTCTAACATGTTGAAAGATATCACAAGTGGCCAGCGTAGGGCTGTCCTTTTATAGCTGAAGACAATCAATAGATTGTCCATATTGTCCAACCTTTCTTACTTGTGATTATAATCCATGAGGATTTCAGGTTTTGATTATCTTGGGCACAGATTCCCTTGTCTCTGTGTGAGAACTATATCATGAGTAGGGCTGTAGTGGTGGGTACACGCCAGTACATGCTATGTACCCACTTGTTTTAGTCGCTGAGTTGTGTGTACTGACTTAATTTAGTCTACTTAATAGTTGATCAACAAATATTTCCGTGACTGTGTAAATAAAAAGCGGAGATGAAGTACTAAATAGTTTCAAAGCCAAAGCCGCACCCTCCCCGCACTCCGCTACTCGGTCGCTTCGCTGCCATCGTGTACTCACTTATTTTTTGACCACTACAGCACTGATCATGAGCATGATATTTGTAAACTTAATTTGGCATGTCAGACAATAAAAACATGGGAGGTTCAGTGCTTAACACTTTGGGTTACTGATTGGAAGGTCAGAGTTTCAAGTCCCAGGACAACCAAGCTGCCACTGTTGGACCCTTGAGACTAAAATGCTCAAGGAGTAAATATGAGATAAAATGTGAGTTGCTCTGGATAAGTGCTTCTTCCAAATGTCCTGCCTGTTAATGTATGGACATATTACAAAAATACACACACACACACACACACACACACACACACACACACACACACACACACACACAGAAAGTCCAGCTAGGAGGAGGAGGAGGACACCACATATGTCACATAAGTGTGTGTGTGTGTGTGTGTGTGTGTGTGTGTGTGTGTGTGTGTGTGTGTGTGTGTGTGTGTGTGTGTGTGTGAGACTGAATATTGTCTTTACAGAAAATAAGCTTAAGGCAATGAGTCAGATAAACACTCTTGATAAACACAGAAAAAGAATACCCCCCCTCTTCATGTGTGAGCATGTGTGTCTGTCTCTCGTAAATTCATCCAGATGTTGCTTGACTGTGCACCCCCAACGTGGGGGTTGAGGGGCTGAAAAGAGTGAGGTGGTGTTCACAAGTGTAAAAGAGGGAAGACACGGTGTTTGGCTGTGGTGTGTGTGTGTGTGTGTGTGTGTGTGTGTGTGTGTGTGTGTGTGTGTGTGTGTGTGTGTGTGTGTGTGTGTGTGTGTTTTGAGGGTGTAAGGAAGTAAGACAGTGGGAGGATGTTGACTAGTGGTCAAACATTCTCAGTTGTTTTACTGAGTCCCTGTACACTGCTTTGAAAGTGCAGGGGTAATTAGATGCCACTGCCAGATATGTAAAGGCAGTTGTATGAATAGACAGCAGAACTGATGTGATAAATGGGGAAAAAGAGAGGTTATGCAATGAATGAGAGTGGCAAGGATGTGGTATACAATTTGTGGTTGTCTCAGAAAGCCTTTGTGATTTTGTTTCGCCTTTCATGGTGAAAGACACTAATCATCTGACATGTCCATATTTGTGTCTCCAATGCTATTTGGTGCTATCCTGAACGCAACACCCCTCCTTACTGTCCTGACAGCCAAATATAATCATCCTCATCCTTTCATGCATAAAAAGTATGGTGTTTTTGATTATGTACTTCCAGACAAATCCACTTATGAGTCCCTGAATAAAACATTAACAATGGCAGATGCAACACACAGAGTAAAACCCTCTGGAGCAATCTGAACAAATTCTCACACCTTTACGCAAAGGGTCTCATTGAAAATCAACTATCCTGCATTCTTTATAGTCAAAACAAATCTGTGAACTTGCCAAGCACTTCCAAGCATACATTTACTGACTTATCCTTTTATTAAGTAAGGGAGCAGATCGGGGTTCTCAGGCATAGAGAGTTCTGGTAAACTGTGATATGAACTGTGATATGAAACTCTATATGTTCACCCAGGTCTGTTTGACAGTGGGCTGGCTGAGTGCACCGCACTACAGGGTGTCCTCATGTCTGTCTTCCTTCTGGTTCTCTCTCTTTTAGTTATGCTGCCATAGCCAGTCATGCCAGAGTCCCTGCTAGCACACAGCAAAAATACAATCTTCTGTTTCCATTACACTATTAAGAGTATACCTAACACCCCCCCCCACACACACACACACACACTCCCTCTCTCTCTATCGCCCCTCTTCCCCTCTCCCCTCTCTCCATCTATCTCACTCTCTCTACCTCTCTCCCTATCTGTTTTTGTTGAGGTACACATTTTCCTTCTGGGATGCCGGTGATCCTGATCTTTCTGCTTCCTGAGTCCTGTGGTTTGTTCTGGTGTGCTGATGCTGACTGGAGTCCTCATCTTGGAAGCCTTTCCTTCTTGCTGATGAGGACCTAGATGGACCCAGATGTGCACCAACAGACTGTGAAAATGACTTTTCACTGCTGGTGATATGAACTCTTTCCCACAACTATTTAAGACTTGCAGTTGTATAACCAAGTGGACTGCTTTCTGAACTGTAATGAATTTAGATAGATAGATAGATAGATAGATAGATAGATAGATAGATAGACAGACAGACAGACAGACAGACAGATAGATAGATAGATAGATAGATAGATAGATAGATAGTGTGGGGCAGTGGTGGTCTAGTGGTATAGGGTGCTGGATCACTGATCCAAAGGTTGGGGGTTCGAGTCCCACTCTCCACAAGGTTGTCACTGCCCCCCCCCAGTGCAGCTAACTGGGTTATCAAAGGCGGGCCATGTCTGTCACTGTCTATGGTGAGAGGCATGTAAAAGAACCATTGCTGACTTTCGTAAAGAGTAGCTGCAAAGTCGACAGCATGTTTCTGTCCCTTGCTAAAAAGGGGTTGTGACAGGAAGGGCATCCGACGTAAAAACCTCTGCCAAATCAAACGTGCGAATCAGATGATTTGCTGTGGCGACTCCCGAGTAAAAGGGAAAAAAGCCGAAATGAAGATATCTAGATAGATAGATTGATTGATTTTTTATGGTTTCACCCAACCCTTTTGGGTCTGGTTCCTCTCAAGGTTTCTTCCTCTCAACTACTGCGGGAGGTTTCCATGCCACCGTCTTGCCCATTAGAGATATGTAGGGGTAATAGGAAATGTTTAAATTCATTTATACTTTGAAAGCCCCCACTTTCACTGTCTCACTGTGTAAAGCTGCTTTGCGACAATGTCAATTGTAAAGAACACTAGATAAATAAAACTGAACTGAACAGAACTGAACTCATGGAGTTTTTCTAAATGACTCCCCCTTACCTGTCCTTAGCTGTTCTTAAACAACCATTTTGTCTTCAACTAAGGTATTCCAGACATACCTGTGGTATTCAGTGATAAAAATGCCGCACACCCTCCCAACATGTGTTTTTTCATACCTGAGATTTAGCCAGGCATTCTTCAATGTAATATTGAATAAAATGCAAACTATCCAGAAAGCAGGTCATCCTGTATATATAATCTCAATTGAACAGCAACAACAATACAGAATTTCAAATGTGTCAGCCTCCACACTAATTGTTTATTTGTTGGCATAAGAGATTATGTATTCACAAGCATCTGTTTCTTTATGTATGTTTGCAGAATTAGGGTGAGATATATACTTAACTGATTATTATTATTATTATTATTATTATTATTATTGTTTTAACTTGGTAGAGGAATAGGGTATAGGCCTGGCAAGGACATGTAATTGTCTGAAACAGATCCTGATCATGATCCATAAATGTAATAAAGGGTTTAAATGATTTTAACAAGCATTTATTAAAGGATTTCTCTGTTAACAGGAGTATGCAAAAACTGCTTTTCTGAATTCCATCAAACTTTGTGGAGTGGTAGGTCCTGGATCTGTGCTCATGGGCTGAATTTGAACAAAATCCTGATATACTGAAAAATCCCAATTTCTAACATGGGGTAATACTGGGTTCGGCTTGTGTGTTTGTGTGGGCTTTCTCTGGATGCTCCAGTTTCATTCCAGAATCCAAAAACATTAAGTTTCAAATTGACCCTTAGTGTGAATATAAGTGTAAATGATTGTGTGTGTGTTGACTCTGCAATGGACTGATAAATTGTTCAGGGTGTCCCCAGCCTTCATCCAAAGTCAGCTGAGATGGGCTCCAGCCTCTCAATGATATGATGTGTTATGAAAAAAGTAAAGTGGATTGACAAATTAATAAGTGTAAGTACTGTATCATGCTTTTTGCTATTTTATGTGGATTTTATGTATATTTATATGTCATATATTATTATTCAAAGCATTATTTATTAATATAGCTTATAATATTATATATTGTATACTGCGAA